>OX104134.1:17033872-17072349 GCA_944470555.2 Heterobilharzia americana | reverse complement strand
TCTAGCCCCAGACTAACTCACAAAAGGGTGAGATCGAAGATTATTTCACTGTTCTCATCGGTAACCATACTCCGCTAAACTCTTTCACTAGGTTATACACATTCTAAAATAAATTCTATATTACTTACCATAAACTTTAAGGTTTGCTGAATCTGATACGTGACCATATCGGCCAGTAACAGTAACTTCATATGTACCAGCATCATATACTGTGACATCACTGATGTGAAGCTTAATATCCCCCGTCTCTGTATCATAGGTGCAAGTGTAATGCTGAGTAGGTGGGGTTTTTAAAGATGGCAATATATGACCAACATTTAATTCACGACCATTTAGTGACCAACGAATCTGTAAATCGCTCATCTGATCGGTTGGATGTGATGATTTTCGTATTTTTGGCAAGTAAACAGCGCAACGTAATACTGTGGTACTACCTTCTGCTGCAGTAACTGATCCCATAGGTGTTAATATTTCAGGTGCTTGACCACGTGGTGTTATTCTAGCGTGTACAACGATCTCTTCAGATTCTTTTGATGATGAAGTTTGATAATCATTATAATAATATTGGCGAGATTCAACAGTAGATCCTCTTGATGTTTTACGAATAGATGCCGATTCGGTTGTTTCTCTTTCATTGCTGTCGTGTATGTAACTAGCATCCAGCCAACGTAAAAGTCTTGTGTAAGCGCGTTATTAATTCGTTCAGCTATGTCATCTTCTATAATTTCGTCATGCATCTGTGATTCAAGATTCCTAGATATACCTGATGACGGTGGTCTTGGTAGTGATAGCGACTTGAATTTACTTTCACTTTCTTCAACTATATCAGACTTTTTACCCGCCGTACTTGTTATCCACGGATGTTGTAATGCCTGGTGAACTGTCATTCGTTGTTTTGGGTCAGGATGTAACAAACGTTTGGTAAAATCAACCATTTTTGAAGAATAATGCATTTTTTCAAGCTTTTCTGGTTCAGGTAATCCTTCTGTGTCACCAGTAGTCCTGCAAAAATAAAATGAATCCTCTTATTATCAATGCTAACAAAAAATTGACAACAGCATTAACAAATAACATGAAAATAGAGCTAACTGCAAACTGAGTTTGGGGGTTGTTTGTTCTTAGCATGAACTGATAATGAATGCAGAACCATTAGGCACTAGACCGGTAAACAGTTTTCTTAGCCCTATTATAGGCTACCTCAATAGTGCGTTTATTTATTCGCTATTAGATCGAGCTCAAGACTTTCAAGTTACCGGTTGAATTGAACACCTAGGTCAAAGTTCATTGGTTAGTATTTCATAGATTTAAAAATCCATTAGTTAAACTTTAAATCCTTGAAAGAGTCACCTGCTTCAATTCACAAATTTTCCCATTTGATATTAATTCAAATGATATAATCAAAATTATTATCATTTAAAATTATCACTCACATTTGGTAGAGTAACAGACCCAACGACCACATATCAGCAGATTGACCAATTCTAGCTGATTTACTAATCGGCATAGAACTAGTCAACTCTGGTGGGATGTACACCATAGAACGGAACGATAAACGAACAGGCTTATCACTTATTGGTGCTTGTGTTTGTCCTAAATCAGTCAGTGCAACACGTCGTTTAGACTGGTCAGTAAGAATATATTTTCTGGCTGCAATAAGAAAAGAAATACAGAAAACATCAAGTTATGAAGTAGGAATACACCTTTCTGATAATAACATAGCTTAAAATAAATAGATTTGTTCTCAGTATTCGTTTGGTTTTTATTCCTTTTCGAACACACTTTCTCCCTCTGTATCCAACAAGCTTCAAAACTTCTTTAGGACAACCAAGAGAAAGATAACAAATAATCAAATCAATAACAATGCAAGAACTATAATAGAGCTGAGGGAAAAGTAACCCAAAAACTGGATTAACACGCTGATCAATATTCAAAGAGAGAACAAGTAAGTCCAACTTTACTGCCATCTTTTGCTACAAGTGAGTCATCTGTCTATAAGCCATAATTTGTGTTTTCCCCAGTTAGAAAGTATTGGTTGTTGCATATGGCTGCAAGGTACAATCAATAACTCGATAGAATGGTGGCTAAGAACAGGTTGTAATCATTAAGGAAAGATTATCTCATAATTATTCCTACGTAGATAACATATGGTGGCCAGATGCTACTGTTGTTGAATTCCACACTTGATCCTTGAAGAATGAATTAATATCTGAAGAGAGGTGCAAGATGTCATATGCACGGTATTTCAAGATATTTAGAAGATAGCTGGATAGTAACAGGATTTATACCGTTGCCTAATCCATTTCCTGTTTCATTCTCATCACTAAGTCCTCAACTGTAACCATTAGGTTAACAGGTTAAATGTTTTATTTCGCTTTGAACAATGCTAGCTAATCAATAAAGTGTCAGTTCAAAGAAAAAAATCTCCAGCAGAAAATGCATATCTTGAAAAAACAGGCAAGGATTAAATATCAGTCAGATCGTTACTGAAAAATACTTAATGCAAAAAATATGCCTAAGAAAAGAAAAAATTGATATGGAGATTTTGGACATATGTTTATACTATACTGTATTGGCCACCGCTGCTTCAATCCAAATAGCTTAGTGGTAACGTGGCTGAGCGCAGAAGCGGGTGACGCGAGATATAATCTCAGACGGGGGATTAGTTCCGAAGGGGTTGCTGCTAACCCTCATCAAAGTGCATAGCAATGTTAAGTCAACTAACCTGGTGTCCACGAAAAAATCATCAGTATAATCCAATCAGCACTTGGGACTACACAACATGAAGTTAGTTACCCTGCAGCGACCAACCAGTGTAATTAATCCATTCCTACAGAAGGTTAGTCGTGGGCCCGAATAGCTCAGTGGTAACGTATTTAAATGTATATACATATAGCCACTAAGGTGCATAGGATTAGGAAATTTCAACAAAAGACTTCTAAATTCTCTCAGATTACAAATGGGTGGACTTTTGATCATTTTCAGCATAGATACAGTATCCTATAGATAGACATAGTGACTGTGAATGAAATAAGATTCGAGTAAAGTCGAATTGGAAGTAGCCTTCTCGGTAGAAACAATCTAGTTATCTATCAGATGGATCAGTTGGTGTGATCTCAGTTCCAAACCTCGTGAATATAAATTCCACTAAATGCAGCTATTGAAGGTAACTGAATTATTATTACTTCTCGTGTCCAACTGCCAAGGTGGGTGAATCCCAAACCGTAAACACGAAGTTGAAAGCAAACAAAGACCAATTATAGACATAAGGTAGGATGTAATCTCGATAAATATTTGAAGCTAGTGATTCATAAACATCACACTGTCTAAATAATATTAGCATATTACACTTTAATGACGTATTTTCCAACTTAGTCCTTCAAATAAGCGCTTTTTAAAAACTGAATGAGATGCATTCATGGCCACAAAGATGCCATTCTATGACAACATATACCAGTGTGGAAGTAGGAATACACAGTGTTGGCAAAACTTCTTGTATTTCAAACTTAAAAAGAGTAGACAAGGTAGGAATGCTGACACATAATATTGCGCCATAAGTGCATTCGATTCATAATTAACCAAAAAGGAGATCACAAGTTAGTGACAGCCAGCCTTTGTACAGATTTTCAGCAAGGCAACTACATGAGTCAGTTTTTGACTGAGAAAAGACAACCTTACTAGAAGTCAGGCACTATGCTTAAATATGCTGAATTTAGTCCCTTTAATATACGTAGGAAGGATAATAATAATAATATTTAATTGACCTTAGCAATAATATTCAAAGATCATGTTTCACTCTATTTGGGTCTCTTCAGCTAAAAGCCGTGTAACAGGTTCAAAAGAGGACGAAACATGTATTGCCGATTTCATTGCGGACTACTGCTAAATTTAAGCACAGTATGACCTGATGTAATGCCAAGCTATCTGTAAAAGATGCTTTTGTACCATTTCAGTCCCGTAAACGCAATAATGAAGAAATTCATATTCCATTAAAATGAAACTTTTAGGAGGATTAATCTGATGTATATAGTGGTATACAAGACTTTTCACTTGCCACATACAGAACCTATGCAATAGGGATGTTAATTCCCTAGATGAGTTTGTTCTGATCCTTTGTTTATAGTTACAATATGTCATGAAAATAGAGTTATACTTACCTGTAAACCAAGATGCACGCGACCACTTTTGTGTATTTGTGCCGTTAAATCCAAAAGCTGACGTAATATGTCAGCTGCTTTATGCTCAGTCACTGTAATACGTCTATCCAATTGGTGCCATAATGTGTCTCCAGCCGTAACACTAAAATTATCAACAGAAATATGGAAAAATTTCATTTCAGTGGATAATTGTCTTCAAAATATATGAAAATATACTACTGACTGAGAAAAACTTGTTTGAACCAGAATTTGTTGATTAAACTAATAGTGTGAAGTAAAAATATTTTCGTCAGTTTATCTCAAATCAAGTTGAGCTCAGTAGTGATCCAATCAGATATATACATGTTGTGCAGCTGTGTAGTACGGGCTGTGTTAGTGAAAACAGCTAGTTAAACGAATTAGTGAAATATTTCTTAAGGACGGACATCAAAAAAGGGGTAACTGGAGGTTGGACAATGATGAACACTTCTTGGTTTAGTATCTTCCGGTGATACTTACCCTCAGTTATTTTGGATCAAAAGATTTACTGGTGAGAAACATGACTAGAATCTAGTAAAAAAGTAAGTTATAGCAACTCAGAATATTCCGGACAGCTTGAGCGTTTTTGCATTTTCCAAGCTGAACCATCTTCTCCTCTACCTATTTTATATAAGAGATTTCGAGCTGTAGTTTTGTTAATGAAGCTTTTAACTGGTAAACTCGTTTACATAAAAACATTTAAGACATGAACATTTCTTCAGAAGAATCCTAAGCCAGACTACATCCTGTAAACAGTTTACATAAAAACTGCTGTGTTTGCAGAAATTCCTGTGTCCATCTTCAAAACTTCTTTATCGCATTTTAATTGAGTGATAATGAACTGACTGCTAATGAGGAGTATGCAATTTTCAGTTGATATTTTAGTCAAAGTAAAACTCCCTACTTATTGTGGTTGCGTTAATATTTAGTTGAATATCTCGAACCCAGCACTCATCCGTCCTGGAGACAATCTAAATATGTTTAATTCAGGACTAGTCGAAATTTTACGGTATAAGTCTCATACTTTGAGTATTTTTGTCATCTTAATGACTTTTGTATTTTTGAGATGAATGGGGATTTTTAACTTAGAAGTAGTAATCATCATGGACTGACATCAGTTGCGGAAGCATTGGAAATCTGGGAGCACTGGGCAGCTCTTTAGTCCTAGTATGGAACTCCTCAGCAGTATGCACCCACGACCCGGCTAGGGATCGAACTCAGGACCTTCAGGTTTCACGGCGAACGCGTTAGCCATTCAGCCACTGGGTCGGTTTCCAGTGGTTCACAGTTCCCAACTTCTGTCAATTCACGACATAGCGCGACTGTCACCCAAGGTCTTCAGTTAGCATCCACTTCACTTCTGACTGGTTGACCCCGAAGGTCCTGAGTTCGACCCCCAGCCGGGTCGTGGGGTGCGTATTGCTGAGGAGTCCCATACTAGGACGAAACAGCTGTCCAGTGCTCCCAGATTTTCAATGGTTCCCCAACTGATGTCAGTCCATGATGAATACTACTTCTAAATTCTTGACTTTTATCAGTTGAGTTGACCCCGACCGATAGCTGCTACCTTGACGTGGTGGTCGGACTTGCATATCACAATGACCCAACGAGCTATGCTGGTGGAACGCTTGTTCCCTCGAGGTCCTACCATACCAGAAAGGTCTGTTGGGTAGTGGTTAGACGAAAAGCAGTTACCGTTATAGTGTAAATTGCTACACTATGATGGGGGTCTGAGGGCGAAGTCGTACTGCTGCTAGCTGGATGGGGTGTGACAGCAGTAAGGTGTTTCCCTTGGACGACCAGCAGTGCCATGCTGATGCTGCCTTCTCAGTGGAAGGGGGGGTTAGAAAAGGTTGGCCCCAAAAATAAAACACTCCACCACGCCCCACGGTCTGCCGGGCCGGCGGTGTTGGTTCACTTGTCGTTTCCTTTCGACCATCCGGCCCCAAAAATACAAAAGTTCAAAATAATCATACTCAAAAGGCTGGGTGTGACAGGCCTCAAGCAGATGTCCGATGGGCTCTGCGGTCACACAAATCTCTTTCAGGTACCTTAAGAAGAAATAGCCTTCCACGGTGTGGGCAGCCGGGAAGTGTCAACCGCCCTCACAACTCTCTCAGCACCCAAGTTTCTTCTGACTGCTATCCTCCTCCTCCATCATTACCTTCTAATCTTCCTTCACGTCTCTTAATTAATGATGCTGCATCATCTTCAATTTCTCCTACCTCTGCAGCCTTCGACAACGATCTGAGTCCACAGAACAGCGTCCCTGGTCTCCTTAAACCACGCTCCAAATTACATATTGGAGCCTTCAATGTCCGCACCCTCTGTCAAATTGGTCAACAGGCTTCGTTGTCTCTTTGTAATCTCTGCTTACGCACCCACTGACTGTAGTTCGGATGAAGTGAAGGACGAGTTCTACCATAAACTGTCTAACCTCCTCTCGAAAGCCAAACGTTCGGACGTAGTGGTTGTTGCAGGTGACCTCAACGCACAGGTGGGTAGACTGAGTGAGGCAGAAAGGCACTTAGGTGGCACTTTCGGAATCCCAGCTGAACGTACAGATAACGGTGATCGCCTATTACAACTATGCTCAGATAACCGCCTATTTTTAGCCAGCACAAATTTCAGACATAAAGAAAGGCACTGTCTGACCTGGCGTCCACCGAGCTCGACTCAGCGATGGACACAGATAGACCACATTGCTATTAGTCATCGCTGGAGAGGATCGGTGGAAGACTGCCGCTCCTTCTGGAGTACGTGTTTGGACAGCGATCATGCGTTGGTCCGAGCACGTATATGCCTGCGTCTCAATGGACGTAGAAAAAATTTGGCAACAAAACCACTACGAGTTCTGCTGGACAACGAAAACACCAAAGCCGTGTTCAGTGAGAAGTTGGCTAGGCAGTTATCGGAACAAAAGACTGTCACTCATCCAGAAGAAGCTTGGTGCCATCTTCAGTCTACTGTAAAAGCAGCACTGGAGACTGTAGCCGACTCCAAGATAATGGCTAAAAAGAGCCAGTGGATATCAGCAGCTTCTTCCAAACTAATGGATGCACGTGAATGCATCCCTGCAGGCTCTGAGTACAATGAAGAGCGAGCGCAACTTAAAAATAAACTGACGAAAAGTCTGCGCAACGATCGTGAACAGTGGTGGGCAGCAAAGGCTAAAGAGATGGAAAAGGCAGCGGCGATCGGTAACAGTAGACAGTTATTTAGACTTATTAAGGAGACTGGGGGGAAATGGTCAACAACAGTTAGTGAGGTTATAGCGGAGAAGGACGGATCGGCGATTCACTCGCAGGGAAGGCGACTGGGACGATGGGCAGAACACTTTGAGGAACAGTTTAACTGGCCTCCAGCCACCATTGCGCTGCCCGCTATCCAGTCGGACCCTGAATGGGACATAGAGACAGGTCCCCCAACACTAGAAGAAGTTGAGAAAGCGGTAGGTAGCCTGAAACGGGGAAGGGCAGCAGGACCAGACGGACTACCTGCTGAGGTATACAAGAATGGTGGTAGAGTTCTCTTAGTCAGGCTAACGGAAGTGTTAGCCAGTATATGGGAATCAAATACGATCCCCTCCGACTGGTCTAAGTCACTGATCATCCCAGTCTTCAAGAAAGGCGAGAAGTCCTCTTGTGATAACCACAGAGGAATCAGCCTGACAAACATAGTGTCTAAGATCCTAAGTTCTATAATTCTCCGACGCCTGAGTGGAGCTCGGGAACAGCAAGCCCGAGAAAACCAGGCAGGCTTTAGACCTGGCCGTGGATGTATCGACCAAATATTCACACTGCGCCAGGTCCTGGAACATAGGCATGCTTACAGACGCCCGACAATAGCTGTATTTCTCGACCTGAAGGCGGCATTTGACTCCGTTGATCGAGAAGTCTTATGGCAGTGTCTGTCACTGAAAGGCGTGCCTAGTAAGTACATCACCTTATTGAAAGCTCTCTACTCGAACACTTGTGGGCATGTTAGAGCCTATGGTGAGTTGTCCAGGGAGCTATACTCATCAAGTGGTGTCCGTCAAGGATGCCCACTATCCCCATTCTTATTTAATTTTATCATAGATATTCTTATGGAGGTTTCCCTCTCGTCACCTAATTACAAAGACGTTGACCGGATCACAGGTGAATTTTCCTTAGATCTAGAATATGCAGATGACATAGTCCTGTTAGGTGAAGACGCTGACAAGATGCAGAGTCTTCTGAACACTTTGAGTGGGAATTTGAGAATGTTTGGGATGCGATTTTCACCACCCAAATGCAAATTTTTGCTCCAGGACTGGTCTTCAGCGGTACCGCGGTTAACAATAGAGAGTGAAGTGGTTGAGTGTGTTGACCACTTCACTTACCTGGGAAGTAGGATCAACCCGGTGGGTTAGTTGCCGATGAGATTTCTGCACGGATACAAAAGGCTCGATTGGCTTTTGCCAATTTGCGCCACCTATGGCGCCGCCGTGATATTCGTTTGTCTATTAAGGGTCGCGTGTACTGCACAGCAGTCCGCTCTGTTCTACTGTATGGCTGTGAAACATGGCCATTGAAAGTGGAAGACATGAGAAGGTTACAGGTATTTGACCACCGTTGCCTTCGTAGTATAGGACGTATTCCGTGGTGTCACCATGTGAGTAATGCAGAAGTTAGGTGTAGAGTTTTAGGGAGAAGAGGTAAGTCAGTCGACGAGGTTGTGAACCTTCATCGACTGAGATGGTTGGGACACGTACTACGTATGCCTAGTCACCGATTGCCTCGTCACACAATGTTGGCTGAGGTGGGTTCAGGCTGGAAAAAGGCCCGAGGTGGCCAGACTAAAACATGGCACCAATGTATGAAGTCTCTGACTGTTGGTTTAAGCCATGTAGGACGATGCAGACTAGGTGGTTGGGGTCCACGGGACAAGAGGAACCAGTGGTTGGAGACCCTAGGTGATATGGCTCAGAACCGAAGTCAGTGGCGCAGATGTATACACACATTATCCTCATCTTAACAACGCTATACCGAATCTCACTATTTTGTCACTCCTCTTTCCTTTCTTCTCGTACTTTATATTTCTTTTGACTGCATTCACTTATCTTCATCCTTCACCTCACTACCTTTTTACTTGATGTGCTGATATGAGGTGTGGCAACTCGGACCGTTACGCAGTAATGCCTGGTCCTATGTTGATAATGATGATGATGATGAGTTGAGTTGACCTTATTATTCTCCTGGTTAGTTTTCTATTTTCTAAGGGGCAAACACAAGCATTAGAACTCCATTTACTCGTAACCTGAATCTGAATATGTCAATACTAATTATAACACTATCCTGATATGTGGCGTGCAAGGACTACGATGCCAACACATGCAAATGGTTGCTGTTTACGAAAGGTATTTGTTCCAAACATATATATTTCGTTTATAGAATGCACACTTTCAAAAGTGTGTATGCTTTTTGAGTTGGTCATTCGCTTGGAGATAAATACACAGACTAAGATCTTTTGTATGACAAGATGCATTATTGAATAAAATCGTCCATAATCATCAGGGAAATCGGGTACACACATCACTATGCTACAAACACTGAGAAGCTACTTCATCACTTATGAGAGGGCTGTTAGTGGTAGACTTGAAATTGAAGTGTCCAGTCAATTTGAATCTGTTAAGGTGAGTAAGGGAACTGGCCATATCGGGAATCTGTTGCAATACTTGATTATTGTTCACTACTTTTATATTTCACCTTGACTTCTACATTATATTAATGTAAATATTATCTTATCTACGTCAATGAGTATCTATCTTAGGCAGTTAGTGGTGACACTAAATCAAATGGATGATAATCTGTGACCTGGATTGGATACTATCCCATGAATAATGCAAAGTTACTAAGGTATAAACTACAGTAATTAAGAATTGTGAGTTAGAAGAATACACTGAAATAGAGTAGTCATTCAATTAACCTATAGTTGAAGAATTTCTAAGTCAGCATTTTCGAGTTTTTTTCCAAGTCATTTACCGTTGACAAAAATTAAGTCACAGAAAGCAGCCAAGTATTTCGTTTCACCTTAACGTCCTGTCGGCTGGTGTATTTTTGATAATGAGTTAAGTTACAGTAGGAATCAAAGTTAACTAACTCTGATTATAAATCAAACGACCAGAGTGAATCAAACCTGATGAGTCCTACATCAATGAGTTAGAATAGATTCATCGTCTATTATGAGTTCGATGAAGTTACGCAATTTATCTACTAGTTTGCGCAACTTAATAAATAAGGCATAATTCAGTCATTCAAACAGTTATCGTATAACTATGCTGATGAGAATCCCAATGACAGGATCTGTATCTATCGAATTATTACGGAAATTTTCTCAAAACCGATACGTTTCATCGGTTACACTTCATTTTACAGTGTGAAATGGATACACTCACAACCGATATTGTCTACAAATCAGAATAGCTTAACTTCAACCACCCAGTGTAGATTGTTCTCGTCAAATAAACATTTCGTAGCGCAGTAGTTTCTGTTTATTATTATCTTTCAACCAACAGAAGCTAGGTGGTAAGACTTTATCTAATAAGCATTCAAAATTTTGGCGTCTTCATAGTAGCAGTATTTACGTCTATCTCTCCCCTGGTTCGCAAAACGTTTCGACATCAATTGATATATATCAATAAATATGCACCTGGTGTTCACAATAGTCCGTCAATGAGGAATCAAAAACAACTGTTTTGTTTTTGTTTTCTCACTATGAAAGGATTATACCTGAATGAGTAATTTATTCGATTATCCACAAAAGTGTCAATCAAAGCAACCAAATGGTAAAGCATCTGAAATGCAAACGCAATAACTTACTCTTCCATAACACAAATAGTCCTTTTAGCTTCTGTATATGCCTCATGAAGGTGTGCAAAACTTTCTTGTTGAATGCGTGAAAACAGCTTCAATTCGCGTTCAGCCTTCTCTTGTTCCCAGTCAGTAATATCATGTCGATTAGTGTATCGTGAAATATCATATGAAGCACGTCTGCGCACAGAACGTTCATTATCCAAAACGCTAACTGGGCGTGGAGGTAATTCCGGATAACTGATATCACGTTTGCCTAATGCACTAGCCGGACGTCTAGATAATGCGGATGGAGTTGTATCTACAATCGTAGCCAACCAAGAACGGCCAGTCGAGCGTTCTGCAAGTCGATACAGCCCAGAGTATTTCGTACTAAAACAGCAACAAAAAGAAATCCAAGTTACTCAAAGTATCTACTAGAAAGTAGTTAAGTTGCTCTGTCAGAACTGAAAAACGTATTTTATTGCTATTATTTATTGTTTTTCAAAAGATTCTATTCAATTTTCTTTCGTTGTATTATTTCCGTGGTGCCCTACTTGGGAAATAAGTCCACCCCAATACATATCTAGAAATAAAATGAACAACTGATAACTTCCCTTTTTGTCCAACTACACACAAGCCAAAAGTACGCAAGATGTTACGGGTATCACAGAATGTAGATCCATCATGGTTACTTAAATATATCTACAATATTCTTGAACCACATAAAATGAATAACATAGTGGAACATGGAGAAAACCACTTTTAAAAGTTATGAAATCAACTGGTAGATAACTGGTTGAAAATGGTACTAAAAGTAACACTGTATCATTCAGTGGTTCTGCAACTGGTGTCGTTTTGTAATGAATATTACACTAGTCTCTAAACTTCATTTGGTCGTTTACCTACGACTTAGGAAGTGATAAAGGTGAGCTAACAATGTTGGATTGCAAGATTAACGGAAAACAAGACGAGATTTCAGAGACTAGTGTCTATAGGTAACCTCTACATTTGAATTGCAACTTGGATTTCAATCATCTCAATCCACCTAAGATAAAGCAGGTTTAGTTGAATGCATGAGTAATAGGGCAAGAAAGCTTGCTAGTAGGACAGAAAATCTACAACAAGAAATTAGAAACATCAAGAATACCTTGCATCTCAATAATTACCTATCTAAATTTATAAACAAATTCACAAGAAGTCGAGAGGAGAATATTAGCAGTTGTAGGGATAGTAGTAACACAGGTGTCATTAATAACAATTCCCATGATTAACAGTAATAATAGTGAGAAGGTTTAGAGTGGATTCAAAGACTCCACTGTATCACCATACAAAGAAGGGACTTCAGAAGCGTTAGGAAGAATTATCAATACGGCTGGAATTAGAGTAGCATTCAAACTCACAAGCTCACATAGAAATAAGTTTTGTAAAATCAAAGATCTTATTGATTCAATTAAACAAAATAATTTGGTATGCGAAACCCCCAGAAATGATTGAGAGGTTAAATACATAGGTCAAAGTAGTCGACCAGGGTCAATTAGAATAACAGAGTACAAAAACTTAGATAAATCAAGGTTAGTAGATCTTAGTAAGATAGGAACTTTATAGAAAAGCTCGACTATAGCTATGCACACAATTACACATTATCACACATTAGTGTGGGATAAAGCTACAGATTGATAACTGAATCCTTGTTTATCGAATCAACACCAAATATGTGCAATCGAAATGATTCTGCACTTGTCCCAGATACTTGGAAAATTCTACTACCTTTATCTCAAAGAAGGAGAGAAGATTAGGACTATATAAACTCTGTCTCAAAGTTGTGGAGTTATACGATATGAATATGGACAATAAATTGTGCCCGAAACGTTATCCAGTAAATGATACTGTTTCATTGTGTGACATTTCCAATAAATAGACTGGAGTGGAATTACAATCTACCACACTGCCCAAGTTTTACTCTTATATCTCTAGACTTCTTAAATTAGCTTCAAGAAAGCTTGTACTCGTACTCAGATTCTACCTAGTACTACTCAGTATGCTGAAATATTTGGATCAGTAATAACGTAACAAAATTTTGCTGGAAAAGTTGTTTCACCGATTTCCTATTGGTACATGGTTATATACATTGAACAAACCAGCCAAACGAATAGTCTTTAGTAGGTTGGGAAAAAGAAATTACGTTTACTTAAATCTCTGATGCTGAACACTACTAAGTTAGCATACCCAACAGTATGAAAGGATGAGACTCCCATCTTAAGACTTTGAGACTTTAATCATAGGAAGTTAACACGCCCAATGTAGGAAGATATGTTTCTGTTTGTAAGCAAAAACAATGTCTCAAGTAGTTTGTATGTTTTTTTCCATTCTCAAACCTGATCTCATTGCATATTACCTATATTGAAACAGTAACGTGTTTTAGTCTAATCATTTCTCAACCAACAGTATTGACAGCATTGTTAGAACTCAAACCGGAAGCTTAGACTAGTCGAAGTCCAACTCGGTTACTGTAGTAGGCAAAATTAACTGCAAACTCAAGGTAATCAAACCACAATATATAGTAAATGAAAGAGTGTAGAGATAATGCTTCAAAATCATCGTAAAACCTTAAATAGGGTAAATTTATCAAATATGATGGACAAATAAGCCTAACTGCACCGCAACTTAGGTTTTCACTTTACTTCTGATCATCATTCCATATCATAGTTACCAGTCTACCAAACCATAGCTATATCCGGTAGTCTCACCAAGAATACAGAAATAATCATATTCGTAAATCTAAAAAGACTGACTTCAATGAAAATTTCTTTATTTTCTGTCCTTTTATTAATGCAATTATAAATACTGCATCATTCTATTTGAAACACGCTGAGATCTATGAAGATATAACCTCTATCTAGTGTCAACATTTCACTTAGTATCTAATGTTTGTGAACTATTTAGTCAAGCTTGATCAAATTTTGCATAAATTACTTATGTATTATTCACTTACCGGGCCAGTTCTTCCATAATTTCATATCGTGAATCAAACGATCCATCTGTATAATGACGGAATTCCAAATCATCGAGATTCAAAACTGGAATGTAAAAAGGGATAGATAAATCCACTGAAGTAAGCATCTACCATAATTTTAATACATGAGAGGAACAAGTAGGAACCTTTTGATCCAGCTTTTCAAACCGAATGACGTGATTGCCAGAAGATATATATCCCTCGAAAACTCCAGCTACACCCGACCGAAGTGTCAATAAGCACGAGAACTAGGGTTCAATCCTGCTGATAAATGCTTCCTAGCACTTAGTGGCAAGCAAGACTCTTAGTGATATATAACTAACAAAACTTCTAAGCGCAATTCGTAACCTCATTTTGTAGGCGCTTATTAGTAATAAAAATCAGAACCTGTACCCCTTGTCACCTTGATCATATGATGTAGAACTCATGAATGACGACACAAGTAGATAAATTCAGAATCCTTCTATCAGTGTCACCAACTGCATACATATTTCAGCCAATTTATGAATACCTCTAAGTACCAACTGTCATGAAAATTTTTAGATTGAACTCATGCAGCTGGTTTAACCCTTAAGAAATTGCAAGGTTGAAATTATTTCACATATACAAATGGTTGCCAAACTTGCACGTACATCAGGCATTCACCTAAATTGATATGCAAAATCTTGAAAGAGGAGATAAAAGACAGAGAAGAACCAAGTATGAGATCCCAATCTGTTAATTTGAGCACCTCACAAGTGTGTACCTGATAATAATTTTCCGTAATTGAAGTTACAGAATAATGGATACACCAAACAAAATGGTGCAAATCAATCCTAGTTTTGTCAATATCTCTCTTTGACTGGGATTAAAAAACGATCTATCTGTAGTTACATTACCGTTAATCCTGCTTAAAACCATCAGCTTTGTACCTTTTTTCTATTTTGTTTCACCGTAATGTAAGGAATTGTGGTGATTTAGATATGTGTACTATGATAACAATCTGTATATTGAAACATTAGCATAAAACGTTGGATACTAGTCAGAAATGAAGCAAATAGTATGATCTGTTGTAAACTCGCGGTTTCATATTGTTCAATCAAAACTGTAGGAAAATAGCGTCGAATAAACCCACACCACATACATTCATCTTATAGCGATCAAATATGAGCATAATGTAATTAACAGTGGACGAGTTCGTAAGGCGAAGCAAAAGGGATAAGTTTTGTGTTGGGAGTATTTCGTAGTTTTTTGCAATCGTGCTTAACAAGATTTATATTGCACATTTGACAACGGTTATGTAGACATAGTTCTTAGCACTATCCTTTCCAACCATCTAGGAGCAAATGGAGACCAATCACCAGTTCGACACGTGAAAATAGTCAAAGTTCCTTGCATAACTGTTGTTGAGTTTAAACTTAGTTATACACTTAGTTTCCTTGACAAATTTCAACAATGCAAGAACAAAGGCATTTGCAAACGTCTTTGTTCTTGCATTGTTCAAACTTAGTTAGGTTGTTCTAAAATAAGGCGAAATTGCTATTTGTGGACACAGAAAAATTTAAGAACTTGTCAATTCAAAACCTAAAGTCTGTGTATGTTAGTGTTATTTTGCGTGATATAATGTGAAACATCTTTTCACTATGGTTTATTTCGCAACTAGTCACCAGTTCACCATTGAAACTTTCATGATTATTCTCTCTTCTTTCATCCTCTGCACTTCCATTAGGTGGAGAGAAACAATTTCCAGTTTGTTGATTGAGTTTGTTACTTTTCTCATTACTTTGTTCACCCAATAGGTTATTCATCCGGTTTTCGAATCATTACGTCAATGACACAGTCCGATCCCATTAATCCCTAATTAACTGCCATCTATGTAAAACAAGTAGTCAATATGATTGTACAACTTTAAAGAATGGTATCATCAGAGAACAATATATGCATATTATCTGGTCTATTCCCTTTGGGAAATTGTATTTATATAAACTGTTGTTAAATATACCTTCGGTAAAATGATGTACTGGTAACTGTGTAGCATCTGAGGCCTCACTAGCTGGTCCCAATCCATGCCAATTTTCTAGTCGTACTCTGAAACGATAATTTAAATCTTTCTCCAATTGACTACGAGCGGTGAAATGCGTTTGATCAGCAGATGTAGTACCTAATAGGTGCCAATCTTCACCAGGTTCATCACGACAGTATTCCACACGATAACCAGTAAATTTAAGTTGAGACTCCAAGCTTTTAGTTATCAAAGGTGGATCCCATTCAATGATTAGCGTTCCAGGGCCATGTGTTTTACTCTAGGTTTTTGCAATCGAATATGTGGTTTATCTAGGTAAATGAAAATAAAATGATGAGTGAAAACGCCTGTAATAAAATGGTAGAAAAGTCATCGAATTCTCTGAAAAAATTCTCTAAAAGAAAATAACAAAGCCAGATAACTAGAAGCTGCACAAATTTCTCTTTATCTTCAAAAACAATGAATAAAAAACTGAAATAAACTCATAGTTTACAGTTCACAGTGAACGTAAAAACACTAACCAGCAATGCGTAGACGTATATCAATATAATCTCGGCCAGCTTGATTCTGTATCCATAAGCGATATAGTCCAGTATCAGCTAGATTCAATTTATCAACAACGACCTCAACCAACGACAACCATATGATAAATTTAATCGAACACGATTTTCTAACGGTTCAACTGACAAACCGGTTGTTATATGACTTATGCGTTCGAACCAAACTTTTGTAATCCATTCTTGATCTTGTATATAATCTAAACCTTCTAATGGAATACGTAGATACCAGCTATCTCCATGTCTTAATTCGTATTCACGAGGTTGTGCAGCCCATCCGAGGCGACCGAATCGTGGGACAGCTTAAGAGAAAAAGGGGTCGAAAAGAAGAAAGATGAATACCACCGTTCAAATTTATGGATGTGAAAATGAAACTGTTAGCTACTTTGGTTTGAGTTATCTATCAACAAATGAATCATTATATAATGCTTGTTAAGTTAGAGTTTCATTGTTAGGTTTGAAGCCGTAACTCAATATTTACCGGAGAAGTTACAGTTTCTACATCATCCCAACGGCAGGTTTTCGACAGAAATATGTTCCAGTTTCTATTCGCCTTGGTTAGATTTTTGACAAAAGCTTCTGAGAGAAATTCAAGGTTATTACTCATATAGCTCAATCGAACTTTTCAGTTATCAAGGTTAAAAACATGTACACAAAATAAAGTAGGTATAAAAGCTCTAGCATATCTTTATAGAGTATTGTTTCATTTCTTGATGATGGTCATTGGAATTTCGATTTGATTTAACAAATATTTTCCATAAGGGTGTTGCTCTTCTGTGTCACTAGGTAGAATAAAACTAATTTTTTATCATTTTCATTGGCATTCGTAGAAGCAAAAAAATGTAAGCCAAAACACCAGACATCGTATCATTCTATCGCAGAAAAATGGAACTGTCATCCAAATTAATTACTGGGCAGTCAATCCTAAGTTATAGAATAGCATAAGTATATATATATATATATATATATATATATATATATATATATATATATATATATATATATACACCTTCGACCAGCACTTGTTTACTTAGTAATCCACATGAAATAACCTACTTGGAAGTATTCTAACTAAGCAGCAGCTGCGTAAGATGTTCAAGAATAATGATGTATGGATTTTTATTTCTATGAAGTTCTCTACAATGTATTGAAAAGCCAAAATTAGTACAAAGTCTTTATAGACCTCAAGATCCAAATTTGACCTTATAGAGCGGGATATGTTGAGCATTCGATATTTGTATTAAGTAGTGTTTGCTTAACAAAAATGTTCAAGCTACCTAATAGTAGCACCGGTTAGTCAGAATGAAGATGAGTCAAAGGATTGGAGATTACAGTTTCGAATCCTGCAGAAACCCGGATTTTCATATTTAGCTGTCAAATAACTACGCAGAGACCAGCCTATCAAACTAATGCTCTCTGAGATGGTTTCATTAACAAAACTCGGTTTTGACTGTTGACAATTTTGGGACAAACAGATCGTAGACAGTAATGAATCGGTTAGCTGATTTATTTTGTATCTATCAGTACGATTCCCTTTCATTTTGATGGAGACAGAGGTCCTCACTAATTAATTAGTATCCCTTCAGTTTGAAGTATTCTATTAGTATGGTACAGTCATTCTGCTTGATAAAAAACTTCACTTATCAGCTTTAAACACGTCAAGCCTCCGACAAAATATATTCTGAGATGTCTATTTCGTGATATGCATCATTTCTACCTACAACTGCATTTACTAATTCACATGTAACTGTGGAAGTAAGTTCACAAGAAGTACCGATGTAACAGCATCTACTCAGTTATATGAATACCTTCCAGAAGTTCGCATTTGAAAAGGATTACAGCTCAGGCGAGTGCAACGGCCATAAACATGATAAGAACCGGATACCAATCAGGTGTTCATTATGCCTTCAAAATAATAAATAAACGAAAATTACCCAGCTGAATATGCTTCTCTCAAGTCCTAGTAATCAAACAATAGAAACTAAAACTTTGTGATTATTCTTTCTTTAACCCAGTTTAACCCAAGGGAAAAATAAATAAATAATTTCTTTAACCTGGTCATTCGTTGTCATTTTGGTTACATTATATGTTTGTCTCTATCCTAGTGAGTTTCAATCAGATTTATATTGATGTTTTCTGGTTATTCATGGGTGTAGCAACTTTTTCCTGGTGCATCTGCATTTTCTTGATCGTATTTTCATACATTTAGTATTATCGATCTCATAATATGTAAACAATCGTCTTTCCTGACTAAGATATATGATTTTAGGTTATATGCAGATGATGAAATTCCGTGAAATATAATCACACTATTTTGTTCAGCATATATGCTCGTTCTTTATTTGTTCAACTCTGTCAAGGGAAAGAAATGCATGGAACGTTGTAATGTGATATGGACACCTACAGTTGTGATACCTACCTGAAACGATCAACTTCCAAGTCTCTGAAATCGATTCATAGACATTCCAGGCTCGACATTCTAGAAAACCAGTATGCTGTTGCTGAACTTGTTCAATAGTTAGTTCATAGACACCAACTCCAACTTGGGCCACACGACAACCAGGTAATATCCTATCATCGATTTGTATATGATTCAGATACCTACATAGGAAAAAAATAAGCAAGACATTGTACACAAAATAATTATAACTTTATTTGTAATCCATTAAGTTATAAAGTTAGAGCTCATAAGTTGTGATTTGATACTTGCGATCCCCCGTCACTATGTTGAGTTCAATTGTTCGACCTCTGTTGACAGACGAGGTCCTATGAGAATGCTTCACTACTGCTGGCTTTCCATGGTGCTGTTACTGGGATCGGATTCCAGGACGTAATTTTTCGTCCTGTTTGGGACTCGTCAGTTGGATGCACCTGCACCGCAGTGAGCGATGTTCCCTCTGAGACTTGAACCTCGTACTCATTGCGCAGAAATTTAGAGGACTACCCACTAGGCCACTGGAGCACGAGAGTAGCGACTTGCACAATAGGCATCATTTTTTAGAGTTTCAGTGGAAATAGCATCACTTACTGCAGTGCAGGTACATCCAGTTGACGAGTTTTAAATAGGACGAAACGTGCATCCTGGATTCTACTGCTGGTCACCAAGATGGATACAACATTGAAGTACATAGGTTAAAGTGATCAAGTACTTCCGGATCCGATTCAGATTCCCTTTTTTGCTCCAGTACGTGCACTCATTTAGTATAGAGAACTTCCACACTGTGGTGTTTTTCTGCCGTATTCCACTTGAACAAGCTCCCTAAATAAAAACGACCACACCACATTAAAATAAAGGTGAAATGTTGCAAATGCTTAACAACAAGGCACAGTTGTTTTATGTTTTTGTGCCATGATGTTTCGAAGGCAGTTATTTCCTAATAACAAACCAATCATACTGCTTATGTGGTAGATGCATGTAGGCTAGAAGAGTCTTCCAAGCCATTATTACATTATTTTTTTCTCTTGGGTTCCTAGTGGAACATAGGGCTTCAGTAGCACGCCCCCATTGCACTCTCTTCTCTTCAGTCTTCAAAACCTGGAGCCACGACTGCCCACAAGCTTTCATCTCTTCCTCACATGATCTCCTCCTTGTCACCCTCGCCTCGGAAGCTCAACTTGTCGTTTCCCCTTTGGATTCCACTCGACGGCTTGGCCTGGCGCATGATGTCCCCAACCGATCTTCTCAGTGTATGCCAAATCCATCTCCACTTCCTTCTGCATATTTGTTGGGTGAAGGATGGGTTTATGGTTGGATGGTTCGTTGCCAGCCAGCCAGCCAGCCAGCCAGCCAGCCAGCCAGCCAGCCAGCCAGCCAGCCAGCCAGCCAGCCAGCCAGCCAGCCAGCCAGCCAGCCAGCCAGCCAGCCAGCCAGCCAGCCAGCCAGCCAGCCAGCCAGCCAGCCAGCCAGCCAGCCAGCCAGCCAGCCAGCCAGCCAGCCAGCCAGCCAGCCAGCCAGCCAGCCAGCCAGCCAGCCAGCCAGCCAGCCAGCCAGCCAGCCAGCCAGCCAGCCAGCCAGCCAGCCAGCCAGCCAGCCAGCCAGCCAGACAGACAGACAGACAGACAGACAGACAGACAGACAGACAGACTTCCTTCTTTGTTTATTCTTAGTATTCTGGCCATCTGATCTTCAGTGTCGAGTGAACGTAGGCGGCAGCTGCTGATGAATGTCCGTAGTTTGTTGGAGATGCTTTCGTAAGGCACCAAGTCTCTCAACCATTACTGGTTGACTGATATTAGTATTGAAAATCCGGATCGTGTTCACGCTTTATGCTGAGTGCAGTGCCGTGCAGTGCAGTGCAGTGCAGTAGATCTCTACACTGAATTCAGATTAATGCAGGTAAACATGTCTTGCTTTTCCGATCCTGGTTTTGACATCCTCGTCTGTGTCGCCTGTAGCTGAAACGATGCTGCCTTGTCGGGTAAGTGAAAGAGACAACTTCCCTTAGGTTTCTCCCGTTCATGGTGATTGATGCTTGTTGTTGATGCTGTTATTAATTGGGTATCTTCATCACCTCTGTCTTCTCTATATTCACTTGAAGTCCCATCTTCGCTGCTTCGTCTCTTCTGTCAACTTGTTAGTTTTCGCCTGTAGATCTTCGAGTTTGTGCGACATTAGACATAAATCAACATCAGCGAAATCCAAAGTTGTTGAAGTTGAGGTAGAGAGTTGACTGCCATTCTATACTCTTTTCTATGATCATGCGTAGCGTTGCAATTTGATCCCTATATGATTAATTCTTCCTGAAGCCGGTCGTAGTTTTGATTTCAGTGCATCCTTAATCCTCTCTCCCAGGATGATGCTGAATAATATTTTGCTTGGGGTGGACAGCAGCATGATTCCTCGCCAGTTTTTGCAAAGGCTTAGGTCTTCCTTCTTTGAAGGTTTGACAAGGTAACCCTTCTTCCAGGTAGTTACCTTCCTTCCTTCCAAACCTTCTTCAGCAGTGGTGTCAGCATGTCCGCTGTTGTCTCTGCATCTGTTTTCAGTGCTTCTGGCGGAATTCCATCTGGTCCCGCTGCTTTCCGAATTTTAGCAGTTTTATGGCATTCAGGATTTCTGCTTTTTCGGAGGGCCTGTGTTCACTGATAATTCTGTGACTGGGCTGCTGGTGGTATTTTTGGGCGAGTTGCAGGTGGGGATGGTAGTAGTCGATTCAAGAGCTTCTTGAAGTGGTCAGCCCATTGTTTCCTTTGTTTCTCCTCTCTCTTTGCTAACTAAGCCTCATTCACCATCTTTCATTGGTTTTGTCTGCGTTAATCTCCCTCCTCCCTGACAGTAACCTGGTTATTTGATATAGTGTTGTCAGGTCTCTCCTACCAGCAGCCTGTTCTGCTTCACTTGCAAGTGTGTCGTAGAAGTTTCTTTTGTCTTTCCGCATACTCTTCTTCACTTCTTTGTCCAGTGTTTCATAGGCTATGTTACGTTCCTCTTTACGTTGTGCATCCTTGCACTGGTTCATCTTCTGCTTCACCGTCTTCCTCTCCAGTATCAGCTTCCGTGTGTCCGTCTCTTCCACAGAGTTCCAGTGTTCTTCCGCGCAGGTTTCCTCAGGAATATTGATTAGTGTCTCCCTTTTTAATGATAGCTGACGTGAAGACGTCCTTTTTACTTTCGTCCTTCAGTTTCCGTTCTGAGTGTTGGATTTGAACTGTGGTCGCCTGTCACCAACTTCTTTGAAGGCTTTTAACTTGGTTTGGAAGTTTCCTTGAACTAGATAGTGAGTGGTGTGAACCTACATCTGCTCCTCTTCTTCACCTTGTGTCAAGTAGGCTGACTGCGTCTCCACTTTCTTCAGATTGAGATGAAGTCGATCTAATTTTTAGTGTGTAGTGGTGTCTGGTGAAATCCATGTTGTTGCCTTGTGAATATCCTTGTGTTTGAATACACTGCCTCACCTCCAATCACCAAATCGTTGAATGCAAAGAATTCTGCAAACAATTCTCCATTCTAGTTCATCACCTCACCGAGTGCTTCTCGACCCATGGTTTGTTCTCTTCCTGTGTTGTCTGCTCCCAGTTTGGCATTCATGTCGCCCATTAGAATTCTGATGTAGCCAACTGAGGTCTTGTTCAGTGTTGATTGAAGTTGTCTGTAGAATTCCTCCTTCTTCTCTTCATCTGCATTATTTGTAGGTGCGTAGCGTGGTATTGTTTGATTGTGACCTTCCTTCTTTTTGAGTTGAACCTTGCTGTCATCATCCAGCCGGGGGAGATTGGTTTCCACTGCATGAGAGCCTTCGATGTTGTTGGGGACATCATGATAGCCACTCGAAAACTCAGTGTGCTCGTGGTTGTCGTCTGGGTGACAATATCGGAGTAGATTATTGATTCTCCAGTTGACAGTTGGGAGAGTCCACTCCCATTCCATCTACTTTCGCAAATTCCAAGCACTTCAATGTCATAGCTCCTCACCTCTTTTGCAATCTGGGCAGCCTTGTTAGGTTCATACATGTTGCGGAAATTCCTTGTCTCCATCCTTACTTACTTTCGCTTTCATCGAGAGAAGAAACATAGGCCGACTGGCTTCCCGAAGACTTTCACCAACTGGCGTCATTTCATTTCTGCGATTCTAGTGGGGAATAAGTTTGTTTTTATTTCTTATAATTTCTTTGTGCTTTGAAGTTTCTTTAGCGGTTGGATTGGTTTTAAGGGGTAGGGTTGCTAGCCAACCTTCCTTGTTTATCCGGGCTTAGGACTGGCTAGTAACTAATGAACTAGTTAAGCAGGCGAGATTTTCAAGGCATTATACTGATGTAAGTTTAGATGAGAATATATATTTCGAGTTTTAGGTTAAAATGCTAAAAGAAATAACGGTTCGGTCAACTTTCTCGTTTTTCGAAATCCCTAACTTGTGTGTTCTCGCAAAACTAAGAAGAAATTAATGCAAAGAGAAACTTTTATTGGATATCACTCTCTCGCCCACCGCCTGAAATTAGTCTACATAGCTTTAGCCAGCATTTAATTCTCGAGATTTGTCGGAATACATACTTTGGTTAGTGGAAATTTTTGCCGTAGTTCATTCAGGTTAGTCACGAAAGGATAAAAAAATTTCCACTGCTTCGTCGTTCCACCTTACTAATAGCACAAATAATTCATTAGGAGTTGATATCTTTCTTAAAGCAAACTAAAAACTTTTAAATCTTTTTGAATTCAAGCAGACTTGAAGCAGTAAGTTCTCCCTTCTGCGCAGATATAATTGCATGCAAGTAAATACACCACTCAATAAGGCGTCTAGATTCTCAGTGGTCAGGATAATTTGCTGGCAAAATATCTAGAAATTTTGTGGTCAAATTATTCTCAGTGTTATTACCTCAATAAATTCTAACCTATGAATTCTACTGTATAACAGCAGAAGTGTGTTTTTACAGTCAGGTTATAGGTGATCAGTAAATTGAAAGGAGCATTCACAGATATTAGGCATTAGATGAAAAACTGAAAGAAGTCAGTTAAATAATTCTTCAGTTATTTAACAACTGAAACAAGTGAAACTTTTAACCATGAGGTTAGTGGTCGTCCGCTAACAATTAAATTTATTTATGGGATTCATACTACTTGCAAAGAGGAGTAGTGTACTAAAATTATATCAAACGTAGGCTACAGCAGTTATCATTCTTAATTCAGCTAAACCAAATAGTCACTTACCAGGTAACCTCTGGCTTCGGTTCTCCTTCAATTTCTACAGATAGTACTAGTTTTTTTCCATGAACAGCATAGATAATCCGATCGTCCTTCAAATTCAGAAAACGTAATGAGCTTCGCTCTGTAAATTGAAGGTACAGAAAGTGGTCAATTAATTTTCGTAATTTAACTTATTTGATACTGTTAAAAAATTGTAGAAAGCTCATCTGGAATATCATTGTAATTAGCTTGTTTGGGCGTTGGTAGCGTAGTATGCTATAAAAAAACTTCCAGTAAACTACGCCTTGGAAGCTCCGAGAGTAAAGTAAGTCGCAAATGTCTTTCATCCATTTCAAGTTATTATAATTAAATGAATATATACTAGGATGTTTGCAGACGAACAAACAGAAATAACAGATTATTACTGTGAGCTCGTCTAGAATATCAAGCCCTAAGAACTAATCAAATTAACTGAGTATAGATTAAATGGTATTCTAAGCATGGGACTTCACAGCACATTTTCAATTTCAATAATGTATTTATATAAGCGATTAGAAATATAAATTCAGTTTGGATGTGCCTGAATGACAGTGATGCTATGTTAGAGTTGTCACTCTTTCTTGATATAAATGAGAGACAAATATAAGCAACATAACATCTAGCATAATAATGCATCGGTTCATTTGCCACAATTCATATCAGTCATATTAAAGTGAAGTGTTTGCAACAAGACAAAAATATAAGGATATTGTATCAGTGGTTAAACTACAAGGTGGAAAAAGTGAAAAAATGGTGATAAAAACTTCAATATTTAAGTGAAGATAAAATCTGGAGCTATGCAACTGCAATCGATTCTCCACAGTACCACCCAAATTTCGCAAACAAGGATTTTAGTTGTCTAGGAGATTCGAGACAGTCACCGTACGTTTTCTATACAGGTCAGACTAGAAATGCGCACGAGTTACGGTATGCAACCAATGAAGGAGCTGACGCCATCTTTCGCCTTTAATGGCCATGCCTAAAAGACAAAATTACTGCGGTGTTGGATTATGGAGTTCAATTAGCTCTAGTCATCAATTGCAAAAAATGCTATAGTACTTACTGTGTTGAAACCAACCTGAAATCTCTCTCTTTACACTTGAGATTTGTGCTGTTGATAAATAAGGGGTTATCTGAGTGGAGTTTTAATAGGCAATCACCGTTATTCGTTACTTTGGTTGTGATTCCGAAAGCCTCACCTAGGAATCTTTCTGTCTTTCTTAGCCAACCCACTAGTGCCGTGAAATCGCCTACTATGAACACTAAATCTAAATGTATGGCCTTCATTAGGAGGCTGGGTAGATTTTGGTAGAACTCATCCTTCACTTCATTCGAAATGCAGTCGGTAAGTGCATAAGGTGAGATTACAAACAGACATCGGCGACTTTTCACTACTATTTTTAGTTTTCATTGCACCATCCAATCGAACAGCCCATAGGATCCAGACAAGTAGTGCACGTCTTGCCTTAGGATTTAATTCTATGCCTCCACCTGTAAGACCACGTTAAAACTAGTCGTCAAATATCCAGAAACTCAAGGAATGAATTTCACAGATTTGCTATACTGACCGGATGAGGTTAAGTGAATAACCACAAACGTTCGTTGCTCGAGATGCCAAAGTTCTGAGTATTAAAGCTTGTTGAATGATATGACGGAGAGTAAGTACACTGAAAGGTATAATATGTAGAACAGAGCACGGTTTTAAGTGACCAGCAATACTGTTTAGTGAAATCGAGTTTTTATCGAGAGCTGATGAGTCGGAATAAATAAAAGATGATGTAGGTATATCGACAGATGGATATGAGGACGGATTATGAAGCGAAAATGTGTTAGGCTGATAATGATCTGAGGATACTTATGTTAACAGGATGGTGAGGCCGTTTGACACTTCCCGGTTACGCGTACTGTAGAAGGTTACTTCTTCTTGAAGTAACTGAAGAATAAGTTGAGTTAATAATAGTGGTGCGTGACCGCATAGTCCATGGAACATATGCTTCAGGCCTGTCACACACGGCCTTTCCGGAAGTATGAAGTTTAGTTTGTACTGACTTAAACACAGCTACAGAACCCATACTCCGACCTTGGGAAACTACGGGACAGGTTTGCTACTTATAGAAGCAACCTCTCTAACCCTCTCTTTCCATACAAAGATAGCATCAGCATAGTATTGCTGGTCATCCATGAGAAACGCCTTGCTGGTGTCCCGCATATTATCCAAGGGGCTGTACCATCTTACTCTTGGATCTTTCGGGTGTGGTGGGACCTCAACGGAACGAGTGTTTCAATCAGCATAGTTCTCTGGGTCACTGTGATATGCAAGCCCAACCATCAAGTCATGATACCAGCTGTCAGTCGGGATAGCTTCAACTCCTCAGACGAATTTTGGGACACTGTTCAACTTGGTTATCCAGGAGAGACAGAGCGAATCCCAACAGTTCTATTCTCAGACATCTCGTCCTCTTCGGACACTTGATCCCTCCCGAAAGTGCCCTCAAATTAATTTACAGAGATCCGCCCTACCATTCCAAAGGATTTCTACTATGTAATCTATGCATAGTCGAATCATTGACAGTTCACTACTCCAAACATAATATTTGCGTTCGAACATTATGTGCCGCCTTTTGGCCTTTACATTATCAGAGTAGTGGTTTTCTTTGTTTGTAAACTACTTCTTATTCTACGCTTGAACACTATAGTAATCCCATAGCCCAGCTGATAAGTGACAGACTGTTATTTTAAGCATTTAAAGATTCCTATTCCGCCAATTTAAAGACAAAATGGATGAAGATTCTGACTTCAAAGGTGACTTCGCTGCTAATATTTCGGAAAGGAGAATTTCAAACTTGCCAACAAAAACTTTCTCCGCACCAACCTTCAGGACTGTATTCTCTAGTCGTTTAATGATTCCTGGCAACCCGATAAATAAGCTTGCGCATCTGCCCACTTTACCTACTCCTATGAAGCCAGCAGTGTGGGTCGTTCGATGCGCATCCTTTCCAAACAGGTCAGAGAATATTACCCTGCTCTGCTGCAAAGAGGTCTGAGTAGATAGATCAGAAGTGCAATAATTGAGCACCTTGTCAACACTGGTCACAGTATGACAAAGTCACAAAGTTGAAAAGAAATTTGCCCAAAATGGTACATTTCCTTCTGTGTATTGCAGAAGCTTTTGTTATATGCATGGAGAAAGCGGAATTATGTATACAAAAGAAACTTCTACGATCTTTGCTTCAGTCTTGGAAATAATAAATCCCTAGAAGTGTCAACGTCTATCTCTCCCTTAATGTTCACAATTTTTCCACATTTTATTACATATTTTAATAACTCAACATCGTGTTTATTTTGTCTTCATGCTACGCCTGATTACGATTCGTCTTGAAAATTACTTTTACATATAGTGCTACGTTATATTCTATCTAGTTAATTATATTGGTTGCTATGCTCTTTTATGATTAATTTTCACCATACATCACACCTATGAATTTTTGATTTGTATTCAGTTTGATCTCTGTAAACAGATTTAATTAAATAATGATTGTAATAATCCAATATAGAGGAACAAAAAATGTCATATGTTTATGTTTGCGATTGTACAGCTGTAGAGAATGAAACTGCCAGAAAAGATATATTTGCTGAACTTGTTTTCTCTAAAGAAAAAAGTAAAAAATAAATACGATGGGAATACCATTTCGTTTATAGAAAACCTGGGGAGGAATAATGCCCAAACGTGTGCCTTCCAAATACAAAGCACAGGTTTGATCAGTTACACTGCTACAGCCCCAGCCGTATTGAGTAGGTGTTTGCGAAACTTACATAGTAACGTTTCCATAACCTGATGTATAACACCAAAGGTTCAGTTATCCATTATGTGATGCTCCTAATCTTACAAGTGGGCTAGAATAGAACTTTTTACAACTTTAACTTAACCTTTTCAAAACCAGTCGGGCAAATATTCTGGTATCCGGACAGGTACCTGCCTAATCGTTCGCCCTATGTAACTTTTTGCACAGAACCAGTTAGATTGGCGTGTGCAAGAAAGGGAGCTTAAGATAGTGAGGATATATTTGCCTCGGATTCAGCATTGACCGGTTACTCAAAGATATGCTAAGACAACCTTATTAAAACGTTCTATTTACTGCTCTCTAGCTAGGCGTTGTGATATGTCACTTGCGGCGTCTTTATTGAATTGTAGACTCAGAAACACGGGTAACTTCTGCACTGTCGTCAATTCACTTTTGAGATTATCGTAAGCGATATTTGTTTTGATAAAATTTTCACTCAAACTTTAACGGTTACTCATGTACTCCATACGCTTTTCGGGAAAAACTGATTACACTCTAAACTCTAGGTTAGTGATTGCATTACATTTGTGCTTCACAGGTTCGAAGCTAAGAAAGTGTGTCAGTCTGTGTCTCAGTAATCGGCTTCCTATATATACTTCTCTTTGTGGAGCCATCTTCTCGCCTTGTTATAAAAACGTCATGAAAATGATTTCACTTTCACAGGTAAAAAGATCTAATAGATGAACATTAGTGAAGTGATTTTAGGATTGAATAACTACTAAGGCATTTATTAAAGACTAAAAAGGTCTGTTATTTGTTTGCAATAATCATTAATACAATTGTACAACTTTAGTGAACGAAATCATCACAAGAAAAGTTTCTTCGTCATCGCATTTTTGTTCAATGACTAAATATCAGAATTTACGGTTCATTATTGTTATTGTTAAAAATAACAAAAAATGTGAATAAAGCCAGACTTACTGGTTGGAGGAATCAATGTGATTGGAGTTTGTGTAATGGCTGGCAAACTTTGTTTATCATCCAGTTCAGCGAAAACACGAAACTGCCATTGTTGTTGGTCTAAGTCAACTGATCTTATATGCCTTCGTCTAGCTGTAGACCGTATACCAACACCTTCATAACTAGGTAACTGATCAGATTTGGAGAATAAATTATCTAACTTTACATGATTGATAAAATATTGAGTTGATTTTAATTCCGAGACAACCTTTGTCCATGTGGTGATTGGTTCTCCAGAGAATTAAAACTTCTTACTTCAATTCTATAAAGTAACTTTTCATCCAACCGGTTAGGCATTTCTGGAGCTTTCCAAGTTAACATGATGCCTTCTTGACCTCCTTCAACTTTTCCACTGGCACTGAGTAATCTCGGTTTATCGATCCATTGTATCTTCAAATTTTCATCAAGTGAATCACGTTTTCCAAGTGTTTTAAATGGTGTTGATAGCTGACAATATTTTGTACTACGTGTTTTGGTCGATTCTTCAAAGCCAACTAGACGGAAATTATACGTGGTGCCAGAAGATAAACCATGTACTTCATAAGATGTTTCAGAAGCATGAACTTTAGCGATAGGCTCCCAAATATTTGGTTTGAACTCATTTATAACGCATCGTTCTAAAATCAGATAACCTGGGTATGTTTTCGTTTCACCCGTTATCAAAGAATCCCAACCCAATAAAGCAGAAGTTGGACCTATGTGAAGAACATGCAATCGATCTGGTACTATTCTGCCAATATCAAATGCTGTATCACTCGATAAACGTCTCCTTGAATCCTCATGAATACGAGAGATGTGTCCAAATTCGACACTTTCATCGGCAGAACGAATCCAATCAGATAGTAAACCATCGTATGATAGTGAGTAGTTGCCACGTTTTTCAATGATGGACGAAACATCAGCTAATGTTGCACGTATACGGAATCTGACTGTAGAATCGCCTACCGGCAAGACATAATTTGTTAGACGTGTTCGACCAACTTCTAACCAAAATCGTCTTGCTGGAGTTTGTTCTTCAATGATATATTCAATTTGATCATCTAGTTTATTTAAATGTATAGTGTTGTCTGTTTTTGCTGTTGTACTCCTTAGATGCACTGGTCGCCAACTCAAACGGTAGACTCCATCACTAACTGATTCAATATGCAGTGGACCTTTAGGTGGAGGTATAATTAAAGAATCATAATCTATTTTATCATATTCTAATGATTTGGTACCATGTAGGGTGTAAGTGTTTCTATAGGTCGTCCGAATAAATCGTCTCTATACGGCATAACACGGAATCGGTAAGAATGACCAGGTATCAAACCCGTCACAGTAACACCACGGAAGGGATGAATTATCTCATTTGTACTCATTCGAGTAACTGTTCTCCAACCAGTTGGTTCGTTTAAATCGTATAAATCCAGAATATATCCTGTGAGTGGCTCACTGGTTGGGTTCCAGTTCAAGGAGACAGATGGTGTAAGAGAGGACGTAGAAACTGGTTGTACAATTAAATCACCCGTGAGCCTTGGCATAGTTACTGAGAAGAGTGGAAAAAGAGATTCTTAAAATATCAAAAGAATAGTAAATTGAATAGCTAGTTTGTCAATTAGTGAAATTGGAATCGGTTTGTCAGAGTAACCTTGTGTTCCAGCTGGGGAAACATGCATTCACTATTGAAACTCCTGTTATAAGTCAGAACTTTTTCGACCGCTGTCATCATTTGGAGACAAACAATTATCAAGAAACTGACCTTCATGGTTTAGAAACAATTAGTTCATGAAGCAAAAATGTTTACAAGCCAATAGGTCTCTCAAACATCATACAAATGAACACATCTTTCCGATATATGAGTTGATGAGCACGTGAAAGCTTATCCAATTTTCAGTTCTAAATGCCTATCAAGCCCAAGAATTTCATTGGTTACCAATCAGTAGCTGACATGGATTCATAGTTCCGTCCTAATCTGAAAAGCTTCAACACAAAGTGTCTGACTTCTGCGCTGAATGCAATAAGTTTTAATTTCAAGCAGAATATAAGTTCTGTCAAGGTTTCAGGGACACCTGATTATAAGCAGGAAAAACTGCCTTAATATATAATGCTTATCAATGATCAGTAAATTTTCATTCACTTCAGAAACTGTATCTAATTAAGCTCAGTAAATATGGAAGCATAATGAGTTTACCTCAACTTAAGGCTTTTATAAAAAGATTCAAGAGATAGGTCACCGGTTGAATGAGATACGACACTATCCACCAGAATACCAGTCTAGTTAGTTAAATGTATAATGCTTCTTATGAAAATTAAATTTTTAAGTTCATATTGCGTTACAGTAAATCCCCACTTTTAAAAAATGTGTTCCATTTTTCTTTGGAACTTTGAAGTATAAAAGTTATCCAATTCAGCTGTAGTTGATAATTGATATACTTGTCTGTCCTTTTAAACCTTACACAATTTTAATCCCATAATAAGATTAATATGCAGATAACTGACAAAATGCATGTAACCATCCGATGTGTATTTATTTATAAGTGTGGAATGCTGCAATCAAAGGTAGAGCCTGATGAGACTTTAATGAAAACTGCCTATTCGCTCAAATTCTTATCCTTAAACTGATTCCACTGTTACCACTTTAACTCGAGAAGTTACTGCTAATTATTCAAGATAACTTGATTTATATAAATGTAGCATGCCTTTGGTTTTTGAACTAGGTGAATATTAGGCAAGGATAAGGATTCTGATAAGGATAAGAATTGATAAGAACTGATAAGGATTCTAAGAAGAGGATAAAGCAAATTAACGGTCTTCTGATAATGTGACTCTTCAGATGTTCCAAATTCAGTGGTGATTACTGTTTTCGAGCAATCTGAACCTGTTACGCATAGAAAAACCCAACTTTCATCAGTGGTTTCAGCACTGCATCCAACTCTTACTTGTTAAATGTTACCATTATAATGACCCACAAGAATATATATATATATATATATATATATATATATATATATATATAAACTCACGTGATTGTCTTGGCACTTCAAATATTTCTGAATGAGTCGCCTCACTAAAAACCCCGGAATCAACTGTACTTCGGCCAATTCTTCCAAATCGTGATGGTGTAAAAGAACGTGAATCAGTGGTCTTTCCACGTGACATTATACGGAACAAATATCTGCTGCCAGGTTCTAAATCATTTGTTTGATAAGAAGTTTCCCATGCATTCAGTTCCGCTAAACGTTTCCATTTAGTCGGTTCACTTTCTTTGGACGGCAGTACACAGTATTCTAGTACATATCCCATTGGTGGAGACCATAATGCCAAATTATTACGTCGTTCTGAAAATGTTACTGTTCCTGGGGGCAGCCATGTTATTAAAGCACTTTTAGAAGTGCCAGTCAATGATGAAACTCTCAAATGAGATGGAGGGGCAGGTATTGCTATGTATATGAAGAAAAACCCATTGTAATAACTTGTATGAATAAACTTAACAAGGAAACACAACATTTATACAGGATTAAAACTTGAACATTGTGGTGGATTGCAATTTCATTTTAGTTTGTTTCTTAAATGTGTCACAGTGAAATATTGTTTACTGGATAAGGTTTCGAACATAATTTATTGAAACAAAGCGCAATTAAAGTTATTATATGAAGCTAGTTTTTCAAAATTTGTTCAAAAAAACCAGTTTATCTTGATTACAGTTTAATACATAGTTCAATTTTATGATTAACATACAAAAACTGATCTATTGCACATGAAAACCATTCAGTTTTCTCAGTTACAAATCACATCCCATCATATCAAATTAAAAACATTTTTAAACTGTACTGATCATCTAAAAAATCTGGTCAGACTACATTCTGTTACAATTTGTTCAAAATAAATAACCCTGAGTGATAAGGTGGAAATTAGTACTGCTAGGAGAGATAGTCATATGTTTGTCAACAAAAATCAGTAGTAAGCACTGATTAATGGTACTTGTTATAATGTACAATAAGATCACCCAGATCCTAATAAGAAGCCCTAAATCTTTGAAGCCTTTCATAACCAGTCTTTTTCCAAAGAAGTTTCGAGAAAAGGTACATGATCACACATGTAAATATTAGATTGGTTGAAAGGTGAAAGCAATGGTGAATGTACTTCTGGAAATAGACAAAGCCATTGTAAATATATATACCCATTATATTTTGAGCTTATTTTGAATTTGCAGTGCACCTACTTTTTTGCTACCTTTTCGATTTACCAAGGGACTAAGAGATCAAAAAGGGTGAAATCGGAACCAGGTTGTATCAGTACTCCTTTTACGCTTAACATCCAGTATACTAAAATCTATATACAGATAAGTGAACAGTCAATAACTTAGCCTTGACCGAACCAATGAGTTTCACCCTCATCGAATCTAGTACGTGGTTTGAATTATTCAAATCAAAGAGATCCCGCCCACACACCTGCTACCCAAAGTAACCTTTACGTAAACGTCAATCTTGGACGGTTTAATCGGTCTATACTTCAGCAGTTCTAAGTATCAGCTTACTCTGTATTACTGTTAAGCTACTGTCACTAAGTAAGCATGTTGCTTCCAGTTTAAAGGAGAATACAACTATTGAAATTTCTGAAGAACTCACCTACTGACTAAAAAGAATCTACACATATCTAGAAAACTAATTTTCATCTAATCTAAGCTTTTACATAGACGTGATTGATAGATATACGGTATGGAGTACAGGTACACGGCGTAAAACCCATATTGAACCAAGCACATAACCCTATCCCGCCGTTCTTTGCAGATCTGACAACAATGTCACAAGAGCACCATCAGAGTATAAGACAGACTAGGATGGATGATTGATCCACTTTCCTTATACCAAATGGAAAGCGGTTGTTTGGTTAGATTACAACATGAAATACTTTCAGTCATCAAAATATAGTTGAAAAACAGTGCTTTTTTATTTGCTCTGAATAAAAAATGAAAAGGTATCCGATAGTAAATACGATAAAACATAGGGGGCTAGAAGATGTTGGTGCATGTTACTTGGTGGAAACGGAGAGTAATACGGCCAGATTTGGCAAAAAGGCAAAATGAGTAATAAGCTTGTATAGTAGTGATCCACAGTCTAAGAGCAAGACTATAATGGAAATAGTTGCTGAACTGCGCTAAACTGCTCCAGCAGCTAAAGTTTCCAAATTATGGGCTACCTATGCTATCTCTACAGGCATCTAGAGTCGTCTAACAAGAGTCATCTCACGTAGGTCAGCTCATACTGCCTTTCTCATCCTGTCTAATGCTAACTATAGTGATTAGATCTAACTGAGATACTGCTGAGATGGAACTGGATAAAATACATATTCCTTATTCAGGCAACAATGAAAGAACTAAATGATTACAATAGAATTGAAAGACTTAAACTTCCTACAAGTTGGCTGTTAGCATAGCATTTCATTAACAGTCTAAGAGGTAATAGATTCGAACCCAATCATGACTCAAGTTCAATTATTGCAAATAAAAATGAAAAAATTAACCGCAAGATAATATCGTACCTTTTGTTTCAGTATCCAACTTTGGTATAAAAACAGGTTGTGGAAGAACGGTTGGTTCACTTCGAGCATCTCTAGTTTCCGTTAGAACACGGAAATGATACGTTTGTCCGAGAGGTAAACCATTTACTTGTAATTCGTACGTGCCCGGTATGGATTCTGCACTGACTGCAGCTGATCGTCGAGCTACAGGCCACCATTCTTGTTTGTCTGGACGCCATGATTCAATAACAAAGTCAGCATTGGAGCGCAAAGTTGAAGGCATGCCGGTTGGAGGATGCCAGCGTAGAGTCACACTTCCTGATCTGTCTTGTAAACGCCCACTAGGTGCTCCCATAGACACATCAACCAAATGGAATCGTTCAGGAGGAGATATCATTGGTTGGGGAACAAATGGAGCCTTGATTTCCATTGTCACAGGTCCTGGTGACCTTATTGTTCTGAAGTCTTCAGGTCTTAAATGTGACGCAGTCCAGCTAACTACGTCTGACTCCAAAAACTTTCCAACCCCAAAATGACTTCTGGGAGCAACACGAAACTGGTAACCTTCAAATAGTGGTTTATCTTCCAGTTTATAAGCTGAACCTAAACTGGAGCGCGGTCTATTGAGTTCTTCCATCTTTGGACGATAGATGAACTTTTCTTGTCCATATGGTAAACTAGCTATTGTTTGCCATCCTATATCTTCAGCTTTTCTGACTTGAAGAAGGTAACTTGTATCTGGTATAATACGGTGGCTTAATAGATCATCACTTGATGCTGTGCTCCGTCTCCTGTACTCTGGTGCCACTGAGGGCCAATGCAGTTCAATTTGAGGTAGCTGATATTCTGATGATGTTGGTAGTAAACGAGCTTGAAGATTACCAGGGGTAAATTTTGGATATTCAAGCTCAGGTTGGGATCCATATGCAAATCGACTGGATGGTTCGATTCTCGTCACCAGGGGTGCACTTGAACCGAAATCATTTTCACCCCTTACTCGGTACAGAAGAGTAGAGGGGAATTGGTATGACTCGCTTTTGGATGATGTTGGTAGAATTCGAACGTCAGCAGATGTTACAGTGCCAGGCACACGGCCTACTTCAATCCAAGGTCCACCTGGTCTACACGCTTCGCTTGCTTCGATGACGTAAGTTGACGGCATGGATCGTGATTCATCTAATTTGTACGGACCATTGACAGAATGCTGCCATTCTAGATGAACACGTGAATCAAATGGAAGTAATTCTGACCTTAATGGACCCACCGGGGCAGCAGGTGGCAGTGGTCGATAACTAGTACGTGAAGAGGGCCTACTAGTCTGGTCTAACAATAATGCCTCAAAGTTTAATGGTCTTGTAGTTTCTAGCGGACTACTCGCACCCATACGGTTAACTGCTCGGACACGAAATGAATACGGTGAGACATTAGTTAAAGCACTTGGGAATGGAATCATCGCTTTAGTTGTTTCTCCTGAAACAGACAATACTGGAATCCATTCATTTATAAAACTTTTAATCGGACCTCCACGACGTTCTATCACATATTCTGTTATTGGTAGACCACCTGTATCCAAAGGAGGATGCCATTTAAGCTCAATACTCTTTGAATCTTGGATGGAAGAGGATAGTGGGGATTCGACTCTTTCTAGAACCGATGATGGTCTTCTCGAATATACTGGGGAATACATTGGTAGTATATCAGCCATTAGTGGTCCTCTGGGTTTTGAAGGGATATCTGATAAGTGAAAAATGTACACAGTGTTTATAAGAATGATGGTGAAATTATTCATGAAAAACGACATACATAATTTCTAGGAGAATAAAAGTATCTGCTTATTAGAAAGCATGATTCTAGTCAGTAAACGTACTAGCATAATAACTAACTGATCTCACAATAGCAAAGATTTTATGAGAGATTGAATAAGTTATCTCAGAATTGCAGAATTGAAAGAGAAAGCACAGGAATACATGATGGAAATGCAACCTAGCCTGATAATTTAGAATATCGATGGCTAGGGTGTTAAATTATCAATCAACTCATGCTGTGAGTGACAACACTGAAGTCAAAGGCAAATTTTACATTTCAGAGTGGTTTCAAATTATATATGAAAGACATATTTTTGGGTTAGTTGATGAAGCCAATGATTTTAAGGAGACTATGGGTGAAAGAAATTACACATGTGATCAGATTTTTCGAAATGTGTTGCACAAATACATTATTTGACCGATATTCAATCCTCTGCTCCTTAACTCTATAAGTTTTCATATAAAAGAATTTAATGTCATTTTAAGTATTTCCTAATAAAATACACGATGATAAAGTGAGCCATAGTCATCTTTTTGCAGCAAAAACTCACTCTCTGTTTTATAATACATGATAGGATTGCTTTACGTAATCGTAATAAATCATTCTGATTGAAGTGCAGGGTGAAAATTGGTTAGCGCTTACCTGAATCGACGAAATGGTATTAAGTTATGTCCTGTACATAACCTCAGCGTTTATAAAGACTATCAATTTATCCACTGAATTAAAGAAATAAGCATTACCGAACAATTTATTGTACATGAGATAACTGCAGTGAACTAGATATTTATCTCTAGGCTTGAAATGGATATTTACTGATTCTTCGGAAAACTTAAGCCTCAACTTGGATTCGAACATTTATCGTCTTGTGTTTCGGTTAGAGGTATTACCACTCAACAAGGGAGTATACAGACTGTAGTGGCAAATTTTCGAAAATAACCCACCCCTTATACGTGTTAAATCACGAATGTATGGTTCAATGATAAAACGTATGATCTCTGGGTCAGTTGATGAATTTCTTCAGCTTCATCTATAGCCTTTTAAGCAAGTGAAAATTTTATAACTGTAATCAATCATTACGATAAATCTTAATACATAATAACAATACACACGATAAGACATACATTTTAATTTTTCTTTTTCCCCCACAAATATAACAGCGTTGTAAATCTCATCCAGATGTCTTTTTAAGCCGTCACGAGTTGGTAATAAGATTTTTATCTATGTTATAAACCATCTTCAGATTAGTCGAATTCTTGGAGCCACTCACTCAAATAATACTTATTCGCACCAGACCTCGCCAGAGCACTCAGTGCCTGAAATCTTATTGGGATTTGATTTACAACCAAATCTCTTAACTCAGTCAACATATTACTGAATGTCAACGCTTATAATCCTGCTGTGGTTCAGTCTTCCTATGTAATGCATATTTCTCTGTTCATTAAATAGTGTAACCGGTCAAAAAGTGGATGAAAACCTTATCGATTAAAAAACAAAACAAGTGACCGTTATTTTTGTGATAAAAAGTGCAAATCTTACCATAAGGAGGAATGAACTGATAAGATAGAGTATCAGTCACTGGAATCGGCGGTCCAGAACGACTGGGTCGAGTAGCTATACGTAATTCAATATGTTCACCAGGCTTTAAATTATCCAACCTATATTCCACTGGACTGGTAATCGGTGCAATTCCATCAATTAAATCTAAACTTTTTGGCATTCCAATAGATTTCCATTCTAAGTCATATGGTCGTCTCATTTCCAGTCGGTAATCTGAAATACCACGCTGAGGCGATTTACTGAGTAACGTCTCTGAAGGTTTCCATTGGACACGTATTGCATCTGCTCCATCTGGTAAAACAGTTAATGGCTCACCGGCAGTAAACGGTAAAGAGCTTCTTGAAGAAAATCTTCGCAGACTTATGGGTTCTGATAACTTTATTGTATCTAAAGTAGACATGATCGGTCCTATTTGAACACCACGGACAGGTGCCACACCAATATATATATCTCGACCTTGTGGTAGTAAAGATGATCTAATGTGAGTATTAGTGACACTACTAGGAATAGTTTGAATCTGTTTCCAATCAGAATGACCTAACTCTCTGGCTAATATCAGGTAAGAGTCTGGTAAACTTTCTGAACCACGTTGTACGAT
>OX104134.1:16996725-17033372 GCA_944470555.2 Heterobilharzia americana | reverse complement strand
TTCCTTTCCGGTTAGTTTTGATTTTAATTTTGAATTATTTTCTCATCCTATAATATTCTATCTCGCTGCATAAAAGCTCCTACTTCTGAGATTAGGTATTTCTTATTCAAAGACGTTTTAGTTCAAGTTATCTTTCTGACAGCATTTCATTTAGCTAAATTCGATTTGGGAATTATTTAAATAAAGAATTCATACTAGTATTCAAAGATTGAAAGTATTTTATTTTGTATCATAGTACTAAACTGTGGATTCTTTATTCATTCCAACTGTCTAATCATCCGACTTTAAGGCACTGGCCTACGATATTACACTTAATTTTGTGTACTTTAACCAATCAAATGATAACATTTGGTGTATATGATTGTCTAATAATTTGTAAGCAGTTAGTGAACTGCTTTTCTTTTATTGTTCATACCAAAAGTGAGTCTTGTTCGTAGACTGTTTTTCAGCAAAATGGGTTCTCTTTAACACTTCGTGATTGATGGTTGTCGAATATAGCCTTAGATGTTAGGAGTAATTTGATTTGAAGCCCTGAAACTAGGTTTCTTGCTTGCTGACACTTGCCGAATGAATGTGTTCTTAACCTTTGAGGAAATTTAAATCCACGACTGAAGCCGTAGTTAACGACTTTACCACAGAGCTATTCATGCCACAAGTGAAGCACGAGATATCTATATTGCATACGCGAGTTTGCCACTGGGTGGTAACCCATGTAAGTCGTAGTTCTTAAGAGTGTTCAGTCTCAGCGTGACCCATTTGCTAGAAATTTGTAATCATTCAGACTAACTGTAGGTTATAAGCCTGTAAACTGACTGGTTCCTGCAACCAGTTTTGTTTGATTTGAATAATTCACAATCTTGATAAAACATTGTAATGAATGGATATAAAACATATTTGCAATTTTGAAGTAATCACCATAGTTATGTGTTATCTGTGACAATTGACATGTAACTGACAGAAACACAAATAATTGAATCGAATGTTGAAGAGATACGATATATCACAAAATAGAACGGCATTTGTAAAAAACGTGTGACCAAGGAAATTAGTATCCATTGCTTTCACACCTCTTCAAATTGCTTCGTCTGTTATGTTTATAGCATCTGGTAGTGTTCACTTTTTGATACCGAAAGTAATCTAATTACCTGTGTTGCTCGTATACTCAGCACTCGTAAATTATGAAGTAATTCTTTGCAAATGCTATTCAAAATAAAACAAGTAATAGTGGTAGTGGTAGACAACAGAAATGGTATTTATAACAACAGTCAACAGTTTTTCATATAGTATGTTTGATTGTAATTAGTATGAAGTCTAAGGCATAGGTCTTTTGCTTTCTATCATTATTCAACAAAACATGGCTGAGTTTAAAACACCCTTACTAGGTTTCACATTATCAGACGTTTACTCTTTGATGTCAAGCAAACAACTGATATTCTCTTATCAAATTAATTAGTCATCTGAAAACTCTAAAGTAAAACTGACTATAACGTGGCTATTAGTGCATCATCCAATCCTTCCTACAGTCAACTGCAATTCAAATACAGTAATTCAACTTTAAAATTCCCAGTCATGGACCCTCTCAGTGTCGTATATACTCCTTTCGGACAGTTACCAACATGTAAAAAGATGTCATCCACAGTAGTTTCCTGTCGTACAACGTTCTTCAGTGTCTACTATAACTTCAGAATACAACTTTAGGAATTATTAGATTTATTCAGAAGAATCCCGGAGTGTGAACACTTTATGATCATTTAAATTCATTATGTATTCTGTTAAACATGGCATCTGGTTGTTTACTAACACGCTGACTTTATAATTCAAAACAAGTTTTCTAATAAACTGGTTTATCTTTGTAACTATAAATTAATTCTCAGGTCCACAACAAATTGCTCCTCAGTTTGTCAAACCATTGCCTACTGAGCCTATCGAAGTTAAAGAAGGCGAGCGAGTTTGTGTAGAAGTACAAGTTTCAGGTGAACCTGTACCTGAAATTAGTTGGTATCGTAATGGAAAACCATTACAGCCTGGTTCAGATTGGCAGGTAAGTACAGTAAATGTGTCTTTTCAAATTCTCCTTCTTGCATTCATACACGTTCTCCTCACGCTTATTTCAAATCCTTGATTATCAGTGGCTTGATAACTGCATTTCCAATGAGTGTGTAGGCAGTTGTCTCTCAGTACCCAAATATGTTCATGAAGAAGTTGAAATCTAAAACAATTGTAAATCCTCAGCAACGTCTGCTTATAAACTGCTACCCAATTGTTGACCCAAAAATATTTTCATTTCAAGGAAGATTTTCTGTACAACAAGTCAATGAACCAACACAAGTAGAAATTCAGCATAATACCACTCATAATAGTGATAATAATTATTATTATGTATGGTCCGTGAGTGGTGGTCGCCGTAATATGTTGTGAGTGATTTTTATTTGACAGTGCATCATGTTTAGGGTGATCAAATATTGCCTACAGACGTGGTTCATTGGCTAACACTAGGCTAACTACTGAAAGAGTACAGATTCAAACTCTGGTTCATATGCGTAGGTCTTGAACCCAAGCATGAACTAACTGGTTAGATGTTTTAAGGTAATCGGTGGGTAGCCCTGGCTCTAGGTTCGTGCTTGTTAGCATTTTTCAGTAATGAGCACCTGTAACATTTAGAAGACTGATGTTCCACTGGAAATTTGAACCTGAATCACCCAGTGTTAAAGTCAGAAACGTTACTACTGAATTATTCAGGTTGCGATTGACTTCCTATAGGGCTGTATTAGACATAGTGATTGGTCACTGGAGAGCGAGTAATTTCATATTGTCCATTCCTAAGTCATGGTCGTTCCTGAATGTATCAGTGAGTAACGTGACCATATTTCAAATGGCCGATCAAATTTGTTTAACACCTGACAACATGAAATTGGTCACTCTTCAGTGACCAGTTATTTAATGAACTAATTTTCTTATCTTTGTTGCTGATTGAATTCTACTGAACATAACAATATCAACAAATACCCATTTCACTATTTTTAAAGTTTTTTTCAACTTCAAAAGATGGCGAAATTTTAAAAATTCTATTAACGAAGGCATTCAATACAACAATGAAATTCTGAGTATCGTCTTGATTACAATCCCGTGGCCGACTCCTTATAGTAAATCCTTCCAGAAATAATTCACTTTTGACTCCTATGTCGTTGTGATAAGCACTTCAGACTGTGACTTTGGACGGCATGCTTTTAAATTTTAGATAAACTACATACCGCTCTGATGTTTTAAATGCGTTTCATTGAAGCTCAGTAGTAGGATACTAGGATAATTTTGAAAGTATTTTACAACAAATATAAAATCTTATGGTGATTGCATGGTCGCAGCGTTGTCATATTTTTTATTCTTACTTCTCAGAGCTGCAGTTATGAGAAGTAACCTATCCTATTTAGTCAAAAACATTTTTATGATCTGGAAGGTTAGAATTATTGTCCTGAGAATAAAGCATAACGAGCACGGGAAAGTCAAAAGTTTAAATATGAAATACTTTTCATCTTTAGCTAAGTAATTGAGAAGGATCTTCCTAGCAAGATCGGAACGTTGAGGAATAATACAAAATATTTGTTTATTTTGTTATTTGTTCTAGTATACCACGCCGGGATTACACAAGTAAAAATATATCCTATACAGTGAATTGAGGAGTAGTCGATAAATTTGTGAGCTGTTTTTATGTATCATTGATATCACCCAAAAAACATTCGAAATTGAGGGAGTTTGTGACCTTTTTTCGGCACAGAATGAAACGTCTTAACCTCAAGTGAGATCAAATCTCGTGCCTTCATCCTGTGAAGATAAAAGTTTATCATCCAGTCAGTATGTGAAAGTTTACCATTTTGTCTCTTTAATCTTCAGTCAGCGTTTGATACAGTGTACGAAAATCTGTCCTAACTCACGACTCTGATATACCTATAAACTACAGATGCTTGTTAGAGCAATGGCTTCCTATTCAGAGAAAAAGCTTTCAAATAATCAAGTTTCCTATTCATGATATTTGTGTATACCATTTGTATGTTTTTTTAATTTCTAGATAACGACAGATCGGTATATTTCACGCCTTGAATGTAACGTAGTATCTGCGGACAGTAGTGGAGAAATATTTGTCAGAGCAGTTAATTCAGTTGGTCAAACAACTACGCAAACAAAAATTATTGTAGTTCGAACCGGTAAGTTGATCAGCTGTTTTTTGGAGTGATAATTTTACCTAGTAATTCTTTTTAAGTTACTTAGTGAAATTCAACAAGTGAATTTACCTGTGATAAATACTTTAGGCTCTATATTTGTATGCAAATATTCAGGTGGAAATGTAAACCGCAGGTGATAATACAATAATCAGAATAATGACGATGATATTTAAGCGGAATAGCACCGAGAGTTGTCGAACTTAAAAATATTCAATGAAATACGAGAACTAATTTATTCGTGAGAAACAGGCCGTAAAAGCCCATCGTTTATGACCAGACCATGAATAGAAACTGGACTTATTCCCCATATACACAAAGTTCATACTGCGTCCATTTGGTGAACAGGTGAAGTTTTTGGATTTCAAAGTATGTTACAAGTGGCACCTTGAATATTCTGCTTATACGAGATTTTGAAGCTTTGAGTTTAGTGGTTACGGCACCTTAAAGTTGACTTGTGAGTCAACTGCTGATAGAAAATTCCCCTAGCTTACCCACTTAGGTGGATGGATTTAGTACCAGCGATGATTAGCTGTTAGCATATCCTCGTACACTACGGTTTTTGTGAACTCAACATTAGATTATGCCTTAAAGCTGTATAAATTGGTGCACAGTACTTGGATGTAAGATTATGAATCCCTGAAGCTGTGATTCTTTGTTTTAGGCAATTAACCATCAAGCGATATCATAGGTTTGAACCCCTCATCTTAATGAGAGTCAAAAGCCAGGTAGCATCACTAACCCCAGCAAACATAACAGATTCAGTTCACAGCCTAGTGGAAAAAGCTACACGTAATTTCAAGTTTGTTAGAAGAGTAGGGCTGAATACAAAGTAGTTTTCAGCATTTTACAAATTTACTGTTACGTACACATGATGATTCTGTGTATTTCTACGTATTCGAAGTCCTGTGACTGAACCACTTTTTCACATCATAACTAAATGTATTAGGCCCTTAAAGGATAGTCAGGCTGTTTAGTATGTATTTGCAGTATTTGGAAGACACTCAAAACCACCTATCTGCTTGGGGCTAGGGTTTGATTATTTATTCAAGGCATCATATATTTCAGCTGGATTCGTTTTTTGCGGTTGTCCATCCACACGTTAGTCGGAGTGACGGAGTCCGATTCCATGATGCTTGTCAAGTGTTAGGTTTTCTGGATGAGGTAGGCAAATTAATAAGCCGCCTGGTATACATTTTAGATCATATATTTAGATTATTACAATTAAAACTCTTATTAATACCTGACATAACACTCACTTGTTTGAGAATTCTGTTACCAGTCCAATAGCGAGTGCCATCTTCACAAGGTGTTAGGCTCATTTCCTCTTCCTCATGGCCATCATCCAGCATGACTGACAGAAAAAAGGTTTTTGTTAGACTGGGAAACTTCCACTGATTGTTTCTGATTATGTTGAAACCAGCCACTCTTCTTAGATGTGTGGTTGGGTTAGGGAAACAGAGCTTTCGACATACAAGTAAACGGAAAGGTTCAAAGAACTATCATGTTTCCCATATTTTAGGTATCGCTATCCTCTCTTTATTCAGTCCGAGAAGCAGGTAACCAAGCAAGTATGTCACTAGTGAGTCTTTGAAAAGTACTTTGCAACCGTATTCACTTCATACATCCACTATATGGTTTCATCTATTGGTAGAACTATAGGATTTTGTCGTCCCTGGATGACTACCACATAACATTGAACACACTATCAAAAAAGATCGTCTGTTTTATTTTCAAAAAAGAAATAAAAAGAACTTCACAGTAGATACTGTTTTTAGTGATACTTATATGTCTTTCTGAATTCTTTTCTGTGCTTATAATAAAGGTACGTACAATAAAGATATTCGTCTATTTGACTACAGAGCATTCAACCGACTGAACTGTGATATAGATGTATATAAGCCTTCAATTAGTCTAGCATCGACTCTAAATTATTCTTAAGCCCCTGTAGAATTACTGAGAAAAATTTATAAAGACAATAGGTTCATAACATTAGATATTGAGTGAAGATTTGTATATTTCGAAGTACAAAACTTGTAAATTATGTTATAAGGCAACAAGCAAACAACAAGTAAAACCTTTTTGTAGCTCTGAAAAGAGGTCAAACTCAGTTTGCTTGCTGCTTTATGACTTAATGGGTACTGTGAAGTTACTTGGAATTAAATGGTACGGTTTCGGGGGTTAAAATAATAGATGCAATTTTATCTTAGGGTGTGCTACATAATACTAGAGCAGTAGGGATTTTTTACTCATAGTTTTCTCCTTGATATGGAGTGCAGCTATATGAAAAATACCTCAATAAGAAAATAGTACGATATGATGATATCATGAATAATCTCGTTCGTTTCAATGGAAATCATTATTGTCGAAATAGTGCATGAACATATCTATATTCAGCGAAGTTCTTTTAATATAGTGACTTTAAAGGCCACCTTAGTAACGACTGAAGTAACCAATTAGACTACTTTATTTTATGAAAATCTGCCTTTCCATCCGAAATGAAGAAACGTCATTGGTTACTTTGAACGTTGCTAAGGTGGCCTTTAAAGTCGCCCTTTCAGTAATTCAAAGCTTTCCAGAACGATCACACAGCACCAAGCAACTTGACTGGCCAGTTAAAGGTCTTTTGGTGGTCACTCAAGGACGGTAAAACCCTGAAGTTATACCCACTTATTTATCAGTTGTCATTTTTCTTAAAATTAAGAAATCCTCTGTTACGGTTTTCTATGAGAATTTAAGGGAATTTTTCTCGCTATAAAGTCACTTATAGTTGTTCACAGTTAGTACACCCCCTTCATACAAATCTGTTGAATATATCAATCGTTTTTCTTAATCGACCACTTCGACATACCATGCAGTAATTGGTCACCAGTACCGACTAGTATTCCCGACATTGTTCAATAATAGTGCATACCTAACAGATGTGCCCACATTCAGTATTTTTGACAGAAGTAAACTAAAATTTATATTTAATTCCAGGACCAGAACCAAGACCTCCAGCTTTCCAAAAACGCCTACAGCCTCGTATAAAAGTACTTGAACATCATACTGTCACGTGAGTTTCTCCCCTTTTTCCACTTAAGATAACAGGGTTTGCTTTTGATCTTTGTAGTGAACATGCATAAGTTATTTCCGGAGTCCAAAGCTAACGTGACTCAAATTAGTGCAAGTATTAGTTTGATAACAAACGCCATTGCAGACAGTTCCACCAGCGGAACAAATTTTGTCACATCCTCACGTGAATACTCGTAGATCAGCATGCCATAATATAAGGTCACTCACATTTTATTCAGGTATTACAGCAGCCGAATGATCGTTTTTAAATCGTCCTAAGCTCCCCTGATTCCAAAATTAGATCCTAAGTGGTGTGGAATTTTATTTGTTCAAGAATAGGTTATTGGTTGATATAAGACATGACTGTCTCGTTTTTAGTGCTTAGCACGCACCAAAGTTTATCGATCAAGTTTTGCAATGTGACCACCCAGGAAAGTGATGCAACACTCCGGTGAACTGTGCTTTGGTGTAAGACGATGCGAAACAATGGAAAAAATACCTTGTATCTCGGTTTCGTGCTTGTTGGCACTCATTGATTAGCAGTATCTGGAACCGTGATGAAACTGGTGCTACCCCGGTGACTCGAACAAATATCACTGGTTTACTACGCTTCCGAAATCATTTTTACAGTCTTCACCCTAAGAAATCTACTTGTTTACTTGGCCCTTTACTAAAAATGACGGATATTTTTAAAAATTCACTGACAAACTTGAATGACTGATATTTGAGTTATTTTATGTTTATTCTTATCCGATGAAAAATTGTGTGATAGATGAAGGTTTATAGTAAGGACTACTAGTTAGTTAATAATCTCATGATGAAAGGGCTTACATTAAAAACGTTTTTGTATTCTTTATTTAGTTTGGAATGCTGCGTCAACGGATATCCAGAGCCAACACTAAGATGGTTCCATAATGGTGTGGAGTTCGAACCAGTTGTAATTTCTTCCCTTTCTCAACAAGTGACCGCTAAAAGAGAACTGTATGTTGACAAGTCCACGCATACATACACGTTGAACATACACGATTTAAATGCTTTTGATATAGGTGAAATAATGGTTCGTGCAGAAAATGAACTTGGTATAACTATGTGTAGCAGTGTCTTGGAACTAGAGATACTTGATGGAAAGATTGTTGAACCACGTTTCGTTCGTCAGCCACCTGAAAGAATTGAATTACAACCGGGAGACAGCGCTAGATTGGAGTGTGAAGTTGAATCAGAACCACCAGTTACATTTAGATGGTATTTAAATGGACTACAGTTAGATGAGTCCACCAAACAGTTCAAACTGCTCGAAGATGTTAATCGCACAACCCTTATCATTCCATCAGTTCAACCAGAAATTCTCCCAAGTGAAGTTACTATAGAAGCGGCTGGTCAAACTGGAACGAAAATTGTCACCTCTTCAGTACTAGTGATGATGGCCAAAACAGACGATGTAGCAGCCCCACAACCTGAACTTCGTTTCACTAGACAACTCCCATCACATTTAACCTTTAGTGAATTAGATGAAACAATCACACTTGATGTAGAAGTCAACAGACCACAGGAATCATTTTCAGATATTGCTACACTGCTTTTAGCTGGTATATGAATGGAATAGAAGTATTTCTACTTCCACCTGAAAATAAACCTGAACGTTATAACCTAACGCAAGATCATCCATGGCACAGTCGATTGACTATAAATAAACCTGGTACATGGGATTTCGGTGAAGTAACCTGCATGGTTACACGTTTAAGTGGCGAAAAAGAGGAGAAGATTTATACTTCTTGTAACCTAGAATTAACCTATCAGCCACCAAAAGAAGAACAACCCACACCAACAGTTGTCTCAAAGATAGAATTCGCTCCCAATTCATACAAGGGTTACCGGAAAAACTTACTCCAGAAGTTGGGTCTACGGTTGTGATGGATATTGTGCTAAAGTCTAATCCCCCACCAGATATTCAGTGGGCTATTAGTTCACCATCAACAGCTGAACGATTTGAATTCTTTGGTCCAGAACCAGCTGATGAGGAAACATTGCACTACAGAGCTATACTACACAGTTATCAACCACAGAATGATGATAACACTATACTGCAAATGATTGCCACATCACCATTGGGACAAGCAACATCAATATGTCAAATACAACCAAGACAGCAACAAACTGTCAATGTACAATTTGCTAAAACATTAACTTCACAACTAGAAGTTGCACTAGATGAGCCATTACATTTAGAATGTTCAGTTGTGCCGACGACAGTTCCAATTGAATTTCGATGGTATGTTAAAGGATTCGAAGTTAATCCTGAACACATGCCTTGTACAGTGAAGACGTCTGAGTTCACATCAATTTTAGAAATACCAAAACTTACTTCTGAGATTTTTGGAACCATCAGTGTGTCTGTGTTATATCCTCTGGGTGAACTAAGTAGTTCATGTGAACTATTTACTGCTCCGCAAGTACAAATGCCTGTTGCTGATGTCGTTACTGAATTGCCATCAGTACCAGACTTGTTAACAGTTGAATTGAAAAATGTTGAAGAACATGAATTCAACTTCGTCAAACCTCTTCACTCTGAAATACATCAAGATTCAACTGAAGAATATACTTTAGAGTAAGTATCACTACTAGTCATTTCAAAAGATTTGATATATCTTATTAATAATAACAATATACTTGCTATATAGTATAGAATTCTTGACATGTAATACTTCAGTAATTTCCTCACTGTACAGCCTTTTCCAGACAAATTAACGGTGATAATGGTTTACAACATATTACAGATAACAGTAATAACAATCATAAGTATATGAACATTCCGTAACACATTGATTGAAGCAGTGAAGTAATGTTAAGTAAGTGATGCAGCTCGGAAATCAGGTGCAAGATTGTGAAATAGAATGTCAGCCACATTTACTGTGACCACTAGTTATACTGTCTAATAACTGAAATGTAAGCTAGTGGAATGATACTGGGACACAAAAGCTACTGACTAGGTTAAGTGTTTAGGCCAGTGATCCACGGTTCGTCCGAGGTGTTTCTTATAGGATTTGAACTAGAGTTAGTTTGGCTAGAAAGCAATGTTGTAGCGTTAATTCAAGTTGTTGAAGTTCTTAACAACACAATTAAATAAAACTAGACGGTTTAGTCAAAGTGACATGAAAGAACCAAATAACAAAAGGTGAAGAATAAGCATATCCGAAATGTTGATGCTCGAAGTATTTAAGACATGAAGTAGTAAGTATGAATGCTGCTGCATATAGAGAGAGACATATAGTATGGTGTTTTCAACGAATGACTTATGCTACCTTTTGAACACTACTCACAAAGTGCATAGTCTCACCTCATAAATTAGACAGGCAACAAGTAAGCACTTGAGATAGTTACAATTATTCAATGTAAAACTCAGAGATTTCTACCACTTTCTTTCACTACAGATACCACGAAAGGAAAAATCCATTGAGTATGTGTAAGATACGTCCTAATTTTTGACCATTGGGTTTTAAAGATGGTCAACTGGCACAGTTCTTGTAACAACTCCAAACAATTTTTACTGACAGCTGCCTACACTGCAGTCATTTCTGTAAGGTTGTATGGTTTCTGTGTACCATTTCGCAAAAGTATGCTACATATTTCTATTCCCATTACAGTAATGAAAACATGTTAATTCAATGTATTTATATTTTTCCCATTTAACATATAGATTGGAATGTCAGCTGCTGGCGGATCAACAACCAGTGTCTGTTCGTTGGAGTCATGAAGGTGCTGAATTAACTGTCTCGGATCGTATTGAACAGGTTTATGAATATGAAAGTGGCTTAGCTAAGCTAATTATACATAATATCCAACCACAAGATATGGGTGAATACACCTGTGTTGCCACACAAACTCATAGTGAAACTACACAAATTGAACTAATTCAAAAGACTATCACTACAAGTACTCTTGTAGACATAGAAGGTATGTTATAGTTGCTCAACAATAATTTATCTTCATAATCTCGACACTTGATAACTTCATTCCTTAAATTTCTCTAGTTGAGCTGATCAATTCTGAAGTTTGTAATGCTTATAATGTACACAAGTAGTTTGCAGACAATGTTCGTCCCTATATTGTCCATTTGACAGCGATACTTTCCATGTAAACGTGTATTAAATCTTCATCACAAGGCGATATCAGGCGGAAAAAGAACACTTGCTGATTCAAAAATAATGTGGACCTAAAACTTGCAATGGATTCCTGAGGTTTTAAAAGTGACGGAAAGTTACGAAACTGCTTAATGATGTTATCTGGCTTTCAATGCTTATTTACCTATTATTAGTTTTCAGATTCTGAAACTCATTTACTAGAGTCTTACTCCTTGTTTTCAGCTTTTATTCCTTAAATGGGTGAAAACCTTGTCTTTAAGTGGTTTATTGATTTCGGTAGCTGTAAGGTTTAATTCACACCTTACTGACAAGCTTGGCACTGAAGTAAATTGGTTTGAAAACAATTTTTATTAAGGACGAAAACAGCTAGAAGATAACTGGAAGCTATGAGCACTGAACACCTATTACATCATTGTTTAGGACGCCTTGACAGTAAGTATTCATCATTCTGAATGGAATCCAGCCCAAGACATTTGATTTTTCCAGTCCTTACTACACTGATCATCGACTGAAAACTAATCGCATTTTGTACACGTAGGGGACTGTAGAGATTCCTATAATCTGAAGACCGATTTAAGTAACACAATATGATGCATCACCAATTAACGTCATTAAAAATAAACTGAACTCAATAACATATCCAACAAAGAGGTTGAACAAAAACGTTGTCATCTTTAAAATATCTTGCAGTGATTGCCCGGTTAACGGTCAAACGTTAAGATCAATCAGAAGCAGACTGAATGAACGTCTAAATTACCTAGGGGTAAGTCCACACGGACACATGAATATAAAAATCTGAAAAAAATTCAGCCATGGCAGCTCAGGTATGGGATGAAAAACAATATTCAGTGTTCAGTGCGAACAAATAGAAGGACAGGCTGATGAGTGAATCAATATACGTACACGACACACCTTACACATGTAACAAGGGTGACTCAGTCAAATGTTAACACAACATGGCATAAAAAAAATGACAAACACACAAAACTATATATATATATATATATATATATATATATATATATATATATATATATATATATATATATATATATATATATATATATATATGTCTAAGATATGCGTGGACAAGTAAGTTCAACAATTGGTGGGATCACGGGCAGTGATTTTGCTCGAAATTCATCACAAGTATATTTCTAATAATATGAACTAGCAATATTGGCAGCTATTATTGTTAACATCTTTAACCACCTGAATTTTGTAAAAGAATGTATGAAACTGACCATGGATTTTTCCTAAGTTTATAAGTAAGCCTCGCTGGGGAATGATACCATAAAAAAAGTCTGGAAATCCCCTTGTGGCTAACGTACAACCATCCAGAGTGTGTATCAAGCTTAGTCTTAGATACAAACTTTCTTAATACTGGTGACATGAAATACTATGTGCACTGTGAAACTATCAACAATGAAGCTTGATAAGTATAAAATAAAAAGCTTGGACACTTGAGTGGGATGCAATTCCGTATTAGATTTGTCTATTTGATATAGGACAGAGTGATACACTATTATTTACTTCATGACGAAGTTTCGAGCATAAATTATTATTCATAATTTATACAGACTATGTGTGATTAAGATTTGATCGAATAGTATAGCAAATGTTGAGTGCTGAGTAAAATATTGACGTTAGATATAATTTGTATTTGTGTAAGTCACAGCAAGTTTCAAATGAAATAATTCCAACTTTTCGCACAGACGTCTGCTCTGAGCTCCTTCAGAGAAATAGTTAAAATTAAAAATATCAAATATGCACATATGAATTCAAAGACGTGAACTTAATCTCCTTCTCTAATCATCTTTGTATGGTCATTATCTTTCTAAAATATGATAATTAATCACTTGGTGTGACATCCTTACGTGTCTTAGATGCCTAGTACGCGTGTGTGTTGCCATTCAGGACAAACGTGACATTCTAGTTACTCGGTAATTTTACAACTACAACAAGACATTATATTAATATTATTATTTGTCCCTTGGGTTACTAGCGAAACACACGATTTCAGTAGCACGTCTCCATTCCACTCTGTTCTCTGCAGTCTTTCTAACCTGGCTCCACGACTGCCCATAACCTTTCATTACTTCCTCACACGATCTCCTCCATGTCACCCTCACATCGGACGCTCAACTCATCGTTTCCCATGGGGGTCCCACTCGACGACCTGACCTGGCCTGGCACGTGATGTCCCATTCGGTCTTCTCAGTCTATGCACAATCCAATCCATCCCACCTCCACATTCCTCTGCATATTTGTTGGGTGAAGGATGGGTTTATGGTTGGATGGTTCGTTGCCAGCCAGCCAGCCAGCCAGCCAGCCAGCCAGCCAGCCAGCCAGCCAGCCAGCCAGCCAGCCAGCCAGCCAGCCAGCCAGCCAGCCAGCCAGCCAGCCAGCCAGCCAGCCAGCCAGCCAGCCAGAGTTCCTTGTTGTTTATTCTTACTATTCTGGCAATCCATCTGATCTTCAGTGTCAGTATGGAGTGAGCGTAGGTGGCAGCTGTTGATGAATGTCTGTAATTTGTTGGAAGTGTTTTCGTGACGCGCCAAGTCTCTCAACCATCACATACAAGCACTGACTTGACTGATGTTGGTGTTGAAAAACCGGATCTTGTTCTTTGTACTGACTGCAGTAGATCTTCACACTGATTTCAGGTTATTGATGACCTATCTTGCTTTTCCAATCCTAGTTTTGACATTTCGTTCTGTGCCGCCTGTAGTTGAAATGATGCTGCCTAGGCAGATAGGTGAAAGAGACAACTTTCCTCAGGTTTCTCCCATTCATGGTGATTGGTGCTTGTTGTTGATGCTGTTGTTGGTTGGGTATATTTATCACCTCTACCTCTGTCTTCTCTACGTTCACCTGAAGGGAGTCCCATCTTCGCTGCCTCGCCTCTTCTGTCAACTTGTTGGTTTTTGTCTGTAGATCTTCGGGTGTGTGCCACAAGACATTAGACATAAATCATCGTCATCGGCGAAATCGAAATCTCCTTCTGTGGTCTTTTCATCGGTCCAGCCAGTGTATGCCCATCTTCTCACAGCTCCTCACAGTTTATTGCATGCTCCAGTCCAGTCGACCACAATCAGGAAGGTGATCGGTGATAGTAGGTGGCAACCTTGTCTTACTCCTGACAACCTGTCTTCACTTCAAAGGTATCGCTGAGCTTTCCATTGTGAATCACTTGGCATGAGGCGTCGTCATATAGTTTTTGGATGAGGTTGATAAGTATTTGTGGAACTGAAACCGTAGTGTTGAGGCAGCTGCCTGACAAATTACTTCTCAGTCGACGCTGTCGAAGGTCTTTTCAAACTCGATTAAAGTCTCTAAATTCAACACCTTAATGAATGCTCAAGGTTCGGAGAAAATAAAGTTTCGTCAAGACTCCAAATACATATTGCATACTGGTGCATATCAACCATTCTGGGATTGAAACTCCCCAGCTGATCAAAGACAGTTAGCTCTACATATCATGTTGAAATTAAACGGGATGTTGTTGTATTTATCAACCTGAAACGATTCCTTTCTTGTCATTTAAATATGTCATAATTCTATCTACTACTGATTTCTTAACTGTGAATTATTTTTCTTTTTCTTTACAATCAAGTCCCTGAATCAGTTGAAGTTATTCCAACAGTCAGTGAGAAAGTGCTCATGTTTTTGCAACCAGTAACAGCAAATATTCACACTGTACAAGAGCATAAGATCTTGAGTAAGTTACCTGTTTCCTTTCTTCCGATAATATTCATATTCCATCTCTTAATGTTTTATGCTAACATGAAATTTTGGAAGTTGGTACTACTTACACTCGGCTCAGTATAAAACCTCCAATATAGGTAATTAATTAAACTATTTAATACTGTCCTGATTGGCACATTCGTCTTATAAACACTGGGATGATGATGAAAGTTGGACTTGTTTTATGAACTCCTCATTTAAATGACAAACTAATCAGAGACTCAATGACGATAGTGAAATTAGGAATTTGTTAATCACTGGGTTCTCTAACCTAGTCAATCGAGTTACCAACGCATAATCTGTGAGTGGTTGACTCATGCGTCTGATTCAGCTGTTATCATGCACCAAGATTAGTTTGTCACTTAGATAATCTAAACAAAACTCCCTATAAATCAGTTGTATTTAGAAAGGTAAGCATATGTCAATGAAATGATCTTTATGTGAAGCTAAATTCTGTTAGGTATTTGTAGTACTTCAGAACATTAATATACTATTTTTGTCAAAAAGATGTAAACATCTGCTGGTCACTCGAATGCTATCGATTCCAATGAGGTCAAAAATAAATTACTGTAGTTACCATGATCGTAAAAAATAGTGAACACATTTTTTATAGGGAAAATCTGCAAACTGAAAGCAAACCAATTCAAAAGTGATTATGCGAAGAAAGACTTAACCAGTGAAAATTCAACATTTGCTTGTCTACTTTCGTTCATAAACTAGTATTGGATACGGTGGAAATAATCCAATAATCATAATGAGATTAAGATCAATAGCCTTTTGCCGATGTAGTTTATTAAGAGAAGAGACAAAATCAGTCAACAGTAAAATGAACCTGAAGAATGCAAACACTGGATTCTGTATTAAAGTTTGCCATACAGCTTTTTGCACCTAAATGCCATAGGACTCGTTTTCTTCAAATTCTGCTGAAAACATGAGCAGGAATGGATTGTCAATGATAGGCTGGTGTCTCATAATGTCAGAAACTCTTCAAATGGATTAACACCTTTCCGTCTTAATATTCTTAATCTCAGACCTGTAGTCTAGGCTAGGAGGTATACTTTCACAATTTACTCATCCAGTTAAGGGGAATTGTATACAAAACACCAAAATCATTCTATGTTTAAATTTTTACTGTTAGCTGGTGTACTGGTTTTCAGAAAATGTGTTCTCTTGTGAATTCGTCCTTATTTTGATAGAAAATTAACTCGGAATGATAGCGTATACTCCAATAACTTATCAGTCACAATCTTCAGTGTTTACCTTTTCTGAACTGGCTTGTAGTAACTGGCATATCGTTTAAACGTCCACCACTAGCAGCAATCATTAAGGCTCCAAATATCTACAACTATTTGATTATTTATCTCTAGACTGGAATGTCAAATTCAAGCGGATCTAAAGCCTGTTCAGCTTGTCTGGGAAGTAAATGGAAAAGAATTAACTCAATCCGATCGTACTGAAATGATATATTTTGAAGATACTGGGATGGTACGCTTAATACTGCACCAAGTGATCCCATCAGATTCTGGTGAATATGTTTGCAAAGTTCACGGTGAAGTGGTAGAGGCTGAAACAAAACAACAAATGACTAAAACCATTTCATCTGGCTCAATTGTTACAATTGAAGGTAAGTTATATCAGACAGTAATTTTAGTCAAATTCGCTTTTATTCACTTAAGAAAGTTAAGTGAATTGAAGGTGGAATCTAACAACCATTTAATCACGTGTATTCGATTGTGAAAAAGGACAAGTGTGATCACTACTGAAAATTTTCAAATCAGGATGATTCACTTATTCTATTTCTTCACTTGGTTTCATTTCTTCCTATAACTTAAGCTGTTTTGAGAAAATAGTCATCAATTTAATCAAATCCCCAAAATCACCTAATTAATTCAAGTGTTTTGATAGAGGTGTTATTTAAGAAAATAAAAACAAGTAGTTCAGCTGACTGAATGATAATTGCTCATGAATCAAGGTTTATTGATTTCGACAACTGAACTCACAATTATACACAGTAAAATGACCAGCTAAACATTTTTATAATACCAACGAATAAACGTTTCGATAAGTCATTTAAAGTTAATATGATGTCGAATGTATTTAGGAATGAATGTACTTCTAGTTTTGTTCGATATTCATTGGTTTTACGCACTTTTATTTGTGTTACTACAACTTTTTCGACTCACATTTATAGCCTCCCTACTAGACGCCTGAGTTTAGCTGCCTTTGCGCAGCTCAAGTGAAACTATTGTTTACTGCAACCTGAATTGTCTAAGCAGGAAGAAGCTTTCCTTGTAGATCTCATCAGTAATGACTGCAAAATAGAATCAAAATTGGATCAGATAGCTGGAGTTCACTTCGCTTCTGATTATTCAAAGATCAGAATTTGGATACGTAACAACAATAATATTTAAAATAATTTTAGACCGATCAACAATGGATAAAGCGTAATTTTGGTTAGATTAGATTCAAGTGTTTAGATAAGGGGCGAAATTTCTGTTCTGCGTTTTAATTTGCAAAAGTATTTTGCTTTCACTATTATGGATATTTAAATGCAAAAATCGTGTAGTCTGAATTTTTCAATCCATTCTGTTTGTGAATTATTACCATATACTTTATGTGAGTAAAAACAACGAACCACCAAGGCAAGTGTTGAACAGTTGATCAAGAATGCATAACGTTAGTGATGTTTGAATTAAATTTGCTATCGAAATCTATTATCACTTGGTACTATCCTGTCAGCTTGACGGCTACAGATTACTAGATGCTGATAGTCACACTTAGTATCTTTTAATGCCACAGAGCCTGATTGTCACATGTTTTTATTTTGAGAGCATTCAGCTTAGCAACACTTGTGTTTTTGGTTTGTTTATCTTATATAGGAAACAGTGGTACAGCATTATTTGTTTACTCGGTTACTCTTTGAGCATGAGTTGTTGCTCATAATCGTCTCAAGGTAATCACACAACTCCCCATATCTGATTTTAATAGTCCTGGCATCTTGTATCCTTTTCTAACGTTAATCAGCTGAAATCATTACATAACTATAATTTTTGTACTTCATTATACTAAGTTCATATGTTTCTCATCTACTGTGTATTATTTTCAAAATTGATCAACAGATCAAACTGAGGAAACAACTGTCCAAGTTGAAGATACACAAACTGTAGAACCATCAGTGGCTTCCATAGAACCAGCAGATTTATGCTTTGTTAAACCGGTTACACTTGAACTACGCACAGTTTCTGAGCAAGAAAAGCAACTTGAGTAAGTGTAAATTGCTAAGATATATGTGGTTCGAAGAAATCCTGGTTCTGTTATGATTAATTTAGTGGTTCCTACATTTTTAATAGTCTTCTTTGAAAACAAAATCAGGGTTAAACTGTGCCATATGTCTTTCACCTAGCATATCTTAATAGCCATTTAGTCAACATCAACATGAAAACTGACACTACTTCCTAGCGGTCTGAGTTGTCACACCTCATAATATCTCAGTCGATGAAGCTTTACTACCTAGTGAGCCGATTTACCTCTTTTACTTAGAACTCTGTACCTGGATTTCATACAAATGATGGTTACATGACACATTCTATAATACAGGGGAAGCTGTGACCAAACACCTGAAACCTTCTCATTTCCTTCACCTTTAATGGCCATGTGTCACGGTTATGTAGTAGAAGAGAGTGAAATGTAAATTGAGACACTCAACCCTTAATAGGCAATCCGATACCATGATAGATATATGAATGGCTTAATTTGGAAAAGGTCAGGTGAGTGTATTGTACCTGTACAGAGATTTTGATGGTCAATGAGCCACCATTGCTGATTCAACTTTTCAGGTGCATGAAGTGTTCAAATCACTTTACTTCCTACTGTTAGATAGTGCACCGACGTAGACCAATCCTGGAGTAACGTTTGTACCTGGATGTTAGAGAAAGTACACCAGACATTCACAGATTGGCAGTAGACATTTCATCTTGCCAGCATCTTCACTCAACAGGAATATGTCATTTTCTTACTCAAGGTCTACTGAGGAATTTCCTGTGGCAACATAATTTCCTGTGAGGTCAGATGTGGAGATGCAGACCTACGTGAACATGTCTACGGCAATATTAAGTCGAAGCGGCGGAAATTAACATCGTTAACGATCATCAGTCGAAATATATAACTAAACTTATATCTCCCCATCGACTCCCACACGCCCACAAATGTTTGGATGCGAAATCCTCAACAAGGTGATTAAGTTACCCGACACCTCTTTCAGTGAGAAACATTACCATAAGACCTCTCGATAGACGGAGTCAGAGGACACCTTCAGTTCACGAAATATATCTAGTGTCAACCACCAGTGAGTCGGTGTCTAATGGTCATGGGACCTAGAGGTTTGACATTACGTCAGTTTGACTGATTCTCCCTTTGGTTGTAACAGTGGAATTTCTACTAATTTCTAAAAACTGAGACAATCAATTATTGAGATGACGTAAAGAGTGTTACACTTGATTATTACACACTAGCAAAAACTTGTAGTAATCCAGTCTATCATCTTCCACTGTGTAAACTCATCTGATCCTGAAGCCTTTCATAGGTTCAATTTACTCACAGCTTCCTTAAAAGTGGAATGTCTTTTGCAATAGTATGGTTATTACTGTCACCAATTAGTTCAAATTACTGAATAAAGTTTGCCGGTCAAAATCAACATACGAACAGTCAGCTATCTCCTTGGGAACTAGTGTGATATGTATCAACCACCAGTGACTTCTTAATGCAAATAGTTCACTCTTGTAGACTTTTGGGGTGGCTAAGAATTTCTTGAAGCGTGTGCTCGAGGCAAGGATTTCTCGAATTTGAATGCTGGTAAGAAAGAAACTTACGTTAATTAGTTCCAGCAAACCACCGAAACCGCTGCATTTATGAAAATTTGTTCGCATGCAATATCATCAAGATCAATATTTAGAAAAGTATTTTTCCATTAATATACTTATGGAGAGCAGCAATGAATTGAGAAATAAATAGTTCGGAAATAAACTGACATTCAAAGACTGGAACCTCTGATCAAAGCCTATATGTAACAATAAAGTAAATCAAATCCTAATGACGTCGGTTGGTAGCAAAGTCAATAAAATAACCATAGGTAGAAGATAGAGTTTTTAATTCTATCTTCTAATAATCAAAACGGGAATATTTAAGTTATTACCATAAGTGTAAGACTTGGACAATATGACGGAATACAATTCCATATATGATTTGAAGTTATGATACAGCGAAGATCATACCAGTATTATAAACACAAGAAGGCTCCAGAATAAATTAAAACAAAAATCGTATAACAATTAATTGAGAAATGATGAGAAGAAATTAAGGCTTCATAAAAATGAGGAAAGTAATAAAGAGTAAATGCATGCTAATATCGGTTAGAAAAAATAAACAAATATAAACAAACACGAACAGACAAATTAAAACAAAAATCACGCAAAACCAAACAAATTGCATAACGCAAAAAAAAGAACCCCATCATAGCGCCAATAAGAAAAGTAGGACAAAAAATGACCAATGGCAAAATAAAAAAAAAGCAATTAATAAAACAACTAATAATCAATAGCATATTCATAAAAACGAACTAGAAAATATATGGCAAAATTCCAAAACACGGTTTCATTTTTATCGTCCGTGTAGACTTGAGTGTCAATTCCAAGCTGATTTGAAGCCAGTGGAGGTGCAGTGGAGGCTGGATGGCAAAGAGTTGACTCAATCCGACCGAATTGAAATGTCATACATGGAAGATGTTGGTGTGGCCCACTTGGTTGTGCATCAAGTTAGTTCAGCGGATTCAGGTGATTATGCGTGTGTCGTTGTTGGTGAGGTGATTGAAGCACAGACAGGTGAACGTTCAATGAAGACGATAATATCAACATCACAAGTTACTATCGAAGGTATAGTTTATCTGAATATTATGTTATAATTAACATGGTGTGTTGTACTAGTTGTTGGTGGTGTAGTTTACAGGAGCGATACTATGTGCACTTTGTGTGCTTTTGTTACTCATTCTGTGGGTGTTATTTGACGCGATATCAGTGAAAATTCAATGAGACAAGTGTTGCACAATTTATGACCGTGGAGATGGTGGTAGTGGAACTAACTGACAACTTGTATATCTCCTGATGTGTGTTGATTATTCCCCTTACAATGTATATTGGTAGGAGTTGATTACTGTGAGAAAGGATTGTTGCGGAAAGACATTTTGTGAACTGGTAGGTGGAAATAAGTCGTTGGACTTCAGAATCGGAATAAACGAAGACTAGATTTTATTTTGTGTGTGAATTATGATGAGGCCTTGTAAACAATTTATTGCGCACAACTTATTAGTTAATGTCCTATTTCGTATAAATGAAGTGTCGTCAAACCATTGTTTTTGAAGGTAACTATAACTAGAGAGTGCTTTAAATGGCTAGTTGAAAATGGACTGGGAAACATCAACTAAAGTTTATTGACTGGTTGATGCTGCATAAAATCACTGAGAGGCATGGTATTTAGCACTGACGGCTGGACGCTTGATCGGAACGTGTTTCTCTAGAAATAAGGTGTTCAATAAACTGTCATTTGAAGCAAATGATTTGAGCTCACAAAGTGATCAATAAGCAAGTAATTACCTGTATCTGATTGACCTAACTTGGTGGAAGTTATTAGTCGTAGAACGTGCTGAGGAAACGTGACTCGGGTAGTAGACATCCTCTAGTTACTGATCATATGTGCCTATCTACTATGAATATGAACGTGTAATGGGATGTATGTTGGAGGGACGGATAGGAGGAGCGATGGTCAGAGAACTTCTGAAGATGTAGGAGACGTGCAGTCACTGAGCGATTGAAAGTTGACTGGTAGTGCTATAGACAGTTATGTTGTGGATAGGTGGCATTCAGGTGTTTTGTGTAACTAGTGCACAGAGCGAAATTGGGTGTTCAGGTTCTACCGAAGCGCCAGTGCAGTGGTCAGTCGCCTCCGGTGTAATTTTTGTGTGAGGAAGTGGTTAATGGTAGACTCTGGATTGACTTGGTTGTTGAGTGCATTTCTATGATTTTATTCAATATTTTTTCCTCGATCCACTCATCATCGTGCTTTTTCATAGCCTTGTCAAGGATTCATCGTACTGCCATTACCTTTTTATTTTCGATTCATTTGACTTGATTGCAGGTTGTTTGTGTGCTTGGTGATGTAATCTTGATTGTTTTGTTATTGGCCTTGTTGTATGTGTAGTCGCAATTCTACGAAATCTTAATGATGCTCCACCCTCAAATGCACTTGCCATCACTTCGACGTTGGGTCGTGTTACTATTATTGTCATGATGACAACCACACCGCATAATTACAAAAACGTATTTTAATTACTGATTGTACTGTGGTTAACTTTTTTTGAGTTTATTAGTCGATAATACTGGATGATTTGTGTTCAGGATGACAATTTGTACTGGATCCTCAGTGTGTGTGTGTGTGTGTGTGTGTGTGTGTGCGACGAGGCGATGAATTTGGTTGACTTATTGTGTTGGCGTAGAAACTGAGTTGTTTATTCGGGACGAGACTATAGTTGTTGTTGACGATGATGATTATGGTGGACGTGAAAGTGATATTAATAATAGTCCTGAGGATGTTTTGAGTTGAATTACTTTGACAGCTGATTCCGATGAGACTACGTTAGTGGATTGCATTAATATTTGGAAATTAGTGAGCTGAGGAACTGAAGTGATGAGTGAGGGGTGGAAATGTCGAAATCAAAAGAGTGGATGCGTTTTCCCAGTCCGGTTCTATAGGTGGCAGTTTACAACTAAGAGGAATAAGAAAGATGGAAATCTGTTGTGAGATGTCTATACGTTTATCACACTGTCAAGGCCGCGGTGAAATGGGAGTGGACGGTTTGGGTGGATGGAATAGGAATGCGAATTTCGAACAGACTGTGAGTAGACACACAGTGTATGACTGTCAAAATGTTGGACTGGAAAGGAGTTATGAAAATGCAATGAATACACAGGGTAATTAATATACGGGGTAAGTTGAATGGAAGTATGTTCTTGAGGTAGCGCGTTTAACGCTGTATGAGGCGATCTGAGTGGACTAGTGAATGAATTGAAGTTGATGTGAGATGGGATTTTGCAAGGACTGCTTTGTATGAAGACAGAAATGGTCTCAACATGTGTGAAGTGATGAAGTGACGGTGGTGTGAGCGATATAACGTAGTGACAAGTAAGTAGTAGGTGGAGATAGAGATAGAGAGAGAGCGAGAGTGAGTGAGAGAGGGAGTGAGTGGGTGATTGAGAGAGAGAGAGTGAGGGAGAGGGAGAGAGAGTGAGAGTGAGAAAGAGCTAGTACATGAACAATGAGGAGGAAGTGAGTGTCAGGTGTGAGATGGACATTGAGTCTTCTGATAAATCATTATTTGAAATGTTGTATCCACTTTCGTTTCGCTTTTAGAAGAGTTACCAGAAGAATCGGTTGCACCGATGGAAAGTAGCGGACCAGAAGAAGCGACTATTGCACCCGTACAATCTGCTGATTTATGCTTTGTGAAACCAGTCACACCAGAGCTGAATATTGTCTCCGAGCAAGAACGACAACTTGAGTGAGTCATGCATAATTTACGAGTACAGTGTATTGATCAGTATGTGATGTTGGTAAATAGACTGATGGGAAGTTCATCAGATAGACAGATAGATGAGAGCTAGCTAGCTAGCTAGGCAGCTAGATAGATAGGTTGATAGATAGGCGATTGATCAAATAGATGCTTAGGTGGATAGGATGTCAGGCCGCATGATCGACCTGTATGATTGGCGTTTGGAAATTAGTTCAAGCTGGTGTTGTTATGCGAGAATCTTTTATATAATTTGAATCAGACATTCATCCAACCACTAGAGTCATGTTGTGTAGTCATGAGGACATCATTTTTAGGCTACACAATGCTTTTCAACCGTCTGATTCATGTACTCGAATTCGAAGTGGATTAAGCCAAATGGTATCAAATGTTGACAATGTTGAATAGTTTTTGAGTACGATTGTAAAGTCTGACGAGAAGTTATGGAGAGTGTGGAGAGTATTTGCTTGAACTGTGATTTCTAATTTTCACAATTAGACCATTGGAAATATTTTCAGCCTTCATTGATTTTCTAGTTTTGCAGCCTAAACTTTCACTACATTTTTATCAGGAGAGAGTGATAGATGCAGACGAGAATTGTGGAGGATAGCAAGATTCCCACACCACCACTGTCTGTGAAGGAAGTTCTTACCAGGGTACTGTGAGATGAGTTTCAATAAAGGACAACTTATGATTGTTTGTATGAGAACTAGTCAGTGTTATCGTAGTTTAGATGTCAATGTTCGCTTGCAAATGGATTAGCTTAAGGTGGAGTTCATCCTGACTTTCAGCGGTTATTGACTGTGTGACTGACCCTAGAATCGAATGATCACCATGAGACAGGCAGATAACGATGGAGCTTTGCACAAGAGGGCATTAGTTCCAGTGACCACATTTGTCAACAGAACATAGAAGGAAGTAAACCGAAATAGGATGATATTAAAACGAGCGAGGAGGATATGTATGTGACGAGTGATCAGCAAGACATTTAAGACCATCAGATGTAATATGAGATGATGAATCAAATTTGAGTTAAAGCTTCGTATTTAGCTCTTGAATAATTGATGCCAAATGTGACTTATCTATAAGATTGGGTTACTTCGAAGTAGACAATAGTTGGTTATCGAATATATGAGAACCATGTCATTGGTGGTATCTGGAGGAGGAGGAGTAGGAGGTGGAGGTGGAGAGTATGATTGGCTGCTGGTGTTTGTGTTGGTGGTTGTTTGTGTAGGTGTAGGTTAGTGGGTGGATGTGGATGTGAGTGTGGGATTGGGGTTGGGGTTGGGGGTGGCTTTGGAGCTGGTCGGCAATGCTACTTAAAGATTTTGGATTAGTGCGATGCTTATATTCACCACTTCCTGTTTTTACGCTCACGGTCATGTCGAATATTTTTTGTGACTACAAACGAATGATGGTGGTTAGTTCAGCTAGTTTGGAATATGAAGATCGCTTACTGACTGGGAAACAACAGTAATCACCTGATTGGTTTCCAAACATGTGAAGATTTCATAGTCAGGATTAAATAGCGTATTTGAAAGCTATGTTGTCACTGTACGAAGTAGTAATACATTCGTCAAACATAGATGTGTTATAGTTGAAGTGGTTAAATTATTCAGATTATTGTTGGATGCAGTGAGTTAGTTATACGCCTAGATTTCCGACGACCATGTGATCGATAGACTTCTTTGTGTTTCGTGCATGTCTGAAGATATGTAAACTTTTCAGCAATCAGTTTGTGTTATGTGGGAATGTGGAAGAAGAAAGTGAACTTGTTGTTTGACTGAAATTGTGATTTTGACTGTTTTGTTCTGTGTAGACTTGAGTGTCAATTCCAAGCTGATTTGAAGCCAGTGGAGGTGCAGTGGAGGCTGGATGGCAAAGAGTTGACTCAATCCGACCGAATTGAAATGTCATACATGGAAGATGTTGGTGTGGCCCACTTGGTTGTGCATCAAGTTAGTTCAGCGGATTCAGGTGATTATGCGTGTGTCGTTGTTGGTGAGGTGATTGAAGCACAGACAGGTGAACGTTCAATGAAGACGATAATATCAACATCACAAGTTACTATCGAAGGTATAGTTTATCTGAATATTATGTTATAATTAACATGGTGTGTTGTACTAGTTGTTGGTGGTGTAGTTTACAGGAGCGATACTATGTGCACTTTGTGTGCTTTTGTTACTCATTCTGTGGGTGTTATTTGACGCGATATCAGTGAAAATTCAATGAGACAAGTGTTGCACAATTTATGACCGTGGAGATGGTGGTAGTGGAACTAACTGACAACTTGTATATCTCCTGATGTGTGTTGATTATTCCCCTTACAATGTATATTGGTAGGAGTTGATTACTGTGAGAAAGGATTGTTGCGGAAAGACATTTTGTGAACTGGTAGGTGGAAATAAGTCGTTGGACTTCAGAATCGGAATAAACGAAGACTAGATTTTATTTTGTGTGTGAATTATGATGAGGCCTTGTAAACAATTTATTGCGCACAACTTATTAGTTAATGTCCTATTTCGTATAAATGAAGTGTCGTCAAACCATTGTTTTTGAAGGTAACTATAACTAGAGAGTGCTTTAAATGGCTAGTTGAAAATGGACTGGGAAACATCAACTAAAGTTTATTGACTGGTTGATGCTGCATAAAATCACTGAGAGGCATGGTATTTAGCACTGACGGCTGGACGCTTGATCGGAACGTGTTTCTCTAGAAATAAGGTGTTCAATAAACTGTCATTTGAAGCAAATGATTTGAGCTCACAAAGTGATCAATAAGCAAGTAATTACCTGTATCTGATTGACCTAACTTGGTGGAAGTTATTAGTCGTAGAACGTGCTGAGGAAACGTGACTCGGGTAGTAGACATCCTCTAGTTACTGATCATATGTGCCTATCTACTATGAATATGAACGTGTAATGGGATGTATGTTGGAGGGACGGATAGGAGGAGCGATGGTCAGAGAACTTCTGAAGATGTAGGAGACGTGCAGTCACTGAGCGATTGAAAGTTGACTGGTAGTGCTATAGACAGTTATGTTGTGGATAGGTGGCATTCAGGTGTTTTGTGTAACTAGTGCACAGAGCGAAATTGGGTGTTCAGGTTCTACCGAAGCGCCAGTGCAGTGGTCAGTCGCCTCCGGTGTAATTTTTGTGTGAGGAAGTGGTTAATGGTAGACTCTGGATTGACTTGGTTGTTGAGTGCATTTCTATGATTTTATTCAATATTTTTTCCTCGATCCACTCATCATCGTGCTTTTTCATAGCCTTGTCAAGGATTCATCGTACTGCCATTACCTTTTTATTTTCGATTCATTTGACTTGATTGCAGGTTGTTTGTGTGCTTGGTGATGTAATCTTGATTGTTTTGTTATTGGCCTTGTTGTATGTGTAGTCGCAATTCTACGAAATCTTAATGATGCTCCACCCTCAAATGCACTTGCCATCACTTCGACGTTGGGTCGTGTTACTATTATTGTCATGATGACAACCACACCGCATAATTACAAAAACGTATTTTAATTACTGATTGTACTGTGGTTAACTTTTTTTGAGTTTATTAGTCGATAATACTGGATGATTTGTGTTCAGGATGACAATTTGTACTGGATCCTCAGTGTGTGTGTGTGTGTGTGTGTGTGTGTGTGCGACGAGGCGATGAATTTGGTTGACTTATTGTGTTGGCGTAGAAACTGAGTTGTTTATTCGGGACGAGACTATAGTTGTTGTTGACGATGATGATTATGGTGGACGTGAAAGTGATATTAATAATAGTCCTGAGGATGTTTTGAGTTGAATTACTTTGACAGCTGATTCCGATGAGACTACGTTAGTGGATTGCATTAATATTTGGAAATTAGTGAGCTGAGGAACTGAAGTGATGAGTGAGGGGTGGAAATGTCGAAATCAAAAGAGTGGATGCGTTTTCCCAGTCCGGTTCTATAGGTGGCAGTTTACAACTAAGAGGAATAAGAAAGATGGAAATCTGTTGTGAGATGTCTATACGTTTATCACACTGTCAAGGCCGCGGTGAAATGGGAGTGGACGGTTTGGGTGGATGGAATAGGAATGCGAATTTCGAACAGACTGTGAGTAGACACACAGTGTATGACTGTCAAAATGTTGGACTGGAAAGGAGTTATGAAAATGCAATGAATACACAGGGTAATTAATATACGGGGTAAGTTGAATGGAAGTATGTTCTTGAGGTAGCGCGTTTAACGCTGTATGAGGCGATCTGAGTGGACTAGTGAATGAATTGAAGTTGATGTGAGATGGGATTTTGCAAGGACTGCTTTGTATGAAGACAGAAATGGTCTCAACATGTGTGAAGTGATGAAGTGACGGTGGTGTGAGCGATATAACGTAGTGACAAGTAAGTAGTAGGTGGAGATAGAGATAGAGAGAGAGCGAGAGTGAGTGAGAGAGGGAGTGAGTGGGTGATTGAGAGAGAGAGAGTGAGGGAGAGGGAGAGAGAGTGAGAGTGAGAAAGAGCTAGTACATGAACAATGAGGAGGAAGTGAGTGTCAGGTGTGAGATGGACATTGAGTCTTCTGATAAATCATTATTTGAAATGTTGTATCCACTTTCGTTTCGCTTTTAGAAGAGTTACCAGAAGAATCGGTTGCACCGATGGAAAGTAGCGGACCAGAAGAAGCGACTATTGCACCCGTACAATCTGCTGATTTATGCTTTGTGAAACCAGTCACACCAGAGCTGAATATTGTCTCCGAGCAAGAACGACAACTTGAGTGAGTCATGCATAATTTACGAGTACAGTGTATTGATCAGTATGTGATGTTGGTAAATAGACTGATGGGAAGTTCATCAGATAGACAGATAGATGAGAGCTAGCTAGCTAGCTAGGCAGCTAGATAGATAGGTTGATAGATAGGCGATTGATCAAATAGATGCTTAGGTGGATAGGATGTCAGGCCGCATGATCGACCTGTATGATTGGCGTTTGGAAATTAGTTCAAGCTGGTGTTGTTATGCGAGAATCTTTTATATAATTTGAATCAGACATTCATCCAACCACTAGAGTCATGTTGTGTAGTCATGAGGACATCATTTTTAGGCTACACAATGCTTTTCAACCGTCTGATTCATGTACTCGAATTCGAAGTGGATTAAGCCAAATGGTATCAAATGTTGACAATGTTGAATAGTTTTTGAGTACGATTGTAAAGTCTGACGAGAAGTTATGGAGAGTGTGGAGAGTATTTGCTTGAACTGTGATTTCTAATTTTCACAATTAGACCATTGGAAATATTTTCAGCCTTCATTGATTTTCTAGTTTTGCAGCCTAAACTTTCACTACATTTTTATCAGGAGAGAGTGATAGATGCAGACGAGAATTGTGGAGGATAGCAAGATTCCCACACCACCACTGTCTGTGAAGGAAGTTCTTACCAGGGTACTGTGAGATGAGTTTCAATAAAGGACAACTTATGATTGTTTGTATGAGAACTAGTCAGTGTTATCGTAGTTTAGATGTCAATGTTCGCTTGCAAATGGATTAGCTTAAGGTGGAGTTCATCCTGACTTTCAGCGGTTATTGACTGTGTGACTGACCCTAGAATCGAATGATCACCATGAGACAGGCAGATAACGATGGAGCTTTGCACAAGAGGGCATTAGTTCCAGTGACCACATTTGTCAACAGAACATAGAAGGAAGTAAACCGAAATAGGATGATATTAAAACGAGCGAGGAGGATATGTATGTGACGAGTGATCAGCAAGACATTTAAGACCATCAGATGTAATATGAGATGATGAATCAAATTTGAGTTAAAGCTTCGTATTTAGCTCTTGAATAATTGATGCCAAATGTGACTTATCTATAAGATTGGGTTACTTCGAAGTAGACAATAGTTGGTTATCGAATATATGAGAACCATGTCATTGGTGGTATCTGGAGGAGGAGGAGTAGGAGGTGGAGGTGGAGAGTATGATTGGCTGCTGGTGTTTGTGTTGGTGGTTGTTTGTGTAGGTGTAGGTTAGTGGGTGGATGTGGATGTGAGTGTGGGATTGGGGTTGGGGTTGGGGGTGGCTTTGGAGCTGGTCGGCAATGCTACTTAAAGATTTTGGATTAGTGCGATGCTTATATTCACCACTTCCTGTTTTTACGCTCACGGTCATGTCGAATATTTTTTGTGACTACAAACGAATGATGGTGGTTAGTTCAGCTAGTTTGGAATATGAAGATCGCTTACTGACTGGGAAACAACAGTAATCACCTGATTGGTTTCCAAACATGTGAAGATTTCATAGTCAGGATTAAATAGCGTATTTGAAAGCTATGTTGTCACTGTACGAAGTAGTAATACATTCGTCAAACATAGATGTGTTATAGTTGAAGTGGTTAAATTATTCAGATTATTGTTGGATGCAGTGAGTTAGTTATACGCCTAGATTTCCGACGACCATGTGATCGATAGACTTCTTTGTGTTTCGTGCATGTCTGAAGATATGTAAACTTTTCAGCAATCAGTTTGTGTTATGTGGGAATGTGGAAGAAGAAAGTGAACTTGTTGTTTGACTGAAATTGTGATTTTGACTGTTTTGTTCTGTGTAGACTTGAGTGTCAATTCCAAGCTGATTTGAAGCCAGTGGAGGTGCAGTGGAGGCTGGATGGCAAAGAGTTGACTCAATCCGACCGAATTGAAATGTCATACATGGAAGATGTTGGTGTGGCCCACTTGGTTGTGCATCAAGTTAGTTCAGCGGATTCAGGTGATTATGCGTGTGTCGTTGTTGGTGAGGTGATTGAAGCACAGACAGGTGAACGTTCAATGAAGACGATAATATCAACATCACAAGTTACTATCGAAGGTATAGTTTATCTGAATATTATGTTATAATTAACATGGTGTGTTGTACTAGTTGTTGGTGGTGTAGTTTACAGGAGCGATACTATGTGCACTTTGTGTGCTTTTGTTACTCATTCTGTGGGTGTTATTTGACGCGATATCAGTGAAAATTCAATGAGACAAGTGTTGCACAATTTATGACCGTGGAGATGGTGGTAGTGGAACTAACTGACAACTTGTATATCTCCTGATGTGTGTTGATTATTCCCCTTACAATGTATATTGGTAGGAGTTGATTACTGTGAGAAAGGATTGTTGCGGAAAGACATTTTGTGAACTGGTAGGTGGAAATAAGTCGTTGGACTTCAGAATCGGAATAAACGAAGACTAGATTTTATTTTGTGTGTGAATTATGATGAGGCCTTGTAAACAATTTATTGCGCACAACTTATTAGTTAATGTCCTATTTCGTATAAATGAAGTGTCGTCAAACCATTGTTTTTGAAGGTAACTATAACTAGAGAGTGCTTTAAATGGCTAGTTGAAAATGGACTGGGAAACATCAACTAAAGTTTATTGACTGGTTGATGCTGCATAAAATCACTGAGAGGCATGGTATTTAGCACTGACGGCTGGACGCTTGATCGGAACGTGTTTCTCTAGAAATAAGGTGTTCAATAAACTGTCATTTGAAGCAAATGATTTGAGCTCACAAAGTGATCAATAAGCAAGTAATTACCTGTATCTGATTGACCTAACTTGGTGGAAGTTATTAGTCGTAGAACGTGCTGAGGAAACGTGACTCGGGTAGTAGACATCCTCTAGTTACTGATCATATGTGCCTATCTACTATGAATATGAACGTGTAATGGGATGTATGTTGGAGGGACGGATAGGAGGAGCGATGGTCAGAGAACTTCTGAAGATGTAGGAGACGTGCAGTCACTGAGCGATTGAAAGTTGACTGGTAGTGCTATAGACAGTTATGTTGTGGATAGGTGGCATTCAGGTGTTTTGTGTAACTAGTGCACAGAGCGAAATTGGGTGTTCAGGTTCTACCGAAGCGCCAGTGCAGTGGTCAGTCGCCTCCGGTGTAATTTTTGTGTGAGGAAGTGGTTAATGGTAGACTCTGGATTGACTTGGTTGTTGAGTGCATTTCTATGATTTTATTCAATATTTTTTCCTCGATCCACTCATCATCGTGCTTTTTCATAGCCTTGTCAAGGATTCATCGTACTGCCATTACCTTTTTATTTTCGATTCATTTGACTTGATTGCAGGTTGTTTGTGTGCTTGGTGATGTAATCTTGATTGTTTTGTTATTGGCCTTGTTGTATGTGTAGTCGCAATTCTACGAAATCTTAATGATGCTCCACCCTCAAATGCACTTGCCATCACTTCGACGTTGGGTCGTGTTACTATTATTGTCATGATGACAACCACACCGCATAATTACAAAAACGTATTTTAATTACTGATTGTACTGTGGTTAACTTTTTTTGAGTTTATTAGTCGATAATACTGGATGATTTGTGTTCAGGATGACAATTTGTACTGGATCCTCAGTGTGTGTGTGTGTGTGTGTGTGTGTGTGCGACGAGGCGATGAATTTGGTTGACTTATTGTGTTGGCGTAGAAACTGAGTTGTTTATTCGGGACGAGACTATAGTTGTTGTTGACGATGATGATTATGGTGGACGTGAAAGTGATATTAATAATAGTCCTGAGGATGTTTTGAGTTGAATTACTTTGACAGCTGATTCCGATGAGACTACGTTAGTGGATTGCATTAATATTTGGAAATTAGTGAGCTGAGGAACTGAAGTGATGAGTGAGGGGTGGAAATGTCGAAATCAAAAGAGTGGATGCGTTTTCCCAGTCCGGTTCTATAGGTGGCAGTTTACAACTAAGAGGAATAAGAAAGATGGAAATCTGTTGTGAGATGTCTATACGTTTATCACACTGTCAAGGCCGCGGTGAAATGGGAGTGGACGGTTTGGGTGGATGGAATAGGAATGCGAATTTCGAACAGACTGTGAGTAGACACACAGTGTATGACTGTCAAAATGTTGGACTGGAAAGGAGTTATGAAAATGCAATGAATACACAGGGTAATTAATATACGGGGTAAGTTGAATGGAAGTATGTTCTTGAGGTAGCGCGTTTAACGCTGTATGAGGCGATCTGAGTGGACTAGTGAATGAATTGAAGTTGATGTGAGATGGGATTTTGCAAGGACTGCTTTGTATGAAGACAGAAATGGTCTCAACATGTGTGAAGTGATGAAGTGACGGTGGTGTGAGCGATATAACGTAGTGACAAGTAAGTAGTAGGTGGAGATAGAGATAGAGAGAGAGCGAGAGTGAGTGAGAGAGGGAGTGAGTGGGTGATTGAGAGAGAGAGAGAGTGAGGGAGAGGGAGAGAGAGTGAGAGTGAGAAAGAGCTAGTACATGAACAATGAGGAGGAAGTGAGTGTCAGGTGTGAGATGGACATTGAGTCTTCTGATAAATCATTATTTGAAATGTTGTATCCACTTTCGTTTCGCTTTTAGAAGAGTTACCAGAAGAATCGGTTGCACCGATGGAAAGTAGCGGACCAGAAGAAGCGACTATTGCACCCGTACAATCTGCTGATTTATGCTTTGTGAAACCAGTCACACCAGAGCTGAATATTGTCTCCGAGCAAGAACGACAACTTGAGTGAGTCATGCATAATTTACGAGTACAGTGTATTGATCAGTATGTGATGTTGGTAAATAGACTGATGGGAAGTTCATCAGATAGACAGATAGATGAGAGCTAGCTAGCTAGCTAGGCAGCTAGATAGATAGGTTGATAGATAGGCGATTGATCAAATAGATGCTTAGGTGGATAGGATGTCAGGCCGCATGATCGACCTGTATGATTGGCGTTTGGAAATTAGTTCAAGCTGGTGTTGTTATGCGAGAATCTTTTATATAATTTGAATCAGACATTCATCCAACCACTAGAGTCATGTTGTGTAGTCATGAGGACATCATTTTTAGGCTACACAATGCTTTTCAACCGTCTGATTCATGTACTCGAATTCGAAGTGGATTAAGCCAAATGGTATCAAATGTTGACAATGTTGAATAGTTTTTGAGTACGATTGTAAAGTCTGACGAGAAGTTATGGAGAGTGTGGAGAGTATTTGCTTGAACTGTGATTTCTAATTTTCACAATTAGACCATTGGAAATATTTTCAGCCTTCATTGATTTTCTAGTTTTGCAGCCTAAACTTTCACTACATTTTTATCAGGAGAGAGTGATAGATGCAGACGAGAATTGTGGAGGATAGCAAGATTCCCACACCACCACTGTCTGTGAAGGAAGTTCTTACCAGGGTACTGTGAGATGAGTTTCAATAAAGGACAACTTATGATTGTTTGTATGAGAACTAGTCAGTGTTATCGTAGTTTAGATGTCAATGTTCGCTTGCAAATGGATTAGCTTAAGGTGGAGTTCATCCTGACTTTCAGCGGTTATTGACTGTGTGACTGACCCTAGAATCGAATGATCACCATGAGACAGGCAGATAACGATGGAGCTTTGTACAAGAGGGCATTAGTTCCAGTGACCACATTTGTCAACAGAACATAGAAGGAAGTAAACCGAAATAGGATGATATTAAAACGAGCGAGGAGGATATGTATGTGACGAGTGATCAGCAAGACATTTAAGACCATCAGATGTAATATGAGATGATGAATCAAATTTGAGTTAAAGCTTCGTATTTAGCTCTTGAATAATTGATGCCAAATGTGACTTATCTATAAGATTGGGTTACTTCGAAGTAGACAATAGTTGGTTATCGAATATATGAGAACCATGTCATTGGTGGTATCTGGAGGAGGAGGAGTAGGAGGTGGAGGTGGAGAGTATGATTGGCTGCTGGTGTTTGTGTTGGTGGTTGTTTGTGTAGGTGTAGGTTAGTGGGTGGATGTGGATGTGAGTGTGGGATTGGGGTTGGGGTTGGGGGTGGCTTTGGAGCTGGTCGGCAATGCTACTTAAAGATTTTGGATTAGTGCGATGCTTATATTCACCACTTCCTGTTTTTACGCTCACGGTCATGTCGAATATTTTTTGTGACTACAAACGAATGATGGTGGTTAGTTCAGCTAGTTTGGAATATGAAGATCGCTTACTGACTGGGAAACAACAGTAATCACCTGATTGGTTTCCAAACATGTGAAGATTTCATAGTCAGGATTAAATAGCGTATTTGAAAGCTATGTTGTCACTGTACGAAGTAGTAATACATTCGTCAAACATAGATGTGTTATAGTTGAAGTGGTTAAATTATTCAGATTATTGTTGGATGCAGTGAGTTAGTTATACGCCTAGATTTCCGACGACCATGTGATCGATAGACTTCTTTGTGTTTCGTGCATGTCTGAAGATATGTAAACTTTTCAGCAATCAGTTTGTGTTATGTGGGAATGTGGAAGAAGAAAGTGAACTTGTTGTTTGACTGAAATTGTGATTTTGACTGTTTTGTTCTGTGTAGACTTGAGTGTCAATTCCAAGCTGATTTGAAGCCAGTGGAGGTGCAGTGGAGGCTGGATGGCAAAGAGTTGACTCAATCCGACCGAATTGAAATGTCATACATGGAAGATGTTGGTGTGGCCCACTTGGTTGTGCATCAAGTTAGTTCAGCGGATTCAGGTGATTATGCGTGTGTCGTTGTTGGTGAGGTGATTGAAGCACAGACAGGTGAACGTTCAATGAAGACGATAATATCAACATCACAAGTTACTATCGAAGGTATAGTTTATCTGAATATTATGTTATAATTAACATGGTGTGTTGTACTAGTTGTTGGTGGTGTAGTTTACAGGAACGATACTATGTGCACTTTGTGTTCTTTTGTTTCGCCTTTTGTGTGTTTTTTTTCGTTGGATTTTTGTGTATTTTGAGGTATTTATTTTTTTTGTTTTGTGGTTTGATTTCTGTCTCTTTGACGTTTTGTAATTTTTTTCTTTTTTTTTTATTCTGTTTTCTTTGTGTTTTGTTGCTCTTTGTCTTGTTCTGTTTTCCTGTGTGTTGTTTTTAATTTTTTTTCGATTATTAAGTTTATGTTTGGGTGTTTTTATATTTCGCTGTTTCGTTTTAGCTGATTCGGGTAAGTCTCTATCTCACCTGTTTATGTGTCGAAGGTTGGGGTTTGCTCTGGAATTTTAAATACTTATTACCGCAGGTTTCATATGTTGAAGTCGCATGCTCATTTTAAGGTGTTGGAGTTATTTTGAGTGGTATTTATATGAATTATTCATGTCTGTTTGGCACATGAAATAAAGGATGTACTTTGTAATTATAGTTGTCACCTATTTATCTGAGGCTGATTGTTGTATGAGGATGTGTTTTTAACAGATAGGTTGGTGGTTCAGGCCTCTCTCATGGTTGGAGTTTTCTGACTGGGAGGTAGTATGGTTTCCTTGCATTCAACGTGTTCGTTTCAATGCTTACTACACGAGTGTGCACAATTTTGCTGGGCGCATTTTTATTCGTTATGATTCTATCGCATTGCCTAAGTTTTATTCTTACTTTGGTCTAATAATCGTGAAAATCAGTAGAGGGAAATTAATAGTATCGCGATCATGGTTTCATTGCTCAGTTCATGAATAATATTTTTGTATGATGGCAAATGGTTTTTGAATGCAGAGTGTTGGTTTGTAATATCTAATACGTTGTCAAATTTAAGTATTTATCCTCAATGTGCTTTGTAAATAGGTCTAAATTATGTATAAACACCAATCCTGTGATTTTCTCTCAACGATATTTTATGCAATCTAATGGCTTGGACATCTGCTTCCAACGTTTGTGGTTTTAGGTGCTTCAGTTGGCTTCTTAAGTTTGTCTCAAATATGCTCTGAGGCCCTCAGTACATGAATCTATTGGTCCTCTTTTATTTATCTCGCACCGCATGTACATCTTAATTGGTAGATTTAATGAGTTGACATTGTTATTCACATGCTGTATAGGTTTAGGAGAGTATACAGGCTTGGTAGTTTCTGTCACTTGGATCCTGTCTGCATAGTAAA
>OX104134.1:16845118-16996225 GCA_944470555.2 Heterobilharzia americana | reverse complement strand
TGTCTAACCTGCTACATTCCAAGCCTGTTTTCTCTATGTGTCCTCTAGCACTGGTGGTACGACCAAGATTCAAGCGATGGAGTGGGTTCCCAGGGGTTCCCATGATTTTGTGAGCCGTTATGAAGTGCCCAACTAGTCTTCTATATCCAAGACAATATACACCAAGGGTAACCAGTCGCTCATCGTATGTTTTAGGCTTACGTCCTCGATTATACTTATTCTAGTGCCTTTGGGTGCGTTCTAAGCTTAATTTGTTCCCATACGCAGAAGTGGGGTAGACGATAGTCCTGAACTTCAGGTGAGGCTGTATGAAGTTGTTGAAAACTTGGCGAAAACGTCTACGATTAGATTGTCCGAAAATTAGGGCAAGGGTTTTTAACGCCGCGAAATGTGTTTCTATCATAGTTGGCATACGACTTTAAATTTCGAGGCGTTAAAATGCCCGAATCCTTTCCGGTCGGTGACACTTCAAGTTCCATGCCGTTGGGTCTGTATGTTTGGTACGGATCATGTTCCGTGCCCAACACCTTGCCTTTTTCAGGGTTAAATGTTAGCTCCTGCTGTGTAACTAAAGGATTATTTTCTGATATTTGTGACCAGCAACATGCAAATAATTGCACCTTCTGGAAGACCATGTGCAGTGTGACGACATATTCTCGTTAAATTTTCTCTGCCTCACAGGGAGCGGTAACATTCAGATATCGCCTGCAAAAACGGCATGTGGTCGCATTCTTTGTTGTTCGAAATATATAAGCATTATTATTAAAATGGGCACTCCCGCATTACTAGGTTACCCACTGCAGTAAAGAGGTGGGCCAGTATTGTCGGCCGTCGAGGTCGAATTGATGCTATTCATCTAGACTTTGCTAAGGCGTGCGATCGTGGTAATCGTGACAGCCCTAATGATATAATTGTAAAACTCGGGCACTGTAGTAGAATTCGATTCCGTATTAGATTCGGTCATTTGGCCTAAAACAGTGGTATAGTATTATTTACTTGGTGAGATTCGGGACATAAATTATGGCTCATAATCATATCAATATAGTCACACTACTTTAGACATCAGGTTTTTTTTGTGGTCCAGTCACCTCATTTTATTTGTTTTTATCGGTGGTAAAATTTTAAATATCAACGGCATAGGTGTTGTGTTGTTCATATTACATATGCTGGGTGCTGATTCGAGGGACGGAGGCTCAGTAATCAATCTCTCTCCATTTGCTTATATTGAGCTTAAGTACACTGATCTTGTGTGTTAGTACGTGCATCGCAATAGCCAAGTTTTTTCCAGACTACCGGCCTTATTCGGGTCTGTTTGACCAAAATCCTATGTTCCACCATTCTGACTCTGGTCCGCTAGTTTGATCTGTGTAGCTGACCTCGCACTCACTATATGGAATTTGGTAGATTAGGCTATTTTGCCTTATAGGTCCTATCAAATTCCATATAGTGAGTGCGAGGTCAGCTACACAGATCAAACTAGCGGACCAGAGTCAGAATGGTGGAACATAGGATTTTGGTCAAACAGACCCGAATAAGGCCGGTAGTCTGGAAAAAACTTGGCTATTGCGATGCACGTACTAACACACAAGATCAGTGTACTTAAGCTCAATATAAGCAAATGGAGAGAGATTGATTACTGAGCCTCCGTCCCTCGAATCAGCACCCAGCATATGTAATATGAACAACACAACACCTATGCCGTTGATATTTAAAATTTTACCACCGATAAAAACAAATAAAATGAGGTGACTGGACCACAAAAAAACCTGATGTCTAAAGTAGTGTGACTATATTGATATGATTATGAGCCATTATGAGCCGTAACTCAATCCAGAAACCGCTGTCATTTTACGGCCCACTATATGTGAGGTTTCATCATCATACTTTTTAATATGTCTCCAAGGTCGGTACATCATAGGAGGTCAGTTTCAGCTCTCTTCGCCGCGCGCTGGCGGGACCTAAAGAAGTTCATCGTTATCGGGTAACCCCTCAGTTCAGCACGGAATAATGATTCCATTAATTTGGAAGGTGTAGACAAGGGTGCCACCGGTCCACACTTCGGGATTCTTCGCTAACCCTTCTCGAAGATCAGGGTCATGCGGCCCAATTTCTAAGGACCGGGTACCTTCCCTTGAACCTGGGAATCCTTAAATATCTCACATAAAGGTCCAGCCGAGACTGATGCTCCCTCCCACAGTAACGCTGCATGGATTTTATTTGGTCCCGGAGAGATGTCTTTTGTAAACACTGACATTTCGCGCTTTGCCAGCTCGACGCCTACGTCAACAACCGAGGATCCTACTCCGTTGACGGGAGATTTGTAAGGCATTAAGTAGGCGGACAATCCTCATCTGATTTGGAAATACTGACCGGCTGGGGGTCCAGCTCCTTCACTGTCGCTACTATTCAGTTCGTCGGCACCTAGTAGTTGAGTTACTCCCCTTCAGCCCACCGGGCCGGAGTGTTCACTCTTCTAAAGTTCCGACGGTGCTGACCGAAAGGTCTGGTCGGATTTGTTTTGCACGCACACTGGAAGCTGGTAACAACTTGTCCACTCCTGCCGGGAAGAAGGATTACTAGGTCGTCAATCAACAAAGATGCAGTATGAGCGGGATGGGAGTTGAGTCTTCCTGGACCGCGCAGCCGTTCCCACATTTTACGTAATCTCCAGTTCCGCCGTCAGGCCGAATGATCGGCGTTCAGCGAAATCGTCACCCCCGCCTAGTTGTGACCTTTGATTAGCTGAAGCCTCTTACGATTAAAATGTCTGTGCTCCAAGCTGGAGAGCATCTGATTGTCTCTAACATTTGACCATAATACTGCAGATGGCCTTCTACAAACGACTTCCGCTAAGTTCTCCATAGTCTTGGATAAATTTACGGAACACGGGGTGGACTTCTGGAGGCATTCGAAGTCTTGAATGTGGGTTTGGCAGGACATGAAAGAAGAGCTAACGTAAGGTTTTACTCCATCCTCCTCACCAACCCTCCCGTCGTTGTGAAGGATAGTAGTGTTAGAGACTGCCAGCTCTTGATTTGACGTGTCAGTAGAAGTCCAGGGCTCATCAACACCTCAGTATCCTGATTTGGTTTCCGCAGTTCATCGAGTTTATGCAGCAAACTTTATTCGTTTAAGTATGTGACCGATGCTATCCACTCGAAACGCACTTCGTAGCCTCTTTTGTTGTCTCACTGGCTGGTTAAAGCCTCAGGTATCGCGGGTAGAAACCAGCTAAAGTGAGCTTCACCAATGTAGGATTCTCATCCATTTACCGTTCTTGAGTCAAGCAGTCTTCTGGGGTACAACCAGCTCCAATCGTCGCTGTTTTCGCTGCAGCCCCTCGTGCTGTGACCTGTCAAGTTACGTGTGGACATCCGGAAGCGGCCCTTATTCTGTCAGAATGCCTTCAGTGTGAATGTCGCCACTTGAGAGGCCAGAAAGACCACTATCATCAGCCTTAGTCTGTGACCATCATCTTTTCTGGGCGTCCGTGAGACGCCCGGTATTGCTATTTCGTCAACATTTACTGTATACATAAGTAACTATCACCCGTGGGAACCCCAGTCAATATTTGAGGTTCTCGGGTTTTCAGGTTAGCTTTGCATTATCTGGTTCCAGATTTGAGGTGGCATAAAAGGCCTCATCAATCCATTCCTATTAGGCATCTGTTTTATTCAAGTTCTCAGCTGAATAAGTTAATTGATAGTGTGGACGTCAGTGCTTGCAAAAATCGGTTTTAAAAGTTAAACATGAGGCGCGAGAGCTATTAGTGCATGGCGAATGCCTTCTTGCTTCGTCTTCATACTGTCCCGAAGTGTTCTCATCAAGTAGGGGTGAAAAGAGAGTGTGGTTTGCGTTCATAGCAATTTCTTGAAATTCTGCATGGCTCGACAATGTCTTTTTTGTGTCTACGAAATGACTAAGACAGGTGGCCTTGGTACGGAATTCCTTTCACATAGGTCAGGTTAGCCATAAAAGGACCATGAGGATGGCCAGCCATAGAACTCTTTCCAGAAGTCAGAGCCGCTTTATGAACATTGCTTTGTCACCGGTGAACAACCTTGTAGTTTCAAGTTAAATAGAGCTGTCCGTATGGTGGTGGGCATTAACCACCTATCCTGGTAAAATTTTTTGCGTACTGCCCGTACCTCTACTAATCCCAAGGCTGTCAGATATCAACAGTGCTCTATGTTCTTCGGGTCAAGAACTACCGTGACCAGCAGTTCACTTTGAATCACTGGTGAGAGTTTAGAGATCCCGTTTGCATCGCAGATGTTGCTTTTCGTGTGCCCGATACGCATGATTACGCAATTGTCTTCACTGATGGGCACCGTCTATTTCCACAACCGGGCTGACAAATTTTTCAGATCTGCCTGCAGGTTGAGTATATAATTGTCGTCCTTTGGTTGTTGACAGTTTATTCTGTTAACAGAAGACGGGACCACTGGAGATTTGGTGCCGGTAGACGGTTTATTTATGCATAGGAGGAATAAAAGAAATGGAATCGTGCCTTGAGGTACTCCAGTTTGTACATACTTTCGGGAGGAGAGCGGGCCGTCGAACATTACTTCGTGTCTCCTACCAAAAGGAGATTCTAGGCCACGCAAATGGCTTGCCATACGTTCAGTTGGATGGCCGGTATAGAGTTAGGTATCTTGTCAAATGCCCATGGAAATTGCATCTAGAGGTTTTCTACCATCCTAAAACTTATGATATAAGTCATATTTCTGTAATTCGCAGTGTCTTCGAAGTGAATAATTCAGTTTTGTATGGAGGTCTGGTTCTAGCTTCGTGAAAATAGCCGTAATCTGCATTATCACTGTTTGTGTGTGTCTGTTAAGTTTTCACTCGCCGTCCAACATTTGTGAAACCATGCGGTCAAATCTGTGCCAGGATATGTTTGAATGCTTTTGCTTCAATCATCTTCATTGGCTAGTGGGTTAGTTTTTAGGCATGAGAAACTTATCCGACAGCAATGCTGCGTATGCAATAACAAAGTTTCGGTGTCTAATTAAATCAATGGAAAATTTAGGCATTGTGGAGAGAATCAATCTACCATAGATACTAATAATATTAATTTTTCCTTGGGTTCCTAGTGGAACGTAGGGCTTCAGTAGCACGCCTCCATTGCACTCTCTTCTTTGCAGTCTTCAAAACCTGGCGCCACAACTGCCCACAAGCTTTCATCTTTTCCTCGCATGATCCCCTCCATGCCAAGCTGTAAGTTGGAAATTGTGTTACATTTTAACGTGATTTCGTAACCGTTTCATAACTTTGTTATTAACATCATCATAGAGCTATTGAATTCTCAAACGACTAATCACATACCAGACATGCGACTAGATATGGCTAATGCATGGAAAAAGGCACGGACACAACTGTCTGTGGAACAGTGCATCAACAATACCCAAATGTTGGTGACACCAAGAGCAGATTCCTCTTGCAACAGCATAAGTGAGTCAGCTTACACTCCAGTTATGCTCAAGAGAAGAACTGCGTTAGATAAGACAGCCAACGCTAATAATAATAGAAATACATCCACATGCCCAACATGTGAGAAGACCGCAACACTAAATGTTGCAGAAGACGTAAAGCCTAATGGAAGCTCCACATCTTTTGTCAGACTAACTAGACTTCGGCCACAAAGTGTGTCATTGTTACTTCTTCCAAAAATCGAAAGCCTGAAGTCCTCCATAGAGGAGCTAAAGGCAGAAGTACGCAGACTAAAAGATGACAAACAGAATAAAGCCACAAGAAAGTATGTTAAGGGCGTTCAAGGTGTCACCCCAGCTGGATGAAATTAGAGCTCAGATTAGCGACCTCTTGCCACTAGGCATCCTGACGCGTAGTGAATCCATTAATGAAGTTGACATCGAAACACTGTCCAAGGTAGATCACCTGGTAAGCTTTACCACCATTGAAGTGAGTAAGAGACTTGCACTTAAATTAGACGCAACAGTTTATAACGTTCCCGAAAGGACAAAGTTGAAGGCGGTGCCAGAAATTTTGCTCAGAACAGCAAAAATGCATGATGTCCAAGCAAATTGTTTCCGACGAAAAAAAGCCAGCAGAACCACTGCTGTCCGATGCGCTTTCAATTTAAATCACAGATAGAAGCGGAAGCATTCATCAAAGCAGAATCTATCTTAGCAAAAAACACAGTCTTCACAGGAATAAAGATAGTTCTTGATAAGACAGTGGTGGAGAGGCAGGTATACAACTGTGCTCATAGACCTGACAGTCAAAAGGCTCCAAAGCTGCAACATACTAAAGCAGTAGGTACCTCCCCCAATATACCCAAGCCTAGGACTTCTCCTTCCACAAACTATATCAAGTCAAATATACGGAAAAACACACCGACCAACGTGGAGATGGAAGACTGTGAAATGCATGATTTGACTCAACCACCTGAAACTGTAGATCTAGACGTATCCATAGAAAGCCCCAAAGTGAAACCTGACACAGCACTAAACGTGACAGAACTCTCGCTGAGGTCTGCTGGAGGCCTAAAGTCTACTAACCACACCAGCCTAGGTCCTAGGATATCGGCCACTCGATATGCAACAGATAAACCAATGCTCCCATGGAACCCAACACGTAGAGACGGACGCAGAAAGCATATAATGATCCGAAGTGATCCCGTAATCCCTTCTGGAATTGACAGAAGTACGAACACTAGCTCTACCAAGAAGGTTCTATGCACTGAGCTAAGTCTCACTAGTAACGAGAACAAAAATAGACGTCACAACAACCCAACCCTATCGTTTACTAATGAGAAAAGCCAACATCAAACCACCCATAATAGAATGTCAGCGGGATACTTTGTGAGGAAAAACTTTGGTCGGCTGCATGGCACTAGTTTACTAGGAGACAGCCCCCGATCCAACATAACGCCAGTTACGTCCGTTGTGAATTGTAACAGAAGGCAGTCACTGGTAAGGAATACAACACAGAGCAGAAGTTTACATGGACCACAAAAACATGATGATTTTTTATCCAATGCATCCCTATCAGCTGCAGCTTTGGCCAAACAACTGATGGGGATGTTGAAACCCCTTACTCTGAACCGCTAATCTTAGCGCCCTCGGAGCAACAGAAAAGACAGTCAAACATACACACAAATCCTAGACACCAACTACCCAAGTGGTGTCAACAGATGCGAAAGCACAACAGGTCTGTTGAATCCTCCAAGTGGTATCACCAGCCCTACACACCCACCACGTACAATAGTAAAACTACCTACCCTCTGTGTAACAGATACTAGAGACGACGCTTGCATGAGGTCAAACTCTGTTTATTTGGATACAATGTGCACACTGAACACAAATAAAAACATTGCTCTGTTCTCCCCTGATAAAGGTGATACTATTTCAAGTCACTGTGCGGTCGATTTACCACTAGGATATCCTAGTAACTCTACAGCTACAAGTGAACAAGGTGTAGAGACGTTCTGTAACGCAACGACGTCAGACTATACTCAGTCAAGCGACACTGAGATACCTTTTGGCTTGTTTAGCGAACTAGAAAGCTTTACACACTATTACTCCTCCTACTTGTACATCGTTCTCATAAACGCAAGGTCCGTCCTTAGCAAACTATCGGTATTAAGAGGAATCGCTCTCATATATAAGCCGCCGGTAGTAACTATCACTGAGTCTTGGTGTCACGCAAATATACCAGATGAAGAGATAAGTATTGACATGTATACACAATTCCGATGTGACCGGAGTAACAAGAAAGGAGGAGGTTGCCTGATGTACTTCCTGAACACTCTCACCGTATTCAGGTTGGAAAATATGGTTCTTGATAAAGTAAGTGACTCTCTATGGGTCACAGTACACTACAGGAATGCTACAGCACTGTTGGGATGTGTTTACAGAGCACCTGGTACCTTTAACAATCATGAGATTCCACTGATTACGGCTCTGGAACATGCATCCACTCTCCCATATGATCACAAGCGGTGACTTTAACCTACCTGAAATTAAGTGGGATTCACTTACTGGTCCGGCTAGGTGTGACAACTTTTTCCATACACTGTCTATTTTTGGATGGAAGCAAATTGTTACAACTCCTACAAGAGGTGACAATGTATTGGACTTAATATTTTGCCATAACATAAATCCTATTTTGACAAATGTAGGCTCCAAGTTCCCAGGAAGTGATCACAATACGGTATTATGCGCACTGCCACTTCCTGCAACTAGTACTTCAATTGGTACTTCCACTACACACCAAATAGTATGTAGAGACTACGGTAGAACGGATTGGCAGCAGATGTGTCCAATGATTAGGTGCATTGACTGGGGATCATTCTTCACCACTACAGACCTCAAATTAACCATTGATATGTTTTACTACAACTCTAAAACCTGTCTCGATACCATCGTTCCACTGAAAGGTTTCAAAAAATGCCACTAAACAATAAGCCATATATACCTCCCAATGCTCGTAGAAAGTTACGCAAACTCTCAACAAGATACTACAGACATCACGACATCGATGCACTTCGGTTGATTCTTGGTACTCTTAACTCTATCTCGCATAACCATGATTTGCGTTTGAGGAATGAAGAGAGTCGTGCACTAGCTAGCTCATCTAGAGTATATGCTCTCTCAGCACTCCTTAAGAAGCGATCGAATTGCACAAGACATAAAATTCCTCTTCTTATCCATGATACCAAAGCTTATAATGATCCAGTGGATATGTGTGAAATATTCAGCGACTTATTTGCAGTCAGTTATCTGGAACCTATAAATTTTTCGTGTGACACTAGTGCGGTCTGCACTTTTAAAAGCTATTCTTCTCCTCAACTAACGACAATAGATACGGTTGAATTCACATACTCTAATATTCACCAAGCCATTAGGACGCTAAAATGCTCCAGCAGCGCTGGCACAGACGGAATATCATCACATTTCTTTAAATTTGGTGGCCCTGATATTCCATTATTATTACTTAAAATATTTTCTCTCTCTTTGGAATCTTTCACATACCCTGATATATGGAAAACATCATTTATTCTCCCTAGATATAAATCTGGTTCAAAAACACTAGCCAGTAACTACAGACCAATAAATATTACGCCTGTAGTTTCTAGAATTATGGAGAAAGTTATTAAAGAAAGCATTCTTCAGCACATGCTTAGTGGCAACATCATCACATCGAGTCAACATGGGTTCCTAAAATCGAGGTCCTGTATAACTTGCCATCTTGACTTCTTTAACTTCATAACCACTATGCGCGACCGACACCAATTAGTCCTTGTACTCTATCTAGACATTTCAAAGGCATTCGACAGAGTCGATCACTTGCTGTTAATAAGTAAGTTGATGACTATGGGAATTGACTATCCACTATTGGGATGGATTAAGTCTTTCCTCAGTAATCGCACTCAAGTGGTGAAGGTAGATTCACACACTTCAAAACCTAGGCCAATCACCTCTGGTGTTGTTCAAGGCAGTGTATTAGGCCCCCTTCTCTTTACTTTATACGTCAATGACATCTGCAGCTGCTTTACATACGGTAAACCATTCTTGTTTGCTGATGACCTAAAAGTTGCATACACATTCACCCGTGATAACTTATCCCACTTCCAAGCACTAATACAAAGGGAGCTCGATATAATATCCGCATGGTCTACTGCTTGGAAACTTCAGTTCAATATAGGCAAATGTGGCTGGATATGTTTTGGTGCTCCATCGGTGGATGTCCAACTACATCTTCAGTCTACGAAACTTCCTGTTCTTAAAGGTGTATGTGACCTTGGCTAGATATTCAAGGGACCTCACATTTTCTGAACAGGTAGCATCACAGACTCGTAAGTTCCACTTCAGAGAAGTCAAGTTGCTACTCTACAAAACTTGCGTACGTCCACTGCCAGAATACTGTCCATTTATACTGAGCGGTATCTGCATAATAGACAAACATAAAATAAAGGGTGTCCAAAGGTATTTCACAGCTAGATTGTTAGGACACGATTGCAAACAGGGCTACAGCTCCAGAAGCAGAACACTAAGTCTAGAAACACTTCGGATGAGATGACTCAAAATTAACCTGACACTTCTTTAGTGTGTTACATAAACACACTTTTGCAGCCAGTGGTGAGTTTCAGTTCGAACACAACAGTTGTTACGATCTGCGCAACCACGCCCATAGCGTCATAATGAAGTCGTTCAAGTCCTGCTTGCGCGCAAACTTCTTTGCCGTCAAATTCTCTCAGTTGTGGAACAGACTTCCAGCTAAAGTGAAGGCCTCCAAATCAACCTCTGAATTTGGTCGGTTACTGGCTGATTTCTTATCATCTGGTGACTTCTACGGCTTATCGAATACACCAACAGTCTCTTTCATGACACTTCGTATACTCGGCCCTCTTAATGTATAATGAGAGCCATCACACCTACATTGACCTTTCATACGAAGCGTTGAGGAGACCTCCATAAGTTACCACCTCGAACTAACGGCACATTGTGCCCCACCCAACACGGTAATGAAAAACAGAAATCCTACACCACATGACAGCATGCAATTTATATTTTCAAATACTCTTAGAATAAGGATATACAATGAAAGCCATAGCAAGGGAAGTTAAGTAGGGAGAAACATAAACACAGAAAACACTCTCCTTGTTGAAATTCTTGCTTTCCCCGCCTGCTGCTTTGTCTGTTTTTCTCGTTGTAGAAAAATAATTCAGTTCTAAACGTTGGCTTTGTTGCCATCGCTAATTAATTGCTTAAGGAACAGACTATGGCTGAAACTACCCTTCTTGGAGGGTAACCAGTTTTACCCTGTTCAGAATACCTAACTGCAACAAACAGAAATAAAAATATCCACTGGACTACAACTTCATAATTATCGAAATCTAGGATTTACCCATTATAAAAGCGACCAGCGAAGTCCAACACTTACCAACTACAGGGCCGTAACGACCCGTGAAAACGAAGGACAAGACGTTTTGGAAGCCCATTTGGTGCAATCAAACAAGTCTATTGCTTTTGGATGCTGGAGTTGGAAAAGGGAAGACATTTGGCTTTCAGTCATATCTTTCATGAAGATTATGAATCTTTATTGTGGAATGGTGTTAACATGCATGAATTACACAGTCCTGGAATCGTCCATGAAGTACAATATTTAAACAATTCATAAACTTTTCATCATTATCTCAAGTAAAAGTACAAACTGTTATAATGGAAGTATTAGCTTCAAGCTTTGTTGTTCTCCAGGCAATACCTGTAGTGTCGGGATACAAACCTGGTTTTTTTGTTAATGCGAAGACAATACTTCCACCTGTCCAACTTGTAAATTTTCTGCACACTAATTCTGCTGGGATGTTCCATTATATGAACATGCAGCACTTATATCTTCTAGTGACAACCGGAAGGGATTCTGATTACCTTCCACGAAGATGAACGTAATTTGTATATCAACTTATACCTGTAAAAATGGTGTGTGCCTGTATATTCAGGGATAGATATTATTATCATGTGACACTCACCTCAGACGCCCAACTCGTCGTTTCCCCTTTGGATTCAACTCGACAGCTTGACCTGGTGCATGATGTCCCCAGTCGGCCTTCTCAGTGTATGCACAATACATCACTTTCTTCTGCATATTTGTTGGGTGATACGTTCTTGGTTGGTTCGTTGCCAGCCAGCCAGAGTCCCTTTTTGCTCATTCTTTCTGGCCATCTGATCTTCAGTTTCGAATGAGCGTAGGTGGCAGCTGTTGATGAATGTCTGTAGTTTGTTGGAAGTACTTTTCGTGACACGCCAAGTCTCTGAAACATCACATAGAAGCACTGACTTGACGTTGGTGTTGAAAATCCGGATCTTGTTCACGCTTTATGTTGAGTGGAGTGGAATAGAACTCTACACTGATTTCAGATTACTGAAAGCCTGTCTTGCTTTTCCGATCCTGGTTTTGACATCCTCGTCTGTGCCACCTGTAGTTGAAACGATGCTGCCTGGGAAGGTAGGTCTAACAGACTGCTTCCTTTAGGTTTCTCCCGTTGATGGTGATTGGTGCTTGTTGTTGGCTGGGTATTTTCGTCACCTCCGCCTTCTCTGCATTCACTTAAAGTCCTGTCTTCATTGCCTCTTCTGTCAACATGTTAATTTTTGCTTGTAGATCTTCGAGTTTGTGCGAAATTAGACACCAGAGATAAACCATCATCGGTGAGATCCAAATCTTCTATGGTCTTCCCATCGATTCAGCGTATGCCCATCTTTTCGCTCCTCACTGTTTGCTTCATGATCTAGTCCACCACAGTCAGGAGATCATGGTTGATAGAAAGCAACCTTGTCTTCACTTCCAAGCCGTCACTGAGGTTTCCACTGTGGATCACTTGGCATGTGGCGTCGTCGTATAGCAGCTGAATAAGGTGGATGAAGACTTATGGTACTAAGACCATAATGTTGAAGCAACTGCCAAATTACTTCTCGGTCAACGCTGTCGAAGGCCTTTTCAAGGTCGATAAATTTGGGGTAGAGAGTTGACTGCCATTCTATACTCTGTTCTATGATGATGCGTAGCGTAGAGTTGCAATTCCACCCTCAAATGATTTGTTCTTCCTGAAGCCAGCCAGCCAGCCTGTTCCGGTCGTAATTTGAATCCAGTGCATTCTTAATCCTCTCTCCCAGGATGATGCGGCTTAATATTTTGCTTGGGGTGGATAGCAGCATGAGTCCTCGCCAGTCCTTGCAAGGGCTTAGTTCTCTAATCTTTGGGAGTTTGATAAGGTACCTCTTCTTTGAAAGTGCTTGTGAACTGGTATCTGTCATGTTCGATCCATTATATGGGAGTGGGGGGTTTTATTATCTCCACTTTGATGCACTGCATATGCCGAAAGTGGTATTTTCTCCGTCCCGTAACCGTGATCTGATATTTTTGATGGAGTTAAACGACCTCCCCTCTGTAATATTCAGGACCCGTAAAATCTTGTAGATTTTTTAACATATATCAATGTGATGGTGCCTGTAAAATGGCTTCTCTCATGTCAAATTACTAGTGTGAGAATAAAAATTTGCTATTATTATTATTATTATTATTATTTCCAGTTTCTCGGGAAGTATCTTTCCCCCTTCCAAACCTTTTACAGCGGTGATGTGAACATGTCCGCTGATGTCTCTGCGTCCGTTTTCAGTGCTTCTGAAGGAATTCCACCTGATCCTGCTGCTTCGCCGGATTTCAGCAGTCTTATGACATTCAAGACTTTGCTTGTGTCGGAGGGCCTGTGTTCACTGGTAGTTCTGCCATTGCTGGTGGCATTTCTGGATGAGTCGTGGGTGTCGGTGGTGGTCGATTCAAGAGCTTTTTGAAGTGGTCAGCCCATTGTTTCCCTATTTTCCCGTCTTTCTTTAGTATCTAAGTTTTCTTCACTATCTTTCACTGTTTTCGTCAGCGGTGATCTCGGTCCAGATAGTAACCCGGTTATTTAATATGATGTTATCAGGTCTCTCCTATCAGGGACTCGTTTTACTTGAATCGCCAATGTGCCATAGAAGTGTCTTCTGTCATAGGTATGCTTGTATTTAAAATCAACTCGCCGTCCCAATTCAGTTTGCCTAAAATTACGCTACTTTTAAGCTAACTGCACTGGCTTTTCTTATCATTCCTTCTCAGATTCTTACTACAGTACTAGTTGAGATTATCGGTTTTCCGTTTGATTAATGACACCGGAGGCCTGACAGGCTCTTGGGACACCCTTGGGTGCAACTCACGGGGTCCCCCTGAGCCCTTTACATTCAGACTATCTAAATTCATAAATTTTATGGCTTCTGTTGTGCATGGACCCCTTTACTACTGAATTTGTATTAAGTGGAGATTCTTGGGTAAAGATCCGCTTGAAATTTACGGCCGTGGCCAGTTTAATTCTTGTCCTCTTTAGTAACTGGTATATTCCAGTCTGTTTAATTGATACAGAGCTATCGCAGTGGACTTTGCTTCTAGATTTTATGCAGAAAAGCACCTCAATGGGTGCTGCACTGAAACTTACAATGTATAACAGCCAATAAAGTCGATGGTCTCGTCAGAATGTCCTCAAACCAGCTAACTGGTAATCGGTTTTCAGGACGTCGTAGTCGCCTGGTCGTAAATTGTAGCCTTCTGCAGCTAAGTATCTACACCCGTCTGTACAAAGGGTCGGTCACTTCAAGGGGGAGCCTTAAACCCTGTAGTCTCCAGTAAACTTGGTCTCGATTTCTATCTGATGCAAACGTTATGTTCACTATTGTCTGCAGTTGAATGATGAGTAACTTTTATGGACTTACCCACTAGAGTGCTTGGAATAAACACATTATACTTCTGCCACTGCCTTTTTATTCGCTACGTTGTGGTTGTCTAGAGCAAATTGTTCAGAGCGTTAACCATAAGCCCCTGAGTTCAGCATTGGTGAGTCCAATTTTGTGTATTGTTTACACTAATGCATTTTAATTGTTTATCTATTAATTTTGATTTTTGTTTAAAAAACGTCTAACCTTATTGATTTTGATTTCAATATTGTCAATGCGTCCGTTTCACTGGAGGTTGACACTGTAGTCGCTACTAAGAATCGATTGCCAGCCTTCGATAAGCAAGACCCAAAACTGTGGTTCGCCCAACTGGAGTATTTCTTTTACCGACACACTATAAAGTCAGAGAAACTGAGAGACAAACACTTGTGCTCCACTCTTCCCCTCTCGGTTAGTAAAGGGGTCCGTGATCTCATAATCAATACTCTTGGAGGAGACCCCTGTTCCACGCTCAAGCGTACGATAAGAAGACGTCAGACAGCAGATGCACCCAACGTCTGCTACAAGGGGAGATGTTGGGAGGTAGATCCTCATCACGCTTTTTGGGACACTTGCAAAAGATAGCAGGAAAAAATGCGGTCGAAGTGGCTATCTTCATGGGAGGTTGGATCAGGCCCCGCCGCATCATGTCCTGTGCGCGCTTGACGTACAGGACCCGAAAACCCAGCCTCCAGAATTGGAGAGAGAGCGAGACAGCCAGCGACAGCTACTTATCACTGCAAACTAGTCCTAGCTCATCTAAGGACGCTACCACCACTGAATTAGTGGCGAACGTGAGAACACTAACGGAAGCTGCGGCTGAAATCCACCTGAGTCAAAGTCAAAGAGGCGAGTCAGCGCTCAGACACAGATCACGAAGTAGACCAAGACACTCGAGGCTGTCCGGACAATCCTGTTGGTATCACCGGAAATACGGCGCACAATCTAAAAGACGTACAGAACTATCCGTCTGGCCTGAGCAGTCCCCTGGCAAACAGAGAAACCGAAGACCCCTTCTCAGGTGGCGACTGCTGAGGAGGGGTGCCCGAACAGTCGCCTATCCTACGCAACAGACAAATTCTTGCATGGAATTCTTGGTAGACACGGAAGCCACTCTTAGTATTCTCCCGCGAAGCAAGGTCGAGCTCAGACACCAAGTGTCCGCAGTCACGCTACAGGTTGCCTTTAAAACACAAATAGCGACTTTCGGGCAAAAGGCCATCACCCTGGATCTTGGGTTCGAACGGCAATTCCATTGGGTGTTCACCATAGCAGACCTAGACCTCGCAATATCGGGTACAGATTTTTCGGAGAGGTCTGAATTCCTAGCAGACACAAAGAAGCAAAAGGTAAAGTCAAAGGAAACTTCTAGATACGCAACAGGAAAAACCAGCACAATCACATCCCAAAACCTCCTGCAGTCTCCCAAATATCGACCGAAAGGTTTAGAAATGTATTGGCATATTTTCCAGATCGGACGTCGTCCAACGGGCAGACCTCTCACGTAAGTCCTAGGGTGGCGCATAGCATAAAAACGAATGGCCCTCCCGTATTCGCAAAACCCAGCAGACTGGCACCAGATAAACTGAAAATCGCCAGGGCCGAATTTGACTATATGCTTCAGCCAGGCATCATTCGCCCTTCCAAGAGTCAGTGGGCTTTCCCATCACAATGGGGTGACCAAGAAAAACCGAACAGACTGGCTACCACGTGGTGATTATAGAGCGCTAAACAAATAAACCATTCCTAACGGGTGCCCAGTTCCGCATATTAGGGATTTGACTAAGTGTCTTGCGGATGCCACTAAATTCACTAAAATAGACCCAGTCGGCGCATATCATAATACTTTGGTGGCTGAAGAAGACTTTCCAGAAACAATCATCACCACCCCCATTTGGTTGATACTAATTTGCGCGCATGCCTTTTGGCCTTCGGAATGCACACAAACTTTCCAGCGGTATATGGACGATCTTCTACAGGACTCATCATTCGCCAAGGCATACACTGATGACCTGCTAACTGCCAACCCGGACACAGACTAACATGAGAGCCATATACGGGCGGTCTTACAAAAATTAAACGACAACGGCATGGCGATAAATCAAAGCAGGTGTATATTCGGATTTCAGAACATTTAATTCTTAGGACACATGATCAATGGGGATGGAATATCACCACTACCAAAAGGGGTGGAGGCTATCAATCAGTACCCACCACCCACCTCCATAAGGCAACTAGGAGGTTTCTTGGCCCAACTAATTTTTATCGTAAATTCATACCACATTGTGCAAAGCATATTCCACCCCTAACTGACACCTGAAGAGGAAGTCCGAAGGACTTTAAGCCCTCTGCAGAAGCGATTGAAGCTGTCAACAAATTGAAAACGGCGTTCACAAAGGTTGCAACCCTAAGACACCTTGATATCGGTCGATGCTTCTGATGAGGCTGTGAAGGCAGCACTCAACCAGTCCGCGGATAATCAATGGCAACCAGTGACATTCTTTTCAAAATGCCTTTCCCCACCCGAGACTCGGCATCCAACATTTGGCCGAAATCTGCTAGCTATCTTTCTAGCAATCAAGCGGTTCTGTTACATGGTGGAAGGCAAGGCATTTACGATCTACACGGATCATAAGCTTTAACCTGTGCTAAGTGCAAAGCCTGACAAGTACTCGCCTCATGAAATTCCTCACCTTGATTTTATATCCCAATTTACCGGCAATATAAGACATGTTAGAGGTGTACAAAACTGCGTGGAGGGCGCTCTGTTTTGAACTGACGTAAGCACTACTCGACAATCTAATACAGATTTCAAGGCTTTAGCGGCAGAGCAAGAAAAAGATGGGGAATTGAGAAATTTACCTTCCAGTAGTAATTGTAACCTGAAGCTTAAGCAGCTACCTTCACCCATAGATAATAGGCTCATTCACTGTGACAAGATGAGAGATTCACCTAGACCTCATGCGCCTAAACGCATGCGAAAGTTAGTATTTAACAACTTTCATTCGTTGTCACACCCTGGAGCAAAAGCCCATACGAAGCTTGTTGCTGACGGATATATTTGGCCAAACTTATGGCGCGGTGTACAAAACTGGGCTGAGGTATGTGTGGCGTGTCAGCAATCCAAAACAAACCGACACACAGTTTCACCTCTAGAAGCGTTTTCTCAGCCCGATGTGCTTTTTGCCCATGTACACGTGGATTTGGCAGACCATTTACCTCATTCTTATGGTTTCACGTTTCTCTCCACGTATATCGATAGATACATAAGGTTTCAGATAGCCATTCCACTTGCGGACACTACCGCAGAAACAGTGGTAAAAGCATTTCCACAGAACTGGGTGTCAATACTTAGTGTCTTTGTAACGATAAACACCGACAGAGAGGCATAGTTTGAATCAGAACTTTTTAATAACTTAGTTAAATTCCTTCGTTCCCACAGGATACGCTGCACGGCGTACCACCCACAGGCAAACGGTGTGGTGGAAAGATTTCATCGGCAACTTAAAACCGCCTTGATATCACACTCTGATCCCTCTCAGTGGATAGAATACCTCCCCATGGTAATGTTAGGTATCTGCACAGCAATCAAGACCGGCTCTCAGTGCTCAGCGGCAGAATTAGTTTTCGGTACCACCCCAAGACTTCTTGGCGATTTTGTCAACCCCAAGGTTGAAAGCGACAAAACTGACCGTCAACCTATGTCGATTGACTTAGACACCAAATGGCTAGCTTAAAACTGGTTGCAACCCGTGAGCAGGCCAGAGCAGCCTATATCCCCAAAGACGTAGACACTTGCAGGCACGTACGGGTCCACTGTCACAGAATTCAACCACTTCTTAGCCCTCCATATGAAGGTCCCTTTAAAGTTCACTTACGACATCCAAAACATCTCGTCACACAATGCTATAACCCGCAAGATAGCGTTGGCATAGACAGACTTAAGCCGGCATGCTTAGGCAACGATCCACCGTACGTAACCCCAGCGGAACTTCCACAACATACCGCGGACTGTATAACGAACGATACGCAGGTTAAGACAGTTAGGGCACAACCTCTGATACAAAATTGACCGGTCAGAAAAGAAAAAGTCAATAAAACGGTGACACTTTTAAATGTACTGTTTCATATTTTCTTTGAGGCAAACGTATGTTGCCTATAATGTGTGTCTTACAAAAACCCTCATTGAATACCAAAATAAGATCAACTATTTAAGCTGCTTTACCTATGTTTGAGCGTCTATATTACTTTAACCTGAGATTGCAATATCGCGACTGAGTGCCAGTGGACCCGCGAAAGCTCAAACTTCAAACAACGAAATTATCGGCGTCAGAGGATACCCACCATAGCAACGTCCTGGTGGGTGAGTCATTCCACCGCACGGAAGTCAGAAACTTGCGGTGAGTCCTCAGTGTCAGTTACTTCCGTTTCTGAGATTATATCTGTTTTAGATTTTGTGTAAGATTACTGCTAAAGAACCTTCAGAGATCTGCAGAAGCAGGAGTACCTCAGTATCCACCACCACCACTGAACGAGGAACATGAAGAATGCTTTAAGGAATACAAGTGGCGGATATTCCAGGCGAGTTTTCATTTTTCCAATGGTCTTATATACTATGCAGTACAGACTGTCTTTCTTAGAGCCGGCTGTAGGTTTGTAGTTACTGTAATGTAACATTGTAACTTAACTGCCCCTTCAATGTCCTGTTTCTCATCCCGAAATGTATGCACTAGCACCACTGTAAAGGAGTCACCTTCTCGAAAGATTGTTATGGCTTATTATGTTACTTACAAGTGGTGTTAGTTACTCGACCAAAATGGTACCTTAACCTGGGACACAACCTTATCAGGCATAGGATATTTTTGTACGTATCCCGTATTGTTTCCCCCTTTCTATGTTTTACCGTACCGTAAAACCAGACCTATTAAATATATATATGTACATGCGATTATCAGGATTCCACATTATGATGTAGTGGTGGTCCCTGAGATTACACCGGCATAGGGGAAAAGTGTGCTCAGCTATGCTTGAAGGTGACCTTACCACAGTTACCTTTAAACCGTAGTGCTTTTCGGTTTTATTTTCTGATCACACCAATAGTCACCGAATGTGACACCAAAGATGACAATTTATGTTCGGCGCATAAAGGAGTCATACCACAGGTAGGTCTTCAATGACAACCACCTCCCTTAGCCCCAATGCCACATGGACTTGGGGGGAATTAAGTGTAGACCATTTCTCCCAAGGGCAATGACACACTGCTCCGAACTATCACGAAGACGTCACCGGTAGTTGCAACAACGGCATTCATAATAATGCCTTTAATTGATCGAATTCACACATTCCAACATTCAACATCTTTTTAACGAGCTTGTTTAAACCAGTTGATTTCTTCGCGCTCGCTTCTTGGTCTTGCAGAACGGTTCCAGGTCTTTGGCGAATTCCAGTGCGGTAGACCCGGCCACTCATCTGCTGTAGCTCTGGTTTACAAAACAGGAGGTTAGGTGTTGGTTTGTTTACCTTGGACTGCGGGGCAGTTGGCTCCTTCGGATGTCGAGTTGCCAGACATTTGTTCGGGCTGGTCGCTAGAAAGGGTTAGGGATAGTGAACAGAAAACCTAGAAAGTGTTTGTTTGAGTAAAAGGGGAAAATAAAAGTGAACTAATGGGGTAATCCTTTTGCACTGAAGTAAGGTGAGTAGGGGTGCAAAGGTATGAAGAACTTAGGTAAATGAGGCTAACTCATGGCAAGTGGAAGGGACGAAAAGGGCTTAAATGGTTACAGTAAAGTCAAAATATTCGGAGTGGCCTGACATCAGTCCGTGTTCCAGCTAGATGTGGGTAGATCGTGGGTCCCTGCGTGACTGTCTAGACTCTTCTTGAAGCTTTCAATAGTTGGGGCGGAGACCATCTCGGCTGGTAGCGAGTTCCAGTATCGCAGACTAGGAGGGAGAAGAACTGTGAACTCACACGAGTTTTTGACCTTTGGTGGGCCATTCTCTTGGGGTTTCCACGAGGATCACCATAATGGACACTTGGTAGTATTCCTCTGTTCGGGTGGCTTGGGCTGCCCAGTATTTTGTAGGCCGTTATCAAGTCACCTCGTAACCTTCGGTAACTAAAAAAGCATGGGCCTGGGTCTTTCAGTCTATCCTTATGTGGTTTACGTTGCACCCCAAAAACCCCCTTTGTGGCTTGCCTCCGGACTTTCTCCAGTAGGTTAGTGCCATTTTTCAGCTGTGGTGGAGCAAAGACGTTATGGACCTCTAAATGGGGACGTGTGTAAGTCTTGTAGGGCTTCAGAAAGAGCTCTGGTGTGAGGGCACCCAGTTGTCTACGCACAACGTGTAGTTCACCATATGCTCTCGGGGCATCATCTGGGTAACCGGAACTGTTGTCCAGTTTCTGCGTCACCGTTAAACCCAGGTCTTTTTCTACTGTGATATGGGATAGACGTGAACCACAGAGATAGTAGGATACTTTCTGGGGATCAGGAACGCGAGAAAACATGGACGGGCACTTATCCAGGCTAGATGCCAGTTCGTTACTGGTTAACCATTCCTCTGTTGTTTTTAGGTCGTTCTGTAATGCCATGGATTCTCCTTCGCAAGTTATTGCTCACCATAACTTGACGTCATCAGCGTATAGGAAAATCGGAGGGCTGATATGTTGCGTCGGGTCATTCATGAACAGTGGGAACAACAATGAACCCAGGATTGCTCCTCGTGAGACACCGGATGAGGATGTTCTCCAAGTTGAGTGGACCCTGTTGACTTTCATGCGGAACTCTCTATTGTCTAAGTAGTTCTGCATCCAAGATAGCACCTGGCTGCATATACCCAACCCAGCTACCATATGTGTTATGTATGTGAGTGTCAAAGGCTTTGGCGAGGTTCGGAAAAATTGCGTGGACCAGGACTTTGAGATCCCAGGTTGCTGTCCAGTGATCGTGCGCCGTCAGGAGGTTGGGGGCACAGGACCTATTCTTCCGGAGGCCATGTTGAGCGCCACTGGGTGCTTATTTTCTACCCAGATATTCCCTGATACAGTCATCCATCACACTTTCCACAACTTTTGATATTACTGGTAGAAGTGCCGTGGGTCCATAACAGTTGAGAGTATCCCTGTCTCCTCCCTTGAAGATGGGGGAAGGAAAGCCCGGTTCTACCGTCGTGGGATCTTTTGTTCATCCAAGGAGTGTAAGAAGAGATTACAGACTGGGGCACTTGGAGTACTTGAACATTCTTCCAACACAGATGGGCGGATGTCGTCGCACCCTGAAGATTTTCTCGCTCTTAGCTTTGATAGCTCGTCGAGACCAACAGCGCGAGTTATCTGTCTTTCGTGTAACTCCGCATCATGGGTTAACGTTGGGAGCTGTTTGTGCAGTCGGTATGCGTACTTTTCTGATGGAGTGTTGAGCCGTGTCAAATGCGGTGCTCAACATTTCGACGATCTCCTATCCGGAGGGGCTTTCTCCATTCGGATCTTTTACGACGCATGCTCCTTGGCTTCTAGATCTTCTCTTTGTCGTGATTCGGTACAGGTTTTGGGGGCCTACCTCAAGCCTGTGGGCGAGGTCGGACCGGAACGACCTTCTCTCCTCTCACACCCTGATTTTGCTTCGATTCCGTGGGGTCACGCATGCGTCATGGCCGCCCTGTTCTCTGAAGAGTCTCCATGTGTGCAATGCCCCTCCCCTGGCTCCTAGAAGGTGCTTATTGCCCCCACTTTACACATAAGGTTCGCTTTCCGGTTGTTGTTACCGCCAAGGGGACGTTTTGCGAGATGGCAGCCTTAACGACGTCTCTTAACAGCTCTCAGTGCTGTTCGACCGATAAGGAACACCAATCCACTGGCCAGGGAGCTCTTGATAGGCTTTTGTTCTTACCTTTGTAGTTTGCCTTGTTGTAACAGAGGTAAGGGGGGGTCCCTCCCATGACAACTTTTCACTGATTGCCAGGTCGAACACCACCACAGCGCGGTAGCTGCTTCCAAGAAGAGTTTGTGCCAGAAGGTGATCACTTGTCGGTAGATAATCCAGTTTAGATGGTTCACCATCTGACCCCCGGCAGGTCATTTAAGCGGTACAGCCTTTTGGCAGTTTACAGTCGAACTTCCGGTTCGGGCTGGTGCCGCCTTGCTCTAGGCTGGGGGTTGGAGCGTTGAGGTAGCCAGCCATTATAATTTGGTCGTACTTTGTAGTTGACACTATGGATATTACTTGGAGTAGTTTTTGGTTGTGTCCCAAGTTGCTATTAGAAGACTTATAGATTCCTCCGACTAGGAATTTGCCTATTTGACGGCGAAGGGACACCAGATAGAGTCTGAGAGCTATGTCGGTACCGTGTCAGCGATTTGTTCATTTCTGAACCAACCGTACACGTATATTGCAACCCCCCTCCGTCCCCATGTTCTGTCTCTCCTGTACAGAATTATGTCGTCTATGTTAACTTCGGTGTCACTTATGTCAGGTGATAACCATGTTTCTGTCAGGATCACGATTCTCAAAACGAGGTTGAAACACAGGGATCTGAGCTGCGACATTTTACTCCGGAGTCCTCTCACGTTGCTGTAAAGACACTCGGAGGTGCCTCTCGCAACATGAGATGTCTCTGGGTTAACTAGTGGCACATGTAAGGGTTTCTACCGACTGGCCAGTTCCGATGCGACAACAAACCCCAATGTTTCTAACTCTAGAGATACTTGTCTTCCTCCACCTATACACTACTTAGGCATTTTACAAAACACGGGATATGATGAATGACTGAGCTTTCTCTGCCCACTTTTGCAGGTTAAACTCCGTTATCTAACCAACATAGACGGTCACCAGCTGACTCCCATAGCTAGGAGCATAGAAGCGGTTCATCTAGGATCATTTCTAACTGTATGGTCAACTAGTTTTGTCAGTTAACTTGTACTTCTGGCATCTCATCAACGGATACTTGGTGTTCTTTAATGCACATAAATAGCTGGACTCAGTAAACAAAGGGTAACGTTTAGAATAGCACCTAGACACAAAATTAGGAGGGATACACATTACCTTCACAGTCCTTGTTTTTGCGAATAGAAATAACTTCGTTAACTTCTACTTCGCACACAGTTTCCGCACATGTCTTGGTTTTTTAGGTCAAGGGAAGATTCAGGAAATGCTTTATATCATCGTGAAGACAATATTGATTAATAAACTAGTGCTACATTGACATTCTGTACAGCATTCCTCCATTCATCACCATTGCATTTGATAGGGCGAAACACTTTGAGTGCACAGTATTGGAATATACCTCATCCTTCCCCATTTTTTTCTCCACCCTGTTCACTTCATCCAGGACTGCGTTGGAACGACAGTCTCTCAGAAGTCGTTTCTAGTGGGAGGCTGATGTAGTGCCCAATAGACTTGATTAAGATTTCTATCTGGTGCAAACGTTATGTTCACTATTGTCTGCGGTTGAATGATGAGTAACTTTTTATGGACTTACCCACTAGAGTGCTTGGAATAAACACATTATACTTCTGCCACTGCCTTTTTATTCGCTACGTTGTGGTTGTCTAGAGCAAATTGTTCAGAGCGTTAACCATAAGCCACTGAGTCCAACAACCTCACATTCAGAGCTGCTATATGCCACGACTAAGCTGATATCCTGTTCCCTGCATTCAAATTGGCAGCATTGCACTTCAGACATCTTGAGTCCGAACGGACCACTTTGTAGCTCTTGGGGACAAGCTGTTCTTTAGAAAAACCGAGATCTTGTAAGCTTTATGTTCCTACTTCCTCTGGGTTTCCAGAGTAACTAACTCGTGCACTGCTAAAGTCGCACAAAGCAGTTATTTACATTTTCTTGTCAAATCTATGCTTCTAACAGAAGCACTGTGACCCTGTAGATCTACACTGTCATACATGAATACATTTCTTGCTAGGTCACGCTATGCATTTACAATCGATCGATTTATACATTTAACTGTGTCTGGCATTGCTTCTAACGCCCATCATCATGATCAACACTTGCCTCTGGGACCTCTCTTCTCCTATTTGCTTAGTAGAAGTATATTAGCTATTCTTTTCGCGCCAAAGACTTCTGTCAGCAGCTGGAATGCGAGAGCTTCTGGTTGCGTCTTCACCTGTTATCACAGCACAACGTTCGCGTGATTAAGACGCAACACCTACTGAAATCTCAAGGGACTTCTGAGTGGAGCACGTTTTAGTACTGTTATGACTTATCACCTTTTTAACCGGTCACTCTGACCTAACGCATTTATGAGTCCTTCTAAAGGAGGCAATCATGACAATAAATCATTGTGCCTACATACAGAAGTGAAGGGTTTTTTGGTGTAAAGTGGCGTGAAGGTAAGTTCCATAACCCCTCCTCCCACCGATCCAGTTTCCCCTTCAACCCTCACATCATATTGATATTTATACCTTTTTGGCGCATCGGCGAGAAATTTAGTATCTCAGTGGCACAGGGTTTCATTGGCCGTGATGCACATAGACTCAGTTCACAGTGAACTGAAAACCAAGTTTTTAATTCTTTGCGCGGCTTATGTGGCGAACTGGAAGTCACCTAATTTGTGCCGCCGTGGCATAAGAGCTGTGCCCGCTTTACACTAAGAGTAAGGAACAGGTCAAAAGGACCCCTGGCTAAGATAAAACGATTCGCACAAATACTTGTTACTGTTGCTTAGTAGTGCTTGAAGGCGAAATGAAGGGCTGTATCTTCAAATGGTCCATACCGGTGGCCTCTGGGTTTTCACGGTCAGCTGTTAAAAGACAATAAACAGGCTTACCAGTATATTCAGAATTATACTCAGTAGGCTACAAGACTCCTAGCCACTTCTTTGGATAGACCGTTGGTAGAGAATGAATTGCAATTAAGGTTCTAGGTGTGGGGCTTTCTCACGTAGACAAAGCCATGCCCCACTTGCATATTGCTTGATAGTTTCTTTTAGACAATGCAAGTTGTAACTGAATTTCTACTTTACATCTTTAACCTGTTAAGGTTCTCAGTCAGCAATAAATCACTCCAGCACATATACCCAATAAAGCGAGTGGGAGAATTTCAGTTACTTTGAGAAGACTGATTAGTGTCTACTGTAACAAGGCCTGATGAAGTCGACCATGGCATAAGATCAAGGTTTTTGAGCACATTACATGCATGACACCGACACATACGTGAAAAGCCTTATTCGCAGTTAGAGGTAATTGATTATCTCGAAGCATCTAGCAAGCCGAACAGACAAGTGCAGGCGTTCGGACTCTAAACTGGTCCTCAGGCTCAAACCGGAGTGTCTGGTGATCTCCTCATGATCACATATGTTCCTACATCTCTTGAAGGCACAACTTAAGAATATCCCTAGCCAATGTTCCCCTCACCGTTTTTATCCTTACCTGTTTAACCAACCCGTCTTCACTATGGATCACTCGCGCTGCTAGTCCCAAAGACCTCTTATTCCTACCCGCAACCTCCGACATTAACACTACCAGGTTGCCTAACTGGGTGCTTCCTTAGTTTGTCAATTACGTCGTTGTCGTAGCAAAAAGGCGCTCTTTAGACCAACCTTTCCAAGTTATTTCTTCAGAGCAGTTGGCTTATCACCACTTCCTAGAAACCTTACCTGTCCTGGATATTCAAGTGAACCTTGTTGTGTCATCCGCCGACAGCACCATGTCTACAAGAGCCAGTGTTCTGAGATCTACAACATTAAGATTGGGTGCAACTAGTGGCCCATTGTCGGCTTCTGCCACTTATGATAAAGGACCTACTTCTGCCAACGGCTGCTTTTTTGCGGGGGCATTCAGCAGTTTACGTACGGTTCACGCTGTGCGTCCCCATACAACAACCCGGTGACTTGCAGCCTCTGAGGGGAACTCTTAGTCTATTACCTTGTCAATTTGGCCACTCTGAATTCACCCCCTGTTTCCACTCTTTTGAAAGCTTATCCTGAAGCATATTCAAAACAAGTTCAGACTGATTATTGTGCAACACCTCCATCGGATGACCACCACTGCTGGTTAATCTCATCGGCGCCACTATAAAATCCTGCATAGAACTGTGTGCCGCTTTCAAGTGAACGAGTAGTGTGTTGAGGCAGAAGAACACAGTCATAATGTTCTTTTGGGCCTTCACTACGAATGATTGAAATTAGGCCAAAGCAGTCCACTCCAACTAGACAAAATGGGCCACCATCTTTGGCCTAGGCCATTGGTAAAGGCGTCTTCAACTGGTGTTGTGTACGGGCACTTATGCAGTGAACACAGCCTCCAGTGACTTTACTGATGACCACGTCATCCTGTTAAATCTGAAACCTTGCCACAACTGCCTCTTCACACACCCCGTTGGCTGATGACAAAGCTGTTGGATGAAGTCACTGGCGTGGCGCTTCGATTTTTGTGCAATTTAGAGATATCTTTCGGTGGTCTTGGAGAAGCTTTGAACCCCACTACCTGCTGGCAATAAGCACTTGATCAAATGAAATAAATAAATATTTTTATCCTCGAGTTATGAAGTTAGTGTGAGAGAAGCCAGTTTACAGGCCTCATCAAACTGATAACTGCAGAGAAACATAAAAGGTTTTAGCAGTATTGAGTGATACGGAGGGAGGACATTAGAGCCCATCATAATACCAAACTTCTAAAGGTTATGAAAATAGCAGGAAAATATCACTTTATAGCACATACACATCGTTCTGAGTTTAAGTCATTCCTGCTCACAATTCTTTCTTCACATCAAACGGCGCATTATTTAATGTTTGCGTTGTGAGTAGTCGACATGATTGACCCATCTGCAAGACCCAGTGTTTCGTCAGATAAACGTCAATTTTAAAAGTAGTTCGTGGATTTATTGACTAATAATAACTTACTTCAATGACTTCAGGAATAAGTAAGTATCCATACAATCTTTTAATCCAGGTGAACGTCTAAGTTCAGGCATTTCTCACTCTTCAAGTGTTACCTTCTCCGGCAATTCAGACTGGTAGCATTGAAAACACTTGTTGCTGCGCAAGTAATTAAAGAATGGAAGAATCGTCGCGTCAACATTGGTGAATATTACACACGTGTAAAACTTCATAGACTTCACATTGAAGTATGCAACATTGTCAAGGAGATACATCGGCTGTTAATTGACTTCTCTCAGATGGTTTGATATAAGACAAAGTACCAGAGAAATCCGTTGCATAGCGTTATTATGGATTTGTCGCCGTTGGGTAAGGTTATCCCTCAGGTTGTATTGATTTTCCAGATTTCCGCTGCATTTTTCATGGACCAGAAATCGGAGACCAGTTATTGTGCCTGGGGTTTCGTATGTGGCAGCATTCAGGGCACTGGTAGGGAGGTGAGTTGGTTGTTGAGCTGTTCAAGAAACAGGAAAATCGTGCGAGCCAGCCGGATACTTCTAACATCAGTCTCCAGTATTAGGTGCAAAGTAGGATTTCCAGTAAGTTGACACTTTTTGATTGAACCAATGCTTAGGACTTTCTCATCACGCTGATACTGAAAAGAGAAGAGAAAAGAAAGCGCAAGGAGAAACTAGACAATGGAATGCCACGTAAAACAAACTGGGAGGAGAGTTCTTGTTTCTTTAAAGTCGTTCGAACTATATGTAAACTTTAATTCATTCATATGGGAATGAATCTTCCTTTTTTTCTTACATGAAGTCTACGCAGGTTGTTAGATAGGCAGTTTGTCAGTAAACTTAGGGGGAACACTGGTTATGTATTTGTACTGCACAATCCGACCAGATGGAACGGTAATCAAGCACCCTTTATGAGTTCATTGAGGTAAAAAGTACCTGAGATTTATGACAGCTTTACTCTATACTTTTAGAGGTCCCAGTATGCCTTTATTAGCCTAGAACGTATATATAATGCCTAGGCGAGTGATACTCATCATCTGTTAGGAGCTTATTAAGTGCAGAACGAGAGACATAGTGAGCCCGTGGTACGCATTTCCTCAGGAAGTCTATTCCAGATGTGATAGAACTTATTGATGAAGAAGTTTCCCCGCAATTTGGTCTCACAACACTCATTTCCCACCAACGGGTTGTGGTTACGTAAATAGTGAGTAGATGTTACAACTATTTTAATTTCCGGGCCAAATGAGGGCACTTGCTTACGAAGTAATTTGTAGTAAAATATAAGATTCATTCTAAGTCGCCTCTTCCAGAGAGGTTCCAGTCCTAGCATGTTGCACCTCGAGATGTAGTCTAGGCTGCAGTTAGCTCCCAGAGTTCTTGGCGTAAAGTGGCGTTGCACTCCTTCACACGAAAGCCACTTAAGATAAACGGGCAGTACTCTAAAATTGGACGGATGCTCACTTTGTAGAGTAAGACCCTTTATTCAAGCTTACTCAGAGATGCATTCTATTTCCTCATGTTTCGGCAGCCCAAGGGTGATGTGAGCGCTTTAAGAACCCTCATGGGCTGTGTGGCCTGGATGACTTTGATGATACCTAAACCGGTTTACAATAATTCACTTTTTTAGGGCATCTAGAGTCACGAGTTTTGCGCATCTTTTTCGGTGGAGCATCATGGACTAGTCTTAGAACGTATTCAGCCAACCTGACGCATTAAAGAACTCCACCCAACCCGGAAAATAGCGCAGGAGAGGATTCAAACGGTTAATTTTGATGGCCATGCTAATCGTTGTAACGCTCTTAAAACTCAGCGGGGTTAATAACGGGCACTTCACGATCTAGACAATCTGCTTTGAGGTCACCGGTGATGAGGTGACCCGAATGCTCCTCAGCAGAATGCTCCATCCCGTGTACCTCTGGTCATAATATTATATCAGCAGTATTCACCTTGACGTTGCATACGTCATCTGAGAATTTTTGATATAACAATGGTGCACTGAAATCCAGTCTGCCAAAAGGGCTTTGGATATCACTAGCGTTTTTTACGTAACTTGACACCATCTTCAGGACCTAGGTCGTGGTTCTGCCACTTTTACAGACCAAAGTTAATTATCTTCTCCACTGGCTTGGCACCAGGCGATTACTCAGTACGTTGCTGGCGGTGACCAAATTACACTTTCCAGTTCACCTTGAATGTTCATCAAATTTCTGGAGCACGTCACTGCCAACCGACTCAGTGTCCTAAATATATTCGAGAAAACACACCGTCGCGTTAGATGGTCTTCAGATAGAAGTTTCGAAGCAGAACCACGTGTAATCGTCTGTAAATTTTAAGCAGCACCTGCGTCCGGTGGGATCCAGCAAAGATGCGATCTCATGCGATATGCCTGATAGTCAGCTGCGCTTATTGGTGCCTACGAGACGTTTACATAGCGGCTTTCCAGTGTTGCATAAATTATCCAGAAGAACAGGCCGCCGACAGGCCCTTCGCACAGCACATTTTCTTCTCAGGGATGAACAAGGACTTTGAATAAACGACCGAGTCATGCCCAGGCTCTCTTATGTGAAAGGTCACCGGCTCGTGAAAAGGCTGTCAAGTTTCCTTCTAGCCCAGATACTTGTCTCGAAAACGTCCAAAGAAACATTGTACTGCCCCTAACAGAATCTAATGGATGCACCAATCTTTTCATCCGTACAGAAGATTTCACGAGGTGGCCAGAAGCAGTAGCTATCATGGATATTACTTTCGAAACCACTGATCATCTGTGACGAAAATGTGACAACGAAGTTGGAGTGTGCGACTTCCATGTAAAGAGAATGCGGCTTCCAAGTGAAGCACGGACTAATGCATATCTCATTTGTGCCTTTCAGTTGCAATCCATTCCGAGTAAAATCCTGCCGTGCACATGCTGATTGGATGGCAGAAAGTTTCTGTCGAAGATCAAAAGCCACACTTTTGACTGCAAGCATATCTCAATGGACCAAGACACCACCCGTAATAATACTGGGTATCCGGAGGTCATTAAAAGCTGCTGTTAGATGAATCTCCGCGAAATTTGCCCACGAGACTGCTCTCCAACCACCAGGCGAGTTCCCTTAACTTCCAGCATACACATTTGCTATTGGGAGAATGCCTCACATGAAGAGCAGCATGAAAGAAATGCATCTATTAGGTTCCCCTCCTTATCAAAATCATGCAGCCGATATCATTCAACAGCTTCATGAAACAGAATTCACACGCTTTTGTTCGCCACGATACCATTCACTGTCTTCCGAGGCCATTTTATCACCGACCATTCGCCACCATCAAGTGATCTAAAAAATTTGTGTAGCCGAGCGAAACTGACTAGAAGATAACGTTAGCACCTACTCTCCAGACCGGCCAGTTGTGAAAGCGACCCCGTATGAAGCGACGCTTATACTCACAACAGTCAGTTGCCAGAGGATCCAACTATAAAATATCATGAAGGCAGACGTTTCAGTTCAGATATACAATTACCCCTTGCACATAAAGGGACACCTCTGTGAGCTGACATCACATCCCTGTAACACGACTGTTCATCGTGTGCGAGTGTGCACCATTTTTAGTTTCTTCTCGTGAGTTTTTCATCAAAGCAGCTTGTCTTTATGGTATCATCTCCTTGTATAGGTTGTCATATATGTCTCTTAGCGGTGAAGTGTCGGGCTGCCTATAAATATTTTTAGATGGACCCAAGATTTCGACTTTCGCCTCCGCAAACTTCTAGTGTGACGCCAAAAGTTTTCATTTTCTATCCCGGGTGCGAAAAGCACTGAATTGGAGTTCGAAGAACCACGAGTGTCTTGACCAGCTGACGATTTGACCCGCTGCATTATCGTCTCAGTGGTACCCAAGAATGTTTTTGGGCAACCGCGGGCCACTTTCGCAGTGAGCACAGCCAGTAAGCTCTACTAATGATGAAGCACTTAGCGCTTTGCTTCCGGTTAGCTTTACCTTAGGGTCCTCAGTAACCCATCAGGAAAAAAGAACCACTGTAGCAAGTGCCTTGGCACATGAGTAAGTTTCAACGAATGCCCCATCCACTGCGGCCGCGCTGATGTTTCAGGTTGGTGTTCATCACGAACCGATATCAAGCGGAGGGCGGCTGGAAGCTTGGAAGCACTGGACAGTCGTAAGGGACTCCTCAGCAGTGTGCACCTATGACCCCACCGAGGAAGTTCTCTATCGAGCTCGCACCCGCGCGTACTCCAGATACTCACCAGGTAGATCACGCGTCAATGTGCTACGGAAATTTGGAGCTTCAGTGCTGGATGCTTCCATTGGAGGGGGCGAACTCAGGCTTATTTATCAGTATTCACCTCTCTACTTTCCGCCGCTCTTACTTTTTGCCACAGCTGGCCAAAAAGTGGCTGGCAGGAACTGTTCTGTCGTCCATGAGGTATGTGACAATAGTGTTCACGCTGTGTAACCACTTCGTTTGAAGACGCTGGTTTTCAGTGCCTCTATTCCATGCTTATCCACTGCAGAATTTTCAGTAATACAGAAAAAATGCGCACAAGAATGCAACTAACTTGCATTGTAGGAGTCCAGAGAGAGAAAACTGTCGTCAATAGATTGGTGAACCAGCCAGCTAAGTTATTTTTGTTCCGTTTGCAGAGTCATATCCGATGCAAATATTAAACTCCCAATATGGGCTGCAATCTTCACAAGAATTGTTTTCAAATTAAACGCGTGTTTCACTAGTCAACCTTTATATGACTGTACTCAGTGTCAAGCAGTTCGCTCATATTATTTATGCATTCACCAAAACTATTTCGTCACTCATGTTCGACTGTGTCAGTGATCCAGTCGAATGCATTTAATGCAGTCGTTTGGCCGGAAAACGAACTTTTTTCTGCTACTTGCGTTTCCAAGCCCCTCCATGCATCGTCTGAGTTTGTAGTAAGATATCTTATGAGATTTTACGGAAAGTATTACACTAATCTTGGCCATGATGCAATCAGTATGGCGCATGCGCATTTCAGTCCCCAGTCATCATTCGCCAGCAGTCAGCAAGACTCCTGTTTTGACGAAATTCCAGGCTTTCTGCATTGGTTTTATTACATGCAAGTCATTTAAATACAGCATATTTTATGTCACTCCTTTGCGACGTGGTCTCACAACTTTTTGATAATTTCATACAATTAACATACACAGTTTCCCGGACAGCAACGTGGGCCTTTCCCAGTTACTGTGCATAGCATCCGCAAATTCACCCTAATGGTACCTTACTAGATACACCCTAGTACGGCAGTTCTGAGCAAACAACAATACAAACTTGAGCTCATTTGGGGTAATCTTTAGGACTGTCACCTCGGCATCGACCATGGCCCCCTCAAAAATGTGGTCCTAGTAATTTAGAAACTGATATCTCAATCTCTCTATGGTTAGTTGATATAATGAGATAACGTGACTGTGTGTATAAGGGCTCGAATAGTCCCGGAATAGTGCATTCCTTTGGGGATAAAAGGGCGAGTGAAGTAACGGGTGCCTCTTTTAGGCCGATAAAGTGTGCTTTGGTAACGAACTAAGGGGGAAGTCCTCAGGGGCTAATTTTACTAGTAATTGTGAGGTGTCTAGGTTTTGACGTCTGTGCTTTTAAAGGCTAGCAAGCGACTACGATCTACCGAAGTGATACAAGGAGCTTGTGAGTATTTTTACATAGACACAGTCGAAAGAGGCTGCGCACATCATTTGGAAAAAGATTCGGTGGCATGTTACGAATCATCTCACAGAACCCGGAGCACCAGAAGCGCTGAGAGTTATGTTGACGGCATGTCTCCAAGTAGGGACACTCCCTAAATCAGACCTCCTCTGCGAGGACCAAACGCAGTGCTTTGAGACCTGATACTGTGACCATGGCACTTGCAGTTGATTTGAGGGAGACGCTCTCGAAATATGGGATACTAGGATATTACATAGCGGTATATCGCCCACTTTTGTGGGGGGACAGCGACACAGAACAAATAGTTACTGGAAAGTAGACGGTTGTCCATTCACTCAGTTCAGTCTCGCCATCCTTCTGAGCCGGATATACACACGGAACAACTGTAAATAAGTGCTGTGTCGGGGAATGTGACACATTCAAACAGTGCCGATAAAGGCTTCCCTGTCAGTGGTCACTTAGCCTTCGGTGGTACCTTCCCTGAAGCCACTTCGTTAGGCGGAGGGCTAGAGAATATTTTCAGAAGGTAGGGTTTTGACCAACTAGGGTGGTCAGCAACTAGGTGTAGGTTGTAGAACCAGTATATCCACTGGGAATGAGGTTGATATTTCATGGTCCAAACAAACGTCTCCCACAAGCACCAGTAATGACTCTCAGAATGCATTTACATACATTTGTTGAAACGGTTAGAGTGGTTGTTGGCGTAATAGAAGAAGCTTTTGAATCACTGGATCCCGCGTCCAGAATCTATGGAGCACTAGTTCCAGTGGATTTTAACTTGTATGTGAATAACGAAGGAGGATGGATGGGAGGTGAAAACAGGAAAATCGGTTTGGTCTTGTGTGAGCTCCCACCTACATCTTTGGTACCAATTAGGTCTGCGTTTGAGGGATTCAAAAGAAATATCTACCGCTTATGCAGCAGAAGCATACCAGGATTTTGCAGCCCTTATGCAGCGGGGTTGTTCCTAATATCTAACCTGATTTTTCTAGGCCTACTTTCCTCTAGGGCTGGTTTTACCATTTAGACGTTGCATTTACAGTATTAGTGAGTGAAAGTTGGAGATAATAACTGAGAAGCTAACATTCTACGTACTCCACTAGATTTCTTAGTTCCGCACCTATGGGGTAAGAAGTCCTGTCCGCAAATCTTGTGCTTCGTTCATCTCTAGTCCTAAGGTCAATACTGCGGTGTCTATCACCGTAGTAACACAACTTTCAACTATGTTGTAACAGTGAACCCAGTTCACTTAATCAAGCGGGCGCGAAAATTGATACTAACAATGACGTGATCATCACCTTGACCCGGAAATCCTTTCTATCTGTGCTTCGTAGTCATCCGGATTGCCCGATTGCTAATTCTTTGACTTTCTTCGTAGATCATTCACCGAAAATGCATCCCTGGTCTGTACATACACACTTGAGGATTTGGCCGAAGTAGCAGATGACGTGAGAAAGATAGAGCTTCAAGATCCTGGTGCCAAGCTATCACCAGTACCCTTTCTTCCCTTCGTCCTTTATATGATCGATACTTTTTGGCCCGACCCAACTATAATGTTACAGAAAGCCAGGTCACAAGCTTTAACTCTTATGAAGAGGTTAGGAGGCGGACAGCGGCTTGTCTGTGCAGAGACGATACGCTCAACAGTGCCCGTAGGAACCGAGGTTCCTATACCACCATCATACCAGACAGAACTTACCGAAGCCAAACCCGGCAAACTCATGTGACCAGAGTGACAACATTACGCCTCCAAATATCCCATCGGCTAGAAAAGAGAAAGAGGGAACGCGCATGTCGGCAGGCGAGTGTGCGGACACACACTGCAGTTGACCCCAACTCAAAAAGCAGACCACGCAGTCGCCAACAAAATGAAAACATCTGACGTCCGTAGTGTGAGATGCATCATTGTTGGAGGTCCAGGTGATCTCTGTGTGCAATATCCATCTCAAATGGGTGCACCGTAGCTGTGATAAGGGCATACCAGGCCAGTACTGTGGCTGCATGAAGAAACACCCATACGAGTGGAAATGGTACACATGTTCAGAATGTCAGAAATTATCTGCTGGTGCTACCGCTGGCGAACTAAGGGATATGATACAACCCAAGATAGCACAAGATACGAGCTCTCACAAAAATTGGGCAAGCTCCATGCGCATCCAGGCAGAAAACGTGCACTAGCTTAACCCTCGGGCATCGGAAACCACTGGCTCAAACCCATGTGAGGCACCATCGGAGTCTTCACTTCGATACAACCCAAACGATTTAACGAAGGCGAACAACCTGAACAAGCAAGTTGCATCGAGGGTGACTGGACGGAAGCAAGTTGGGAGAGGATATACCATAAACGCTGGCCATTGAAGCCAATCCCCTGCACCCATGGGACAAGAAAACCAAACTGTCAGCAGCGTAGACAGACCATCAAGATCCACCTCTCGACACAGGTCTGTAACTGAAGGCTTTGACTACGAGGCATCTCTTACGATATGGTAAAGCGAAAGGGGTCAAATAGGAAGTGTTGTTCGATTATGTGAAAGCAAACTTCGGTCCGCCAGACTGGAAGGTAAAAGACAGCCCCCAAGAACACCACGGACAGCACTAGTCATCACTTAGCGAACTAATGCTATAGAGATAACGATGAACGCTTCTGTCACATAAACACCAGGATGCCGGGAAAAACCGAAAGTCGGAGACTTGCAGACTGGTGGGGACCGGTAACCAGAATCCGATGCAACGGCACACTAACCTCCACACAAGTTAACTTACCGCGCCAAGCCCATAACGTGGCTTTTCCACATATTTATACAGCAATGTAAGTGGCCTTAGAAATAAACTGTTGCGTGTGAGAACAACGTGCTCTCATCTATGAGAGGACATAATTTTCGTTAAGCACACATTGCTCTCATCGGACATCTTGGACCACAAAATATCTTTTCATGACCCTGTTCCGAAAGGACGGAGGTGGATGGGTGGAAATATATGTCAGCAAGCACTTAAAATTGAGGAGGTGGCCGACGACGTGATTGGCGAGTTGCCAGACTCCCTTTGGTGCTTTTTCACGGTGAAAAAGATAAATTACGTACCAGAAGCAGCATCCGGGCACTGTCAGTGCACAGGAGAGCTAAGGACGGGATTGCTGACCGTGAATTCGGCATCCACCTCGAGGGCATCTTACCACAGTCCCCTCTGGAAAATTTAGAACGCCACTACTTTGCAGGAAATATGAGGTGGGATGTAGACATAGACTTTTTGAACAGACTTCGAAACGCACTTATGGGGTAGGACTAACGAGGAAAGTTGGGGAGAATACCCAGAAGGGATTAGACAGAAAATGATCTTGGCTTGACGGCGTCCCAGCGGACAACGATTTTCTGGTGAGCGATATCTGTGCTCACCCTCCTTAGACGATACCGATCACGTAGTGGTGAGATTTTCCTTGATAACCAGGACGAATGCGCCAACAGTTGAACCAGAAGCGTTCCTCTGTTACCAGAAGATAGACTACCGACTGACGACTAATGGAATCTTGGAGACCTCATGGCCCCAAGAACGGTGCTGTCTATCGACAGGCGACCTGCGTGATACAGGTGTTCGTAATGACTTGTGCCAATACTTGAGTGACCTTTCCAAACAACTAAGCTACAACCCAAAAGCATCATATATCGGTATATGTCACGAGGAAAACCAAGGAACAAAGGTCTAGACCCGATCATAGGACCGAACGGAGAACCCTTGAATAGCAGTGAGATAGCGGAACTGTTGAGCAGCTTGTTTGGGGCGCTGCCGAACACAGTGGAGAAGGGAGGCAAGCTAGGCTGTCAGACTGACAGGAAAAACATAAAAGTAACGCCTTAGGTAACTCAGCTTGTTCACATAAATCTGTCGAAGTAAAAGAGACGACCCAGCAACAGACTACTGGATCATTAAGCGAGTGGACGAACTTAACAGGCCATACTTATCGGTACATTGCCGGCAGTCTTGTGAGAACCTCACTCGCATACCCCACCACAAGGCGAAGACAAGAACAAGACCTAACTTCTTTTCGCACACAGCGTGTGCCTTATGGAACGCCCTGCGGAATGAAGTAGATTTAGGACTTGTCCTGGTGCGAACTTGACAGACGCAAAGACCAATCACTAATTATTCGAACTTGTTATATACCCACGAATACGAGACCAAGGAAGAACACGATAGCGTAGTCGGATGGAATAGTATATTTGGATGGTTATGCCAAAATACCTATGTGTTCCAACTAACTGGCTAGAGAGTCGAACACGAGCAATGCAACGTAACACGACAGTGTGCCAAATGGCGAGGATGCTTGACCGGGTGCCTTCAGCTTAGCGAGTCCAGTTAAACCATCAAGGTCAGCATCGATGTCGAAAGTCGTCAAACCCTAGGCTATTGATTTTGGGGAAGTGTGTGACGCTACAGATCACTCCCCCCCTAGTGGGTTCGTGAGGACCCTGAGACGATACCAGCCGGAAGTAAAAACCCAGTGGTTTCTCCACTGGCAAAACTCTTCCGATGGGCTCACTGCGTGAGGTGGCCCCTGGTTGTCTGAACCTTATTCTAGGGTGTCGTGGCAATTAAATAAATAAAATACAATAAATGAAATTGTACGTCGGTCGCGGTCATCTGTTCCTTTCGACGTTCCGTCCAGTGCTCGTTGCACCTGGAATATAAATAAAAGTCTTTAATACCACGAAAACGTTGCGTAAAAATGAGAATTATTTATATATAAACATATCGAAAAATAAAAATTTACGCTTATCTTCACCGTTTTTTTTTAGTTTTTATTACATGGTAAATAAAAATTGATATAAAAAGGCAAAGTGTACGAGGGTTTGTATTGATGTATCGGGTAGGAGTCCGGAGTTGTTTTGGCGTTGAGCCTTCGGTAATCACCGGTTGGACGCCAGTCGTTGCTATCCTTTTTGGAACCATGTGCAATGGCGATGCCCAAGGATTGTTCGACGGTCTGATAATGCCCAGGTCGAGCATGTGGTCGAATTCATTTTTCGCCGTTTGCAGCTTATCGGGGGCTAAACGGCGCGCTTTGGATGCCACAGGTGGACCTGTGGTTGTGACGTGATGCATAACATTGCTGGTTATGCACGGAAGAGTGTGCTTCGGTTGCTGTAACTCTGGATATTTCTCCAGAACTGCCTGGTAGGACGCGTCGCCTGATTGTTTAGTCCTAACGATGGCTAAACTCGGACCTACATAGGTGGTGCCGCCAATAGATAACTTTGTGCTGTTATCTATCAGTCGTCGACGGCGAGCATCTACGAGTAGATCGTAATGGTTTAGCAAATCTATGCCAATGATGGGCATAGAGACGTCAGCAAGGCGGAAGATCCAGTGGATAGGTTTGCGTAAACCTAAGTTGAGGTAGGCATACCGTCTCCCGAATGTCGCGATTGCCTTGCCGTTGGCTGCTTGAAGATTGAAGGATGGGTCAAGATGACGCTCCTTTGTCGTTGCTGGAAGAACGCTAACTTCTGCGCCGGTGTCGACGAGGTAGCGGACTTTCGTTTTAATATCCGTGACGTAGAGCAAACGGCTTTTTCCGCCGGCTACGGTTGCCGTGAGCACGTGCCGGCGTGACCGTTTCCCGAGTTCGGGTCCTTCTTAAAACGGCATGGTTTACGACATTTTCTGGCTTCATCCCCGTAAGTGTTATGAAACCAGCACCATTCAGGGTTTTCCACCCTGTTGGGTTTCGTTTTAGGGCTACCACTCGACTTGCTGCGATGCGCCAAGGTGCGTTTCTGTGAAGTGCTACGTGATCTAGGACTTCGAGATCGTAGCAACCGTCTCACAGAGTTGCACAACTTGGTCACCTCTGAATCCTGGCGCTCTGTTTTGTCGCAGATAGAATATACGTTGGAGACGGGTCTGCTGGATATCTCCAGTATTTTATCTGCTGAGGCTGCCAGGTCGTCGAGTGGGACTGACTGCAGTGTCACCAACACGGTTTGCACCGGTTGTGGTAGTTTCGAGAGAAATAGTTCTCGGAAGAAACCATCGTCAAATGTTCGTGCACCGATTACTTCTCGCATGCGTGCGAGGACTTCAGTAGCTGAGTGGCTGCCTAGCTCGATGTTACGAAGTAATTCGTCTAGACGTTGGCGATCTGTGAGATCGCTTTTCTTCAAGAGTGCGGCCTTTAGAAGTGCATAAGGGTCACTTACTTCAGGATTAAACATGTTTGCTGTAACATACCTGTTTAATTCTCGCGGTAGTGACCGTATGACAGCAAGAAATCGAGATTGAGGATCTGAGACGCCCTGTTCTCGAAAATCGGCCTCGGCATACAGAAACCATGTTTCTGCATTGTCTGGCCAATATGGCACGAGTTGGATAGTGTTCATGGTCGGCCTAATACGAATAAGCTTGGGAGTGTGGTCGGACATGAGAAAGTGTAGTAAATGGATATATAAATGTTATCCAAATGAAAACAATAAACAAATATAAAATGGAACAGGCTCACCAATTCAATACTTGTTATTGGTCGGGATATGTAATCACGTCGGAATATTTGATCGCGTCGGGCTCACCAATTTAGGAATTGTCCTGGTGCGAACTTGACAGACGCAAAGACCAATCACTAATTATTCGAACTTGTTATATACCCACGAATACGAGACCAAGGAAGAACACGATAGCGTAGTCGGATGGAATAGTATATTTGGATGGTTATGCCAAAATACCTATGTGTTCCAACTAACTGGCTAGAGAGTCGAACACGAGCAGTGCAACGTAACACGACAGTGTGCCAAATGGCGAGGATGCTTGACCGGGTGCCTTCAGCTTAGCGAGTCCAGTTAAACCATCAAGGTCAGCATCGATGTCGAAAGTCGTCAAACCCTAGGCTATTGATTTTGGGGAAGTGTGTGACGCTACATAGCCACAGTTACATCAGTTCACCCCTTCAAACGACTGCTGGATATGTATTTGAGCATGAACAGGTTCCCATAATCACTTGCATTCCTTCAACATGTTATTACCGGTTACACTTGTTTTTCAACAAGTGCTTTGCGCTCCACTGTTTCTGATTCTCCACTGGCCCTATTGCTGGCATTACACTTTAAATAACACTTTTTACTTCCTTAAAGGCGCTTGAAAAACAGAAATTGCAAAATGTCAGCTGCTATTGCTAGCAGTTCAGTTACTTCCCAAACGAACCAAGCTACAATTTGTAAAAACCGTCAATTGAAAACACTACCTTTGAAGCCGGAAAAAGATACGGATTTCCGTGACTGTCGAAGGAGTATTGCCGACCCAATAGAACCCAGCTTTAAGCCTCAGAAGCGTGAGCTCAAAAACTACAAGTGTCCTCTACGCGCACTGTTGGTGTTGAACGTTGAAGCGGTTTAGTCGTCGTTAGTGTTACAAAAGGTCAGTGGTTTTGGTTATCTGACTTGCAGAACGTTAACTTTGATTAAAGTTGTGATCGAAAGTGCAATACTTTGAGTCTACATAGTGTTTCAATGAGATATCCGCCTGAGTACCAAAATATAACTATTAATTTCGTGATTTTACAAGATTTGAAATGAATTAAAGGTCTCATCTAGGTAATAAAAGTGCAAAAACCAGACTGGATATCCTCTTATAAGCTCTCAATTTGCCCCGTTTTTAAAAAAAATGGCTCCGAGTTTTCTCGAAAAAATGTTGAGTGGGTAGTGTAAAATAAGACTTTCTGTTTTCTAAATCCCTAAAAGATTGCCAAGTAACTCACTCATAGCCGACGATCTCAGGGTCACACCCAATGGCTAAAATGCGTCAAAGCTTTTTCAATCCCACCGGTTACTGACGTTATTCGCTGCAGTTGGAAATAGTGTTGTTTATTCCAGACTCCGAAGAGCTCCGGTCCGTGTTTAATTTCATACATACATTATGTAATGTATATGCACCTCAAAAAGAACTAGACCTCTACATTTAGCATGGATCACGAGTTTTTCAGACAAGAAAATGAAGCTTTGTCAGGCGATCATCTTTTAAAATATGGTTGATTTTTTGCTTAGTTAGTGTCTCTGATCACATCTGAAAGGCTACAAGCGGCTAAGCCTCTATCCTTAAACTGTTCTGATCTGAAGTTGGATCTCGTAAGGCGGCATAACCTCTTCCTTGGCATGCATGCAAGAATGCCACTTTAATTACTTCAGTCGGAACTCATTTGTTGCTGTTCAAGTTCTGTTAGGGTTTTTAATTTTTCGCTTATTATTTAGAAGGATATTGATAGACAGCTGCTACCCTGGCCCGACCGATAGCTGCTACCTTGACGTGGTGGTCGGGCTTGCATATCACAATGACCCAACGAGCTATGCTGGTGGAACGCTTGTTCCCTCGAGGTCCTACCATACCAGAAAGGTCTGTTGGGTAGTGGTTAGACGAAAAGCAGTTACCGTCATAGTGTAAATTGCTACACTATGATGGGGGTCTGAGGGCGAAGTCGTACTGCTGCTAGCTGGATGGGGTGTGACAGCAGTAAGGTGTTTCCCTTGGATGACCAGCAGTGCCAAGCTGATGCTGCCTTCTCAGTGGAAGGGGGGGTTAGAAAAGGTCGGCCCCAAAAATAACACACTCCACCACGCCCCACGGTCTGCCGGGCCGGCGGTGTTGGTTCACTTGTCGTTTCCTTTCGACCATCCGGCCCCAAAAATACAAAAATTCAAAATAATCATACTCAAAAGGCTGGGTGTGACAGGCCTCAAGCAGATGTCCGATGGGCTCTGCGGTCACACAAATCTCTTTCAGGTACCTTAAGAAGAAATAGCCTTCCACGGTGTGGGCAGCCGGGAAGTGTCAACCGCCCTCACAACTCTGTCAGCACCCAAGTTTCTTCTGACTGCTATCCTCCTCCTCCATCATTACCTTCTAATCTTCCTTCACGTCTCTTAATTAATGATGCTGCATCATCTTCAATTTCTCCTACCTCTGCAGCCTTCGACAACGATCTGAGTCCACAGAACAGCATCCCTGGTCTCCTTAAACCACGCTCCAAATTACATATTGGAGCCTTCAATGTCCGCACCCTCCGTCAAATTGGCCAACAGGCTTCGTTGGCAAAGACTCTAGCAACTCGGGCATGGATGTGTGCTGTGTTTGTGAGACACGCATACAGGACCCAAGTGTGGTTATTCACCTGACCTCTCCTGACCAATCTGGTGAATCTGCAAAATTCACCCTTCGAGTTTCTGGAGATTCGATAGCTAGCTCTCGTGGTCTTGCAGGTGTAGGTATAGCATTAAGCACCAGGGCAGAAAACTCACTACTAGACTGGATCCCAGTTGATAGTCGCCTCTGCGCTATGAGGCTGAACGGCACAGTGAGAACTAAAAGGAATAGTGAGACTCGCCGTTGTCTCTTTGTAATCTCTGCTTACGCACCCACTGACTGTAGTTCGGATGAAGTGAAGGACGAGTTCTACCATAAACTGTCTAACCTCCTCTCGAAAGCCAAACGTTCGGACGTAGTGGTTGTTGCAGGTGACCTCAACGCACAGGTGGGTAGACTGAGTGAGGCAGAAAGGCACTTAGGTGGCACTTTCGGAATCCCAGCTGAACGTACAGATAACGGTGATCGCCTATTACAACTATGCTCAGATAACCGCCTATTTTTAGCCAGCACAAATTTCAGACATAAAGAAAGGCACTGTCTGACCTGGCGTCCACCGAGCTCGACTCAGCGATGGACACAGATAGACCACATTGCTATTAGTCATCGCTGGAGAGGATCGGTGGAAGACTGCCGCTCCTTCTGGAGTACGTGTTTGGACAGCGATCATGCGTTGGTCCGAGCACGTATATGCCTGCGTCTCAATGGACGTAGAAAAAATTTGGCAACAAAACCACTACGAGTTCTGCTGGACAACGAAAACACCAAAGCCGTGTTCAGTGAGAAGTTGGCTAGGCAGTTATCGGAACAAAAGACTGTCACTCATCCAGAAGAAGCTTGGTGCCATCTTCAGTCTACTGTAAAAGCAGCACTGGAGACTGTAGCCGACTCCAAGATAATGGCTAAAAAGAGCCAGTGGATATCAGCAGCTTCTTCCAAACTAATGGATGCACGTGAATGCATCCCTGCAGGCTCTGAGTACAATGAAGAGCGAGCGCAACTTAAAAATAAACTGACGAAAAGTCTGCGCAACGATCGTGAACAGTGGTGGGCAGCAAAGGCTAAAGAGATGGAAAAGGCAGCGGCGATCGGTAACAGTAGACAGTTATTTAGACTTATTAAGGAGACTGGGGGGAAATGGTCAACAACAGTTAGTGAGGTTATAGCGGAGAAGGACGGATCGGCGATTCACTCGCAGGGAAGGCGACTGGGACGATGGGCAGAACACTTTGAGGAACAGTTTAACTGGCCTCCAGCCACCATTGCGCTGCCCGCTATCCAGTCGGACCCTGAATGGGACATAGAGACAGGTCCCCCAACACTAGAAGAAGTTGAGAAAGCGGTAGGTAGCCTGAAACGGGGAAGGGCAGCAGGACCAGACGGACTACCTGCTGAGGTATACAAGAATGGTGGTAGAGTTCTCTTAGTCAGGCTAACGGAAGTGTTAGCCAGTATATGGGAATCAAATACGATCCCCTCCGACTGGTCTAAGTCACTCATCATCCCAGTCTTCAAGAAAGGCGAGAAGTCCTCTTGTGATAACCACAGAGGAATCAGCCTGACAAACATAGTGTCTAAGATCCTAAGTTCTATAATTCTCCGACGCCTGAGTGGAGCTCGGGAACAGCAAGCCCGAGAAAACCAGGCAGGCTTTAGACCTGGCCGTGGATGTATCGACCAAATATTCACACTGCGCCAGGTCCTGGAACATAGGCATGCTTACAGACGCCCGACAATAGCTGTATTTCTCGACCTGAAGGCGGCATTTGACTCCGTTGATCGAGAAGTCTTATGGCAGTGTCTGTCACTGAAAGGCGTGCCTAGTAAGTACATCACCTTATTGAAAGCTCTCTACTCGAACACTTGTGGGCATGTTAGAGCCTATGGTGAGTTGTCCAGGGAGCTATACTCATCAAGTGGTGTCCGTCAAGGATGCCCACTATCCCCATTCTTATTTAATTTTATCATAGATATTCTTATGGAGGTTTCCCTCTCGTCACCTAATTACAAAGACGTTGACCCAATCACAGGTGAATTTTCCTTAGATCTAGAATATGCAGATGACATAGTCCTGTTAGGTGAAGACGCTGACAAGATGCAGAGTCTTCTGAACACTTTGAGTGGGAATTTGAGAATGTTTGGGATGCGATTTTCACCACCCAAATGCAAATTTTTGCTCCAGGACTGGTCTTCAGCGGTACCGCGGTTAACAATAGAGAGTGAAGTGGTTGAGTGTGTTGACCACTTCACTTACCTGGGAAGTAGGATCAACCCTGGTGGGTTAGTTGCCGATGAGATTTCTGCACGGATACAAAAGGCTCGATTGGCTTTTGCCAATTTGCGCCACCTATGGCGCCGCCGTGATATTCGTTTGTCTATTAAGGGTCGCGTGTACTGCACAGCAGTCCGCTCTGTTCTACTGTATGGCTGTGAAACATGGCCATTGAAAGTGGAGGATACAAAAAGGCTTCAGGTGTTTGACCACCGTTGCCTTCGTAGTATAGGACGTATTCCGTGGTGTCACCATGTGAGTAATGCAGAAGTTAGGTGTAGAGTTTTGGGGAGAAGAGGTAAGTCAGTCGACGAGGTTGTGAACCTTCATCGACTGAGATGGTTGGGACACGTACTACGTATGCCTAGTCACCGATTGCCTCGTCACACAATGTTGGCTGAGGTGGGTCCAGGCTGGAAAAAGGCCCGAGGTGGCCAGACTAAAACATGGCACCAATGTATGAAGTCTCTGACTGTTGGTTTAAGCCATGTAGGACGATGCAGACTAGGTGGTTGGGGTCCACGGGACAAGAGGAACCAGTGGTTGGAGACCCTAGGTGATATGGCTCAGAACCGAAGTCAGTGGCGCAGATGTATACATACATTATCTTCATCTGAACGACGCTGTACCGAATCTCACCACTTTCTCATTCTTCGTTTTTCTCTTTTCGTACTTTACGTTTCTTTTTACTGCATTCACTTATCTTCATCCTTCGCCTCACTACCTTTTTACTTGGTGTACTGATATGAGGTGTGGCGACTTGGACCGTTACGCAGTAATGCCTGGTCCTATGTTGATAATGATGATGATGATGACTGCTACCCTGGCATGATGGTCGGACTTACGTATCACAATGACTCAATGAGCCATGTTGGTGGAACGCTTTTTCCCTCGAGGTCTTAGTATACTAGGAAGGTCAATTGGATAGTGATTAGACGAAAAACAGCGAAGTGGTATAAATTTAAACTATGATGAGGGTCCGATGGTGAAGTCGTAATGCTGGCTGGACGGGGTGTTGCAACAGTAAGCACATCTTAGATGCAATCTCCTTACTACCTGTTAAGCCACATGAGAATAATGCAATATCCCAATATTGAGCCATGTCGATTTCTGTTTATTTTGTTATTAAAAAGCTATATCTTTTTCACGTACTTGGTTGTGTTCGAAAAGAATTCGTGAGTTTGTTCTATGCCTTAATCGAAAGTGACTCGTCAGTTATTTAGTCTGCAAAAAGGGTTTTTAAGCCTTTGTTTTAGAAATAACTTGCGTTTGCATTAACTGAATACCGTTTTGTGAAGTTAGAATATGTTTTTTTCTCGCTATTATCTCTTTCAGTCAAGTCATCAAGCATGGGGAAATCCTCACGCGATAAGCGTGATATATATTACAGACTAGCTAAAGAAGAAGGCTGGAGGGCTCGTAGTGCGTATAAACTTTTACAGATTGATGATGAGTATGGGATTTTATCTTCCACTGGTGAGTTCCTAAGAATAAATTTGTCAATTTAACACAAGTTTAACACTTGTATCTGATACTTGGCTTATAAACAATTATCAGACAGCAACAAATTTGAGCTGTCTTTTGCTGGCTGATGATAAGTCATTGCAATAGATGAGATTATCAGTGGTGGTCGCCATAGTGTATGAAGAGCATGGTTTTTTCGACTATTGACCAAGAATGTAACTCTCCTATTTGATATTCGGTGTCTGACATAATTTTTCTACTGCTTGTAAATATAAAACAGTTAGACAACAGATTTCTGGGTGACATTTGTGATAACACTTACTGATAGGTGTTTTGATCGACTGAGAGTCCCAGAACGTTTACGAAGTATGTGGTTCTCCGATGCGCACTGATACTTGGTTAATGGATACGCCGTAAAACAGTTAGATACATCTACTTGTTCAATTGTGTTGAAGGGTTTTGTTGTTTCATTAATGTTACTAGAATCCCTGAGTAGACACTAAAAAACCTGTTTAGCATTCCCAACCTAGAACTGTCTCTAGTGCTAGCCTTATGTGCGACTGCCTGTCGAAAAGATAGTATGCTAATGCAGCAGTTTTCTCTGTTTCTCAAGACTTGTGAAATATGGTAGATTAAACTTGAAGCATTGCGCATATGTAGCGTCGCGGTACTACCAGAAATACAGAACTAAAGCATCCTGACTGTTGGTCTGAACCACATATAGAATTATAGGCTGTCTGACTAGGGTAATGGAGAGGATACAAATCAATGGTTGTAGACTTGTTGAAACAACTAAAAATTGGTCACAGTAGTGCAGATGTATACTCTTCTTGTCGTCCTTGAAGTCTTAAATGTTTTTATTAATCTTCATTTATTTTTCCTAACTTTCATGCATTATCTTCTGCCTTAAAGTCACCGTTTCTTTCCACTTCTTTACTGCCTGTTACTACTAATTGCTGCAACTTGAACTGATCAACTTCTACGCCAGATTTTACGTTGATTTTCCTGTCTGGCTCATATGACTATTTGCAGCTAACGGAACCATGTTTAGTAGGTCAGGAAATAATCATTTGGGAAGTTAAGAAAAAAAATGAGGACTGGGGTGTAGCGATAGTTGCTACTAGTAAAACTGCTCCAATGGTATTGTTTATCATAATTATGATTTAAAGTAGTTCGTCATGAGATATAACACCACTATGAATTTACACGAGAAGTGTTCAGCAGTTTGAATTATCTACTCAGGAATGCGTTAGATGGTAGATATAAGATTTGTCGATGATTCGGAACAAATTCTTTCTTCAGAAAACTTAGGACAAATTAAATGCTTTTGAGTCAGATACCCAGTGAGCATTCAATTTCCTAACTACTCATAAAACTTTATTCTTTCGGCTTGGCAGTTTTTTTGGCAGCGATAAAGTGTTGAATAATTATTTACATTAGGTTTATAGTAAATGCATGATTATCCATGTATGATTATTATTGAGTGATTTTTGTCCTGTTAAATGGGATACTAATTGTTTAAATAGGTTTACTAAAGCTAAAATAGATTCTCACCAGTAGACCAAGTGGTCAGTGGGTTCGGTTGTTGATGTCAAACTGCTGTATTGTAGGACCAGTGCGTGTGAGGGAATGACGGAAATAATTCATTCAGGTTGTGTATCCATACAAGATGTCACATTTCGCATCGGCGCAGCGAAGAGGGTAAGCAAAAATCTGACCAGTTACGAGCAGTATTTTATAGTGTTCAGTCGTAAAACAGGTTGTTTTGTGAATCTTAACTAGGTGACTTTGAATTACTTCAAAAGTAGACCAACATAGCGATCGAAATTGAGTGTAGCACTCATGATCGGTCAGAGATTTCATGAATTGCTTCCACGCTTCGCTTATGACTAACCGTAGACATTTTATCCCCAGTACCTCTACGCCAAAAATGATGCACTGACGTAGGTGGTGGCTGTATTCATGCACAAAATGTGTCAGTCACCTCAATTGATGCAGTTTCACACCTTCTCAACTGACCCACTTCATTCATCTTTAAACAAATATGTTTACGGAAATCTAAATAGTATTGGAAAATTTGTTTATTTGCTTAAACCGAGGTGAAAAGGAACATTCTATAAAAATGCAGGTGCCGTACATAGCAAAGACAATGGAGGGGTAACTTATCGATGATATATTTAGTAACGCAGTTCTCAGTCACACTGGGAACCATCTTTGATCATCATCACCATCACTGATTGAACAGTAGTTTACTAGCTGCCATTGTTTTCGATTTTAGCCATGACACTAACTGATAGCCAGTTGTAGCATTTGGGAAGAGTGCGTACTAACATGATACACGTGAAAGCAATAACGAGATTTAAGATCAAACCAGTGTAAACTTTTGTCGATTTGGATGGATTATTGGGGAGCAGCGCTTAGATGTGCACATATTGTCATCAACATTGTCACGGCATACTGAATTCCCCACTTTTATTTTTAGCGCCTATGAACAGTCTGATTTTGACAGCAATTGGTTTTATCACAGGAGAGTCCGTGGTAGATCTAGTGTATGTAGATGATAGTCCTGTTAGGGGAAAACCCTTACAGAATCTTCTAAACATCTTAAATGGCAAGTTGAATAAGTTTGGGATGTTTCTCGATCGCAAACTGATCCTATAAAAATGGTTTCCAAATGTGACATTAACAATCGGGACTGAAATGGTTGAGCTCGTTGATCACTTATTTAACCTGGGAAGTCAAATCAGCCCTGGTGAGTAAATAAACGAAGTCTAAACACAAACAGAAAAGGCTCACTTGACTTCTGGAAACTTACACCATTTCTCGATCAACTGTGTTATCAAACTATCTACTAACGGTCGAGAGTACTGCGCTGCAGTTCGCTCTGTTCTAATATATGGTTGTTAGATATGGTCACTGAAGGTAGAGAATATAGAGAGGCTTCAGGTTTTCGATCACTGGTACCTTCATAGCATAAACCGTGTCGTGGTATCACGGCGTCAGTGTAGAAATTTTTGGAGGAGAGGAAAGTCGTTTGAAGAGGTTGTGAACCTCGATCGGCTTAGATGTCTGCGACTTGTGTTACACATACCTACTCACCGCGTTTGGATCGTCGCACAGTGTTTGTTGTAGTAAGTTTAAGTTGGTGAACGATTCCCGGGCGACTAAACTAAAACTGTTCGACTTTGTCATAGACGTACTAATGGACATAACCTTAAGTACGTCTAACTTCACTGGGATTGGTGTACTCCCTACCTGGAGGTCATCTGGTGGTTAACTTGGAATGTGCAGACGATACTGTCGTGTTAGATGAAGGCGCTGACGCAATGGTAGGGTCTTGTGAAGGGATTGAGGAGGAATCTGAGTATTTTTGGAATGCTTTTTGCACCTGTGAAATGTAAGATGATGCAGCAGAACTGATCTGCTGCAATCAATCCCAGTTAAATGATAGTGAGTGAAGTGGTGGAATGTGTCAACCACTTTACTTACTTGGGGAGTTACATCAGGTTTGATAGGCTATTTGCTGACGAAATCTCAGCTCGGATAGAGAAGTCCTGCTTGGCATTTGCCAACATGCGCCACCTCTGGTGCCGACTGATAAGATATCTAACTATTTACCAAAGGTCGAGTGTGCTACGCCACAGTCCGTTATGTCGTTTTGTACGGCTGTGAGGCATGGCCGTTAGAATAGGTATATAACAGTCACAGGGTTTTGATCGTAAGTGTCTCCGTAACATTGCTCGCTCGTGATGGAATCGCTGTGTGTGGGCAATGTATATAATCAGGCGAAGGGTGCTAGGCAAGACAGGCAAGTCCATTGATGAAGTTGTGAACCTTAGTCGACTGAGATAACTTGGACATGTACTGCGCATGCCGAGCCATCTCTTACCTCTATGTGCCATGCTAGGAGAAGTTAGATTAGGTTGAAATATGATTCAGGGTGGCGAGAGCGACGCCTTGTACCAGTTGACGAAGTCTCACCGTTGGTTTTAGTTATGTGGTTGATGTAGGCTGGCGTTAGCAAGGCGGAAGGAACCAGTGGTTGATGACTCTTCATGACATGGCTGAAAAGTGGTCACAATGGCGCAGATGTATTCACCCTTCTAAAACTTGAATACTTGCACTGTGGGTTATCTTCAAAACGTTTATTCTTTTACACAACTTTGTCTACTTTGATATCACTCTATTTTTGCCTACTTGTCCTTTGTATACTACTGTGAAGTGTGGTAACTTAAGTGGATGTACTTTTTTATGAGGTTCTACGTTGATTTTACCTTTCTCTGTAGTGGCTCAAATGTTCGAACCCTGCTACGTCTACAGCAGTTTGGCCAGCAAAGTAGTATCACTAGCTCCAAGACTATAGGTGCGTCATTACATAGTCCATGTAACTGCACCTCGTCGTTAAGTTGCATTTATTTTCTGCATAGAATAACGTCAAAAAGTCAGTTTTGCGAACTAAGTAATTTTAGTATTCTATCACTCAGAGTAAATAAACGTGGTTTAAGTTATTGAATTATCTTTCAAATTTTTTGCCTTATGCTTTTATTCTATACTTCTAGTATTAATATGCTTCATGTGCTTTTATTTCCAGAAAATACTCCTTTGAAACGGGTAGTTGACCTATGTGCCGCACCAGGCAGTTGGTCACAAGTGTTATCAAAGCGTTTGTGGGAATCTAAATCCCCAGAGGATCAGAGATCTGTATTATATTTCGAACTTTTTCGATTGATATTTCTTTTTGAAGGTGAAAATTGTAGCTGTAGATCTGCAAGCTATGGCTCCAATACCAGGGGTTATTCAGATTCAGGGTGATATCACTAGTCAAGATACTGCTCTACAAATCATCAAACACTTTGATGGTAAATTAGCCCAACTGGTTGTGTGTGATGGTGCCCCAGATGGTAAGTTACTGTTAATTGTTTTATTCGAAAGGTTCGTTATTTGTGAGTAGTGGTGTTAACTTTATCCCAAGTTTGTACATTAGTGCAAAAAGCAACAGCTATTGTTGTGCTGTGCATACCTTGTTAATTCACCATCACTAGTCTTCACTTCTGTTTCGAATATTTAAGTCATTTTAAATATTCTCCACCAATATTGATTCAGCTGTGTTCTAATCCTTTTTTCAGTTACGGTTTGCATGATTTAGATGAATATGTTCAGTCACATCTTATTTTGGCTGCTGTAACAATTTGTTCAAGAGTTCTTGAACTAGGTGGGACTTTTGTGGCTAAAGTTTTTCGTGGACGAGACTCTGGTCTACTAGCTTCACAACTGCGGTGTTTATTTTCGGGTCAAGTAAGCTTTGCCAAGCCCCGGGCGAGTCGAAATTCTAGTCTGGAATCGTTTGTTGTATGTCGTGGTTTCATGGGTCCTCGTTTACGAACAAATTTAGACCCGTCTCCTCCTTGTAAAGGTCAATCCATTGATACTACACGAGGAACAAGTCATTGGCGTACATAATCACATTAAAACTCGCTGAAAATCCTGAGACCGGTGTAAATTCACCACCTCCCACTACACGGATAGGTTCCACTATGAATATCAAAGAACCGCGATGTTCGAAGGTCACGTTACAACTAGCCGACATTTTCAGTCCATATGCACGAGTGGTTATTTAGTAACATAACCGTCTACTCATCTAAAAATTCTTCAGTTTCAGCTTTGCTAACGACAAAGGAGTATCTGTAAATATCCACAGCTATATAACCTATGTGATTATCGGTATCAGTGCACTTCTAGCTGACCACGTTACATTTAAACGTAATATGAAACAATTCCAATGGAAATTCCTGTTGTAGAGCACGGAAACAGACCCTGGAAGGGTAATTTTCCAAACGGTAGTAGTTATACATGAACTTTAGATACCTCTCGTATTAATGCAGGCAGCATCATTTATGGGCTTCTATTTGATATGGGCACTTGATACAGAGCATTAGAGAACTCTTAGTGAGGAGTTGCTGCAGGTAAGTCGCCCTCCGGACCGTGGATTAATTGATCTCTGGTTAAATCATTTACTAAGAATATCTTTGCTACCATAACTGTTGGGAAAATTCGGACTGTTCGCCGCCAGGAGAATCCTGGCCAGTTATTGAGTTAATTGTGAAGATGTTCCAGAAATCAGGAGCAGTCCAACAGTGCCTAGTGTTACGAAGCCGGTATTATCCCCGCTAACTGGATATGCCGAAACTGAAATCAGCACCAAACGTCCTCATCCAGCGGTTTCCTCAAGAAGGGAAAAAAGAAATGAAGTTAGCCGACCGATGCATATATGACCAGTCAAGCGCGAAGACATCGAAACAAGTTTTTTTCATTTGCTCTCCATCAGTCGGCCTTCCGAATAAATTCTATGCATTGGAATTGTTCTTACACTGCAGAAAACTTCTGGTTGTGCATAGCATTTGGACGCTGTATTTCGGACTTAGTCAAGCAGTTAGGTCTTTTAACGCCAATGTGACATTTCGCCCCATACAACCTTTGAGTTTCTCTCCGGGGGTTCTTTAGATGAAAAGAGGGTAACTTCTCACATCTCACGTAGACTGTTTTAGCAAGGTAGCATACATCAAGACAGGATCTGAGATAGCCCCGGATATTAGTGACAGCGACGTGCAAAACTTCGCCGACAAGTATATCACAACCTTTTTCTCAAGGTTTGCATCTTCTTTGGATAGCATCTACACTGTGCTTTCTTGGAATGGAATCCAGAAGCCGTGTCACGTTACTCTGCTTCGATTTGGGCGAAATGCGTGCAATACACTGGTTAGAATCAAGTAGCGAATCTCTGTTACGGACTTCACGTGCGTCAAAGTCACTTGTAAACACCAGAAACCTATTGTATAGCGCAGTCACGACGGGTGAGAGAGTCAACTATATTTTCAGGGCCCAAAGATACATTGAAACTACAGTCGCACGAACTAAAGTTTGCAAGCAATATAGAAGAAGAGTTCCCTAGGATCGGAGGAACAGGCTCAGTGGACACTTCGGCAAAAATTTAAAAAATCAGGAAACAAGCGGTCAGGCGTGAGGTAGTTGGTTGCCTTATGTTTGAGACAACATGTAATGGTAATGCTCTCAATTTTGCGTTGGAGAAGCTAGAGCGTACATAGTTTGTAGCGGACCAGCCTGTATTGATAAATGTTGCAGCGCCCCATCACACCTCATATGGAAGCATCGATCTTGTCGAACTAACTTGAAACCATTTGGACAAACCAAATCACCATCATGTAGGTTATGAGGTTATGTTCTCTGAAGCCTTTTTACCAACAAAGAGACAAACATTTTATTTCACCTTATGAATTTAACTTGAGAGAAGCCACTTCACGGGTATCATCACACAGATGTCCGTTGAAAAGTCTACAGGGTTTTAGCGGCCTTGAATAGTAAAGAAGGTAGGTCACTAAACCGTATCATAACATCAAGAGAGTCTGCCAGTTATGAAATGAACGGGAAATATCACCCTGCAGTGTGCACTTCGTCTGAGCTTTGATAGTTTTCAGTATTATTTATATCCGTATTCCGATAAGGATTTGCGGATGGCAGTGGCTGACAGCCATCAACTTTCTTCGAAAAAGATCCGCAGTCTGTGCCAAGTATTTCCGGAATAGTCAGCTGGCCTATGGTCATGCGCTTGAGAGCCCGCTGCCTCCAACCATGGTGCTTCTTATCGGTTTGTCTACCGACCCAAAAGGCAATGGGTTGTGATCTTAAAAATGTGCCAGTGCATACAGTACAAACAGACCACTTACACAGATGGTTAAAACAGTGTAGAAAGGAAAAATTAGCGCAATATATCCCGTCTTGCAATGAGGTAGTCCAGAATGCAGGCAGGACTGTAGCTCTATAACCCTCATACATCAAAGTGCTCGGGAAGCCTAATGTAAGAAGCTATATGGAAAGTTTTAGATGGTTGTTGCACCACTGCATCCTATCAAAGCGGCTCACGGAATGAAAAGTATTGCGCCATAGGGTTACTGACAGTTTGTAACGGCAGAAGAGCAAACTGGGACAAAGAGTCGGCTATCGCAATAGCCATTCCTAAAGAAGTGAAAGCTTTCCATAGTGCCTCTCACAACACCACCGAAACGCTCGGGATCGGTGATCAGAGACTCAAGCATGTCTCGATGGAAGATTGTCTCCCAGAGTCACGAGAACCAGATTTAAAGTGAGGTCTCCACCTCTAGAGGTTCGGAGGGAGCGATCCTGCTTATGCTGTTAAAGAACCGTGAGCCTGCGAAGGTCTCTCGCTCTGTCCTGTGGTTTATAACGACCTCAAGGCATAGAAGTCTCGTCCTCTGCATTCATGTGGCCTACTGGAAGTCAACAAACCTAATGTTCTGTTGAGTGCAGACATAGAGGTTTGTAATGAGGGCATATTAGGTTGTTAATATGAAAAAGCACACAAGTACGAAGAGAAAGGACCTCGCCAGTTGGAGAAATAGTCCCTTTGAGGTCTTGACGGACACGGTTATTAACGTCTGATGTTTCATGTCTGTTTAGTATTCGACGGTTCGCAACTGGGAAAAACACAGACATGGCCAGGAATGAAATACACTTTAAGTGGATTTCCACCAGTCTGCCCAGATATTCGAGCTAATTCCCCAGAGGATCATGCACCAGCAGCTCAACCTCACACGACAAAGTGCGAAGTGATCTACGTGCTTGGGGCATAAGCCTAGCCTGACAAATCCGTTAAAGTCGCAGACAATGGCTCTAATGCTGATTATTTTCAATCCTCAGGCTGCTGACTTTTGAGAAGAGTTTTCAGCGGGACTACCGCTCACCACCTTATTGATAGTGGACATACTCAGTAGTAGCTTATGATAACCAGTGAATGCGTGGATTTGATTTTGTTGCTTTTTGTCTAAATGGTAAATATTGGAGAAATCGAACGAAACTTGACCATTCAGAGCGAAACTGTCATCATTCTGTATCCCTGACAATCACAGATTCAATTGTTACGCTTACCTGTAGATCTACGCAATCTTAATGCTACACAGTCCCATACCATCAACCCGACTGTGCGAATTCGACTCGTATTATATTGCCAACACGCATAAATCTCCTGACATTTGTTGGTATGCCCCATTCGACCTCTGGAGACGCAGCATGTTGGAGCAATTATTTCTTAACATGAACCGAAAACATCCCTGGTCTTAAAAAGTCAGAATTGAATAGGTTGACAAATTTCGATAAAAATTGTCAGTCTGATAGGTTGCATAAAAAATTATGCATAAAATTGACCACTGTAGGCAAAGACACAAACACACAAACTTTGACGTCGGTCGGGGGTGTAAAATATAGAAATGAATTATCTCACAGGTTGGCCAGTGGTACGAGGATAGAGGTATGTATTGAGATTTAATAAGTAGGAGACAAAAGACGGCATTCTGAATAGAGCAGACGGCAATCAAATAAAACTTTAGGACGTAGTGCAGGTTGAACAATCACGTGGATTTTGGGCGAAAGGTAACGATAACGCTTTTAATATCGACATTGGGGAGAAGACAGATGATCCCATACTGAACAAAGGAGTTTGTAATTGCTTAAGACGCTCGATAACAGTGTGGGACTAAGTGTAATAGGGAAGCAGGGTGTATATTGAAATGAACAATGACAATGAAGATAGCTGTGCGAGTAAGTTTAATTAAACGAAACGGGCGAAGAGGGAAAAAACCCTGAGCATATAAAACGGCCAATGGTTGAGAACAGAGGGGAGGAGAGAGAACTGGGCATGAATAACTGGCATTCAAATTACTGGAATTGTAAATTCAAGTCAGCTATGGGTACCTTCTGCACACGGAGGTGTGTTTTAACAACTGGAATCACGCAGGCCTCTGTAATTTCAGGCACCTCATTGTTATGCTCTTTGGTGTTGATCCTCAAGAGCTTACTGGTATAGGCGCCATGCCCACAACCTGTTAGGCTATTCATTATTCAGCTGCAGAGGATTTCCTTTCCTCAACGTTTCATTCACTCGGATCGGTACTCAATGATCTGGATAGCAGATGATGCTGTATGTGATCCATATTTTTTGTGCGTAGGCGCATTCGAAATGACATATGTATCTCGATGTGTTGGAGACCAGCGCCTGGTTTTTCTCTGATTACTTTGGTACTCATCTGGTGCTACTGAGAAGCATAAACATAAGAAGCATAAAACTCTCTGATCAGGCGTCCAAGTCCTCATCTGCCCCTAGTACACCATTATATTAGGCGGTGAGTGATATAGGCCAGCATCTTCCACACAGTCGTGAACATTGGCCTGCCTTCTACCCATTTCGCGTGCTTATTGGCGAGGCCTCCCCCTAGTTCTTCAGCTGAAAAGAAATTTACAGTCCGCTTATTTCAGAGCCACCATACCAACAGAAAATATTTTATCGGGCCTGCTGGAGATTATTCTGACAGAATTTTTTTGTGATGGTTTGAAACAAAGCTCTTAAAGTGAGTAACTTTCATGTTCAAAGCGGCTTCCTCCAAATGGAACTTTCGATTTATCCGTCGGCCCTTTTTACCTGCAAGACATATGAGACTGATTACACCGTTTCCTTCTGGCTTAGTTGTGAGAGCCACGTTTGTGTAGTACTAGTTAAGGCTGTATGGTGGTGCATTTCTCTCCGTTTTTGTGCATGAAATGAGGAGTTCATTCATGCAACAGTGATAGAGTTCCGGCTGCTTTATGAAGTATGTCGAGCCACTAGTCTCTAGACTTTATAGTAATAATTTATCCTTACAAATACTGGCACGAGTTCACATGCTTGATTATATACTCAAACCGGCTTGGCAACTCTGGCTGACACAGCTTTTTTGGTCAAGGATAATCAACGGGTTTATATAAGTGGAGTTGGTGTACCGAGTACAGCAAGATGATTGGTAACTAAATTTTTTACAAACCACCTTTTCATGGGGATGAATTTCATCTGTGTTTCTCAGAAGAAGGGATGACGGGGCAAATGTCAGGTGAGTTATCAAAGGTTGTCCGCTTTTACTAGAGAGAGATGATAGCATGCACACCACATAGTTTAATCACGTCAACAGCTGTCCAACTAGTCGTATCTTATAAGCTTAAAGCAGCGTAATGTCCTTACCACGTAAGTAGTTTGGTTCGACCTCACAAAAAGCAGGGATTCATTGAGTCGTACTCCAGGATCATTGATCAGTATGAGTACAAAATGAGAAAAGGCAATCAGCAGTTTAGTGCATGAAATTCACTCATTCCACTACGGAATGGCGACTGATTGCATGGAACACCAAAAGCTGGATATGAGCATAAGAATAGCAGAAAAGCGGCGTTATGGTAGCAGTTTGACTGCATAGAAAGTTTGCCGGGTAGCCAGTCCATTACGATATCGGACAGTAGTTTTTGACCATAGAGTTCATCATATGAGTTAAAATGAGGGTCCCGGTAAATTTCTGCGCAAAAATACTACTTCTGCACTTGTTGACTTGGTCCTGGATAGAGAAAACTGTGGTTCTTTTACAGTGGTTCGAATAGGTGGAATATCACTTTTATCAAGCTTGATTCCAGAGCAGCTTCTTGAGAAGGAAAGAGAAAGAGAAAGATGATAGAACATAGCAAGGGAGGGCCAGAAGGGTTCGATGAAAGTATCTCATTAAAACTGGCAGTCACAGTCTTCAGGCTTTCATTGGTGACACCTCTAAAAGTGGTGATTGTAATACTTTTCAAAGTCGCGCCATGTGATGATTGGAATGGGTTAGTACTCGGTCTTGGTTGGATCCACTGTAGATATATCAGTATGAGATGTTCGGGAAGTATCTAGAAACGACTGTTCACGGATGTCCTAAAATAATAGCCTCTATCAAGCAAGGCTGAAGTTATATCGTAATTGGATGTGAACAGACAAGATGCGAGGATGAAATGAGGTAGCGACAAGCTTTTTGGTGGTTTGAAGGGCGGAAATAGGTGAGAAAGCATACGAAAAAAAATCGGCTGCATAGTAGGGATCTAAAAGTAATCAGTGGCTTTCAGAAATAGCGCGCTGTTTGAAAAGGGGAGTGACTTTTCACGTTCAGCTGGAATCTTGGCATCTTCTGTGTTGTGTTTTTGCTCCAATTAGAGTACTACTTGATTGAAGTGTTGCAGGAGCTTTACTGGGGGGATTGCTGTGGTTTCTGCTGCTTGGTGAGCCAAAAGTGTCTCAGAAGTGCTTGTGGTTGGGACGCGGGCCACCTCCCAGGGGCCTGTGGTATGCAGTGTGACGAATGTAAGAGTTGGTTTCACGATAACTGCGCGAGTCTCACACCCTCAGGATATAAGAGGTACAGCAACGCAGAAGGTTTCTAGCTCTGCATGTTTTGCTGCCCGGATATTCTCACTCCAGTAAAAGAGAGAAAAGTCGATAGCCTTGATAATGGTAACTACATTGCACCCAATGATACACAGACCCCTGTGCAAACTTTTGAGAATGTCCCACGGCCAGCTGTAAGTCGGACGCTTAGACTACCTACTAGGTTTGCTGACAGCGACTTAGAAAAACTATACACCAAGCAGGTAAAGCTGGCGTCTAATGATTCTTACATCCCCAGAGCTGGTAGACCCAGTCTGAAAACTACTGACCACAAGGCCATGTCTGCTTCAGATGAAAAAACAGGAGTGGAGTACTCCCGGTGTCATACCCAGTTTGGAGACCCAATCACTGGTGAAAACTGAACAGAATGATGTGCAACTCCTTTCTGAGGCCGTCAGCGTCAAGGTCACTGGACAGGGCCTTATTAAGTCTTGCATACCTGACTCTGGGAAATATCAAGCAATGAAGTGTAAACGGCGTGCCAAGAGGTCAGTAGCGGTCATCGAACCAGCTATCATCACTCCCCAAAGTAAAGAAAAAGCTGGGATCCTTTGTGGGTCTGTAATCTTCGACAGAAAGAAAATGGCTATCCAGAGCCACGTAGACGTTTCAGGCAAAACCCTGGCAAGGTACAGAATCTGATAAACCAGCTTTTGCCGGGAAATATGCCGAAAACCACCCTACTCATGATATGTAGAATGGGCGAAAAGGATACACTCCTTACTGAGAACAAGTTTTGGCAACTTTAAGTCATGTTCAAGTCAACAGATGAGACGGGCAAGATTCTGAAGAGCGCTCGTAGACTTCAAGGATATGGAGTTTTCATATGAAGGGATTTGGCTCTTGCTAACTGGACCAAACTACGGGAAGCAGAAGCAGAACTAAGATCCAGATTGGCGGCAGGAGAGATAGGCCTGAAAGTAGTGGCCTTCATGTGGTAAGTTTTCAGGAACAAATGATGCTGAAGCCTCTTTGGGTTGGAAAGAAGCCCATTTAAGTAGTTTCGTTGTCTCGCACATAAATGCACATAGTTTCTTAACTAAGTGGACCGAGCTTAGTAACGTGATAAGTAAAGAAAGTCCTGACATAACTGCCATCTCAGAAACTTGGCTCTCTTCTTAAGTCAGTGACTGTGAAACACACTTACGAGGATTCGTCCCTTTTAGAAGTGACAGGTTAGCACCTAAAGGTGGTGGTGTCATCCATCACGTTAAGAATACCTTAACTGTGAAAGCCATAGAAACAGTTGCACATGAAAGTGGGACATGTGAAATGCTGCGCTGCCGACCAGAATGCAAGGGACAGGATGTCAACGTAATTGCAATATATATCGAAGCCCTGAAAGTGAGGCAGCAGACTTCCCCCCAAATAAGCTGACCATCTGGGTGGATAAATGCCGGCGCCTAGTTGTAGGAGACTTCAACGCACAATCAGTTGACTGGGATAGACTGACGACAAAAACACCACGTAATTCTTTTGATCACAGGTTAGTGAAAACGTCAATTTCCTTAGCCCTCACGCAGCACATTAGAATACCAACCGGATATAATTATCGGCATGTTCCATCAGTTTTAGACTTAGTATTCTCATATACGGATGTATGTTTCTCCTGCACCAAGCACTGCTTGGTAAAGGTGATCACACTATGATCATCTTCAGGTTCTTAGAAAAAGTCTTGTACCAGACCGATGACCTAGCTAGACCCAGCATATGGAAAGCGAATATGGAAGCTATTAACCTGGCAGCCTCTTTGGAGGACTTGACAGTCAATCCAGAAGCCTCAGTTGAAGGTGCGTGGGCTTCTTCAAACAGATATATGTATGAGTGACCCAACCATTCATTCCATGAACTGTCCTGAGAGGACGGGAACACTGTCCTCCGTGGATAAACCACGAAATCTGAATGTTGCTATGACGTAAGAAAAAGTGTTAGAGTCTTGCAACCCACCTCAGTACATCCGAAGTGGTGAAGCATTACAAAGAAGCCTGCAATAAATGTGTCATTGCTATCTGCCAGTCACGAATAGGCTTTGGAATACGCTTTGCCCAGGCTGCATTGCAACATCCGAAGAGGTTATTTCACTATATGAACTACAGAAATAAAATGTGTCATGGTATACCCAACCTTACCAAAGTGACACAAACTGACTGTCTGATTGAGGACGATAGGTAAGAAGCAGAAGCCATGGCTGGATATTTTGCCGAAGTCTTGGCACAGGGATCCTATATGGACACTTATCCAACACTAGAAGCATTGACATCTAACAGAATAAACTCTGTGGATATCAATCGCAGTGATGTGTTTCGGGTTCTAAATAATCTCGATATGGAAAAATTAATGGGGCCGGATGAGTTGCACCTAGGGCTGCTCACAGAACTCGCACTCTATGTAGTCGGCCCATCGACTACCATATTCAGACTATCAGTGATGGCACATTCCCCCTATGACTGGAAGGGTGCAATAGTAACGCCTGCCCATAATGCAGGTTCCAGGCGGCTCCCATCAAATTACAGGCCGATAACTTTGACTAGTACTGTAGCGAAAATCCTAGAAAAAGTAAGCAAGAAAGCCATCAGAATCTACCTAGACAGCAACACTCTTTTGTCTCGTTTGCAGCGTGACTTTCGTAGAAATTTCTCCTGCTTTACGAACTTTCTTGCAGTTAGAGGAAGTTGGGTTAGGTCTAAAGATGATAAGATGCCTATAGATATCATTTTCATAGTCCTTCGTAAAGTGTTCGACAAGGTGCTTCATTACAGGTTGCTCGGAAAACTGGAGAGTTTTGGAATCATTGCCAGTCTGCTTAAATGAGGTGCAAATATCACGAAATCTCCTATGGTGCTCTATGCTGGTGATGTAAGAATCTGGCGGGAAATTAGGAATGATGAGGATATCGTGTGCTTCAGGCAGACCTGAACAGCTCGTTTACCTGGTCAGAGAGGTGGCTAATGCCTATCAATGCAGGTAAATATGTGAGCATGCACTTGGGGCACACACACAGCAATATCTACGACATTGATGGGACTTCTTTACCGTCAGTGCTGACCCACAATGACCTAGGAGTCACAGTAAGTTATGACTTGAAAACCGCGGCACACTGTTGATTGGTAGCACCTCGGAGTTTTACGACACTCTGGGCATTGAGTGGAACGTTTACGAAAATAAATGAAGGCAAGTTCATAATCGTATTCACGTTATTAACTGGGCCTAAACTAGAAAACTGTACACAGGTGGCAAATCCTTGTCTGAAAGGTGACGCAGACTTTCTGGAAAGAGTTAAGAGAGCAACCACTCGTATGATCCCTGCGATGGCTGGCCTCACCTATGAAGAAAGACTTGTGGAGCTGAAGCTCTTCACTTTACCATATCGCAGACATAGAGGAGACCTGATCATGCTACACAGGATTCTGAGAAGTGACTTTGGACATAATCTATTTTCTCTTTTCCTTCCCACTAAGTCGGAACACCTCAGAGGACATAATAAGAGGCTACAAAGGCTAAGAACAAACATAATATCTGCTGAGTACTGGTTCTCGTGTCAAGTAATCAACGCCTGGAACCTACTACCGGAAGAAGCGGTGCCCGCGTCATGGAATGACTCGTTCAAAAGGGGGATTGGACAAGCCTAGAAATCCACTGCAGAAGGATTACTGCAGGCTCTCAGCCTCCCATCCTCAAAAGACAAATCTGAACCTGAAATCTGAAACTGCGCTGGTGATTCATGGGGAGAAGACTCAAGCACTAAGGAGTTATGTCGTTTAATAAGTGCTCAGAATGAGTAATGATGGTTCGCTGACGTACGTTGCTGGGCGTCTCGCGAACAACCTCATACGTGCAGCAGAAGGAAGCCTGTACCACTTTGCGGCACCGGTAGTCAGGCATTCCCAAGAGAAGACCTCCCGTCGTTATGTTGAAATACTGGCCGTCTAACTGGAACTGTGCGCTCTTGCGAACCCAAACAAACGTTAAAAAGAAATAAGTACTCTATTCTCAAGTTAGGAACTTACCATGATAGGAGCCGGTTTACAGGCATCATCAAACTGACGGCGGTCAAAATTCTACGACATTTGAGAGGGACAGAAAGTATTCCAATAAGAAAGACAGAACCCAAGGAACCGCAGTTCGCCAATTCTACAACACGAAGTTTGAAGTCAGAATCATTCACCATATCAAAAGCGTCTGAAAGTTATGAAAAGCGTGGGAAAGTATCGTTTTACAGTATATACACATTTCTTACGAGTCTAGACCTTTCCCACCCACCATTCCTTTTCCACACCAATGTATAATCACAGCCGCGCAATGGTCAGCATCTGCGTTGCGTGTAGTCGATATGTTTGGACCATCAGCACAATCCGAACTTTCATCAGACAAACTCCTGGTTTTACATCAGTTCACTTGTTCACAACTTCACTGGCCAAAAAGCACTCACTTCAACAACTTCAGGAATCCGCAAGTATCCATCTAATTATGTAATCCAGATGAATGTCTGAGTTCAAGCATTTTCCCGTCTTCACGTGTTGCCGCTCCCAGCAATATGGATTTGTAACACTGGAAATAGATGTCATGATGAAAAGGAATTAACATTGGAAAAACCGTCGTCCAACGGTGGTGGACTCTACGCATGTGTAAGACTATAGATTTCAAGTTCACTCAGGACCATGGAGGAGATATGTCAGCTGTTACTTGTCTTCTTTTAGATGACGTCACATAAGATGAAGTGTTAGAAGGATCTGTTGTATGGCACTATTGTGAACATATTGCCGGCAGAGTCAGTAGGCAAAGTAATCTTATTGACTCAGTTGTTCATCCAGGTTCGCTCTGCAATGATGGCACCACCAGTTATTGCGGTTGAGGTTTCATATGTGGTAGCGTTTAGGATGTTGCTAAGCGGGTAAGTTGATTGTAAGGCTGTTTAAAGAATTAGAAGTTGACGGCCAGCCAGCTGAAGAATTCTTTTAACAATTTCCTGGAGGGCGCAGCTTGGTAATGTATGAGGCTAGTTGTCATTGTCGATGAAGTTAAGCTGTCCTCACCTTGATTGTCTTCCCGACAGTGTCCGAAATGGCCCATCAGGTTTCTTGATTTCCTGAAGAAGCCAAGTTCCCTGCCGATATAAGGTAATCTCATTGTTTGATGCATTGCTTGTTGAAGTGACCTTCATAGTAGCGCTCCTTGAATACCTTTAACCAGGATTTAATTAGCTGTTGAGTTGGAACAGTAAAGATGTTTTGCCCTCGCAAAGTATGTAGTCTATGTAAAGACTGTCGCTAGTTTTCAGGATGAGCTAAATGCTTTATAAAGTCAATGAATCAGAACTTTAAATGCAGAATAACAGCATGGTGGTTTTGTCCTAACATGAATTGCAGTTTCCGTCTTAAAAAGAGGCTATTTTCCTTATTTTCAAGGCAACATCGCCAAACAAACATGAACAAACGTGTTTGTTCACAGAACATGGCTGATTTGATATGGAAGAAGCTGTGACAACTAGTCATCATAAACAGATTTATTTTTGTGAAGAGCGGAACGCTTGGACAAGAGGCCATAAGTGGCTTCCATGTGCTTCTGATTATATATATATATATATATATATATATATATATATATATATATATATATATATATATTGAAAGGCCCACTGCCTTTTAACTAGTCTGTAATATAAAAAATGTTAAAGATATTACCAGGCTCGGAAAATGAACTCAACAGATGCGTGTCATTCATTGCTGTTAAGCGGTTGGGTAGCCCGCTTAGAAAGGTTTTTGTTGTTCAAAGTCATTGTCGCAATAGGCAAGTTCGGCGGTAATTGTTTAACTTCACCTTATAAGTCTGGTTGAACCTCTATCAGAATTCTGATATCGCCAACTGAGGTCTTGTTCAGTGTTGATTGCGGTTGTCTGTAGAATTCCCCCTTCTTCCCTTCATCTGCATTATTTATAGGTGCGTTACATTGTACGATTGTGACTTTCCGTCCTTTCGAGTTGAACTCTGCTGTTATGATCCTGGAGGAGACTGGTTCCCACTGCATGAGAGTATTCGATGCTGTTGGGAACATCATGATAGCCACTCCCTCAGTGTGCTCTCCAATTTTGTCTTGATGGCTGACTGACGTGAAGATTTCCTTTGTAGTTTCATCCTTCAGTTTCCGAGTGTTGTACTTGAACTGTGGTCTATCACCAGCTTCCTGGAGGGCTTTTAACTTGGTTTGGAAGGTTCCTCGCACCAGATAGTGGTCTGAACCTACATCTGCTTCTCTTCTTGACCTCGTGTTAAGTAGACTGAGTCTCCATTTTCTTGAGATTGAGATAAAGTCGATCTGATTTTATAGTGTGTCCTGGTGTCTGTTGAAATCCATGTCGCTTTGTGGATATCCTTGTACTTGAACACACTGCCTCACTGCAATCACCAAATCGTTGAATGCACAGAATTCTGCAAACAATTCTCCATTCTCTTTCATCACCTCACCGAGGGCTTCTCCACCCATGGTTAGTTCTCTTCCTGTGTTGTCTGCTCCCAGTTTGGCATTCATGTCGCCCATTGGAATGGATTTTAATATAGCCAACTGAGGTCTTGTCCAGTGTTGATTGAAGTTGTCTGCAGAATTCCTCCTTCTTTTCTTCATCTGCATTATTTGTAAGTGCATAGAGTAGCACTGTATGATTGTGAATTTCCTTCTTTTGAGTTGAACCTTTCTGTCATCATCCATCTGGAGGAGATTGGTTCTCACTGTATGAGAGCATTCGATGCTGTTGGGGACATCATGGTAGCCACTCCATAACTCAGTGTGCTCGTGGTTGTCGTCTGAGTGACAATATCGGAGTAGATTATTGATTCTCCAGTTGACAGTTTAGAGAGTCCAATCCCATTCCATCTGCTTTCGCAAATTCCAAGTACTTCAGTGTGATACCTTCTCATCTCGTTTGCAATCTGGGCTGCCTTGCTGAGTTCAAACATTGTGCGGACATTCCATGTCTCCATGTTTACTTTCGCTTTCATCGAGAGAAAATACATCGGCCATTTGGCTTCCCGAAAGCTTTCACCAACCGGCGTCATTTCATTTCTCTGATTCCAGCAAGGAATAATTTTGTTTTCATTTTTTATATTTTGTTTGTGCTTTGAAGTTTCTTTTGCGGTTGGATTTGTTCTACGGGGTAGGGTTGCTAGCCCTATGCCCAACCTTCCCTGCTTTCTCTGGCTTAGGACCGGCTAGTAACTGGTGAACTTGTAGGGATGCATGTTACAATTCCTTAACGTTTGATCAACCCTACTTAACTTGATGTGCTCTAGTACCTGCTTAACCAGTACTTTACCTAACGTGTAAGTACTGATAACAAAACACAAATCAAAAGAACTGATACGCAATGTATTTAAAGGAGCTATGTATTTAAGAAAGTAAATGTAATAATAATGAATGAGGGAAAAGTTTAATCAACTTATCTGGCTTGTAAGGCTGAACTAGGGACTCGGAGTACGTGCGTGGTGATCAGCACAATGGAGCGCAAAAATGGCGTCCAAGCCTGCTCGGATGCATGCTCGTTAAAACAAAACTTAAAACACCCTAAGCATCCGGAGGCAAGCTAGAGATTTATTTAGTTAATTTAATTTAAACTATTTATTTTAGCCCTAGTTATATTTTGGTGCCAGGAAGGTGCACTACAGGTTATCCCCCTCCTAGAAGGTTGTTGGGATACCGGCAACCTTCGATCCTAGGAGGCGACTGCGAGGCGGACACGCAACACCTTTCCATATTGGTGATGGAGTAGGTGACGTGTGGGTCTCCGAAGCTAGTGCAACTATGCACACCTACGAGGTAAGATAACTTTGCGTCTAGACGCAACCCTTCTCGCAGTGGTGGAAGGTGACCCAAAGCCTCCGTCTACTTTTCCCTATTGCTTCTTAATCTACCGGGGAGTGTACAGGGGGAAATTGGTACAAAGAGAACCGAAGAACGATCCAAGTAGCATCGTCAGCGGCCAATTGTATCCAATTTTCAACGCATTTTCTAGGTTCTGCAAGAAGAAAGAAATGGGACATTAGAGTGCTAAGAAAAGAAAAACCAAACAATTCGAAGTGGGAGGAGTACAGAAAAAATAATAATAACCAACCAAAAAAAAGTTTTGGAATTTAAATTGTATTTTTGGTTTTTCTTTTTTTTTGAAAAAAAACTGTTTGCAAAGTAGTGAACAAGACTTGTGAAAACTTTAGATATGAAAACGCATTGATAGTGTATGCCACGACAAAGTAGTTGAAACTCCGAATTCACCAAGTGTGAAGTTGCGCTGGGGCTAATTAACGAAATCGGCGTATCGCTTGGGCCAATGTACACGCCTCCCAGCACGTGTAGAGGGTACTGGATCAGTGTTACTAGACGTGGCTCTTTTAGAAGGTTCAGGGTACGCGCGACTAAACGAGTCTGTGTGGGAGTCTGGCGGCAAGGGTTTTTCTAGTTGTGTCGGTGTAGAGGAAGGTGGGTCGTCCTCTATATAAGCTGCCTTCAAACGATCGACACTTATAGAATCCTGCCGTCCAGATCTGTCAATGACGAAAAACTTTTCTTTCCTACTGAGAACCTTGAAAGGTCCGTCGTATGGTGGCTGTAAGGGTTTACGTACACCGTCACAACGCACAAAGACGTGAGTGCAATCTTGGAGTCTTTTATCCAACTGCACCCGTCTACACTGTATCCGTGTGGATGAGGGTTGGAGGCGACGCATGTGTAACTTAAGAGTTTGAGCATAGCCATGGATATCGGTAGGAGTTGGGTCACTGCAGTCTGAAGCGACCATCTCACCCGGCAAACGTAAGTTACTACCGTAAACTAACTCAGCAGGTGTACACTGTATATCAGTCTTGAGTGTAGAACGGATGCTGAGAAGAACCAACGGCAGAGACTCAGTCCATTTCATATTGTCGACTGCCATTAGTGCGCTCTTAAGGTGTCGGTGGAATCGCTCCACCAAACCATTGGAAGCTGGATGATATGCGGTAGTGCGGATGCGTTTGCATCCCAACAGATTCATCAGCTTCTGGAAGGTAGCGGATTCGAACTGTTGGCCTCTGTCGGTTGTCACGGTGGAAGGGCATCCAAACTGTGAAACCCATCCTTCGACGAAACCCGACTTACTGTTTCGGCAGTAATGTTAGACAATGGGATGGCTAACGGCCAGCGAGTAAACCTATCGACACATGTCAGTAGGTAACTATATCCATTGGAGGGTGGAAGTGGGCCGACAATGTCTAAGTGGACATGAGCGAATCGTGAGTCCGGTTTGGCGAAAGTTCCAAGTGGTGGGATGTTGTGACGATTCACCTTGGAACGTTGGCACTGAATACATGACCGTGTCCAGTTTCGAACATCACGGTTAATACCAGGCCAAACAAACCTAGCAGATATGAGCTTGTCAGTGGCGCGGATGCCAGGATGTGAAAGATTGTGCAAAGCATCAAAAACATGCTTACGCAAGGGTAAAGGAACAACCGGTCTGGGTGTGCCTGTGGAGGTGTCGCACAATATTGACACTTCACTGTTCAGGAGCGGTAACGCTGTATCTTCAGAGAGGATGAGTGTTGAAGTTTTTCAATCTCCTCGTCTGAATCCTGAAGTTCGGCAATCTTCCGTAAGTCGACTGCTCGAGGCAAAGTAGTGGTGCAAACGCGAGACAGTGCGTCCGCGACAGGGTTATTCGCACCAGAAATATGACGGATGTCCGACGTGAATTGCGAAATATAATCTAGGTGACGTAATTCACGCGGTGAATATCTGTCAGTAGTGGTGTGTAAGGCATACGTCAGAGGTTTATGGTCGGTAAAGATGATGAAGTCACGACCTTCCACAAAATGACGAAAATGTTTCACTGAGGCATATATGGCGAGCAGTTCCCTGCCGAAAGTGCTGTACCGCATTTCGCAGGTGGATAACTTCCGGGAGAAGAATGCAACTGGGATCCAAGTGTGATCCGAAAGTTGTTGCAACACAGCTCCAATGGCCGTGTTAGAGGCGTCAACCGCAATGCTAAGAGGTAGGTTTACGTCTTGATGCACCAGCATCGTGGCGTCTGCTATTGCGGTTTTGATCTTGCGAAATGCTTCTAGTGCCTCCGGAGTCAAGCTGAAAGTTTTACATTTACTTTTCAGCAGGTCGGTCAGTGCAGTCAAAATGTGTGCACATTGGGGAACGAAGCGACGATAATAGCTCACCATACCCAGAAACACACGCAGAGCTTTAAGTGACGCTGGGACTGGGAAGTCTTGGATCGCCTGTACCTTTTCAGGTAGTGGGCGAATGCCTTGCTCGTCGATAACGTGTCCCAAAAATTTTAGTGAACGAACGCCAATTGGCATTTGGCCAGGTTGACTGTCATCGAATGCTCTGACAGTCTGGCGAAAACCTGTTTCAAGTGGTTAAAATGAGTGTCTTCGTCAGGACTAGCGATTAGTATATCGTCTAGGTAGGCATAGGCGAAATCGAGTCCACGTAAAACATCGTGAATAAAACGTTGGAAGGTTTGTGCTGCATTGCGAAGACCAAAAGGCATACGGAGGAACTCAAAAAGACCAAACGGTGTAATGACGGCTGTCTTGGGAACATCATCAGGATGAACCGGGATCTGATGATATGCACGCGTCAAGTCAAGCTTACTGAAGATAACCGAGCCTTTTAAAGATGCAGTCAAGTCGTGAATGTGAGGGACTGGGTAACGATCTGGAATCGTTTTAGCGTTGAGCCTTCGGTAGTCACCACAAGGCCTCCAGTCCATGCCATTGTTCTTGGGTACCACATGCAAGGGTGAAGACCATGGACTGTTGGATGGTCTGATTATTCCCATTTCAAGCATGTGTTCGAACTCGGCTTTTACAGCACGCAGTTTCTCCGGGGATAATCGCCGTGGTTTCGCAAACACTGGCGGGCCAGTCGTCGTTATGTGATGAGAAACGTTCGAAGTCACACAAGGGACACAACGACTTGGCTTAAAGACATCCGGAAAGGACTGAATGATAGACGCGTAGGGACTAGAAGCGTCCGTCGTGCAGTACACGGGACTGAGGGGCGGCGTCTTTGTGACTATACCGGAAACAGAGAGTGTTGTGGTAGAATCTATCAACTTATGCTTGCCAGCATCTACCAGCAGCTGATAGTGCTGCAAGAGATCCATACCAATAATGCCGGTGGTCACATCGCCACTATGAAAACCCAACGAAAGGGACGACGCAATCCAAGGTTGAGATCGAGGAATCTCCGACCATAGGTTGTGATGGGCGAACCGTTGGCGGCACGAAGTTGCAGAGACATTGGCCGCAGACGCTCTTCCTTCGTAGGTGGGATGACGCTAGCTTCTGCCCCAGTGTCAACTAGGAAGCGTATCCCAGAATGTCGATCAGTGACGAAGAAGAGGCGACATGGAAGTGGCTCGCCAGCGACGTTAGTCGCCGTCACGTGCTGGCTCACACGTTTCCCGCCTGGTTAGCCTCGAAGGTGCAAGGTCGAGTGCACCTTTTGGCATTGGCACCATAACGTTTATGGTACCAGCACAACCTGGGTTGGGATTGTCGCGATTTGGAACGTCTGCTACCGGTACGGGAGGCAGACCTGTTGCGCGAGCGAGACGTGCGACCGTTGGAAGAACTACCAGACCGCATTTCGTTCCTGATGCTGCACAACTCTCATACAATTTCGAGATGTGAGCTATAACATCGAAACTTGTTGGCTCACCAGCCGAGGGAGGATGTGGGTTTTTGGACGAATCCGTGGCAGTAGACAGTGCAGCTGAGATACTAGTGTTGGGTTTCGTAGCATCCACAGCTCTGTCAGCCGCTTCCGCCAACTCTATTAAGGGACACTTATGGAAGGGTGCGAGGATCCCTTGAACCGACTGTGGTAACCTCTGTAACCACAGTTGCTTGAGAAATGCTTCATCAATGTTGAAGTCAGCAATCAGCTGCTTCATCTGACGAAGCAGTTGCGTCGGCTTGCGATCACCCAGATGCACATCCCTGAAAAGTTCTTGCACTTTCTGCTGGTCAGTAAGTGCAACACGTTTGATGAGGGCGGTTTTGAGGCGATCGTAAAGATTCGGTGCTGGGTCATCTAGCACATCTGAGACGTCTTCGATCACATTTTCCGGTAAGCTGACGATGACTAAGTTGGACTTAGTTTCTTGTGATTGAATGTGTCTCAAGGCAAACTGAGCTTCCACATGGGAGAACCATGCAGATGGTCTGTGGGCCCAGAAGGTGGGAAGCTGGAGGGTTACGGCCATCTGCGCAGTCGAGTCGTTATCCGCCATTGATCAGGGAATTAACGAGGCACGATAGTGATAATAAAAAAAATTACAATGCAAAAATAACCAATGAGGAGTGCAATAATAAAAAAAAACGCTAGACCGTGCCAAAAACAAAATAGGCCAGACAAATCAACGCAAGAGAACAAAGGTACTAGACAAAGTAAGAAGTGATACTCGGGCTCACCAATTTTGTAGGGATGCGTGTTACAATTCCGTAACGTTTGATCAACCCTACTTAATTTGATGTGCTCTAGTACCTGCTTAACCAGTACTTTACCTAACGTGTAAGTACTGATAACAAAACACAAATCAAAAGAACTGATACGCAATGTATTTAAAGGAGCTATGTATTTAAGGTAAATGTAATAATAATGAATGAGGGAAAAGTTTAATCAACTTATCTGGCTTGTAAGGCTGAACTAGGGACTCGGAGTACGTGCGTGGTGATCAGCACAATGGAGCGCAAAAATGGCGTCCAAGCCTGCTCGGATGCATGCTCGTTAAAACAAAATTTAATATATATATATATATATATATATATATATATATATATATATATATATATGATTGTCAGCTAATCTAACTTAAAGTACTTTGACAGATGTTTAATATGCTTCGTATATGCTTATAATTTCAAGGAGTACGCAGTCCACCTCAATGGTCAGCTCAGAATAGAGAATATTGTGGAATGAACTTGTCGGTTGTTCACTTCTACAGGAGCTGATGGATTTTAATTCTTTTTGTTTGTGCTAGGGGTTCAAACATGCTTGGTTTGAAAATCCGTGAAACAAGAAAATGTTGTCATTACTAATTCTGTCACAATCCAACACATGAAATGTAAATATTTTAATTAATATTTGAAATGGAAAAATTAAATTACTGTCTTACGGTGGTAGATGAAAAGTTTTACCAAAAATCAACACAAAATTCGACGGAAGAAAATAAAGCATCCTATGCAAAGAAGTATGCCATTAATTGAAAGGTAATGATGCAAAATGCCACGAACTCAAACAAAGCTATATTCCTTGGAGGATGATCTTAAATGGAAGCCAAGCTCCTTGAAAAGTCCAACACCTTTGGAGAATTAAAATCATTTGATACCTTTTAGACATTTTAAGTGCGTCGGATTTGAATGCGGCACATATAAAACAACAAACAACAAGCATTTACCTTCATTTCTATTTTTCATGGAAGAATTTGTGATACAAAATATGTTCATTGTCCAGGAGAAACGCATTGTAAATAGAATCTTAATCCAAAACATTCTCATTAAGTTTAAAACAAGTAATTTCCACTTTACCGTCTTCAGAATTTTTCAGCCTGCTGATCTGTTATCAATACTAGAACTGAAACTATTTAGAACCTCTGCAATAAAAGTGGCAATGTCTTCAGTTGTGTTGGAATCAAACTAAGAAGGGAGATTGATGAAAGGTTTGTATTTGGAATTACATTAGTCTAATCGCAATAATTTTTCAGAATTCAAACTTGAGTTACTCGGATGACGGAGTGTGTGTCATACTGCGGCAATTTGCTGCCATCACCAATATTTGCATTACGCCCAACAAACCTCTCATCCCACTTAGCCTTGGTGAATTTATCTTGCTAAAATTGCAGTTTTTGATTCTCAAATGTTTTCATATAAGCAAACTTTATCTCAATAGAAAGGATGAAAGTTTATTGGATGGATCCATCATATTTAATGATTATTTAGTGTTTGCGTTAAGTTAACTTCCTCAGTGTCAACTGATTAAGATCATAGAGTTATCACCTTGCAAGTTTTTTTCAGACTTGTTGTTTGAAGATAGGAGGCTGGGAGCCTACAGTAATCCTTTTCCAGTAGATTTCCGTACTTGTCCAATCCCCTTCTGAACGAGTCAATTGATGATGCGGACACCACTTCTTCTGGGAGTAGGTTCCAGGCGTTGATTACTCGACGTAAGAACCAGTACTCTGCAGATATTATGTTTGTTCTTAGCCTTTGTAGCCTCCTATTATGTCCTTTGAGGTGTTCCGACTTAGTGGGAAGGAAAAGAGAAGATAGATCAGGTCCGACTCTTTAACAATGGATGAGTGATTCTAAGACTGAGGATATTTACCAATTTCTATCGTCTCTGTGAAATTCAGATGCAATCAGAACAACAGATAACAGCTAAGTACTAGGAATAATATAATAATGAATACACCAAAGCACTGAAAGGATGGAGAATGTTTTTAGTTCATATGTTTTGTCTTCGTGGTGTGGCGTCATCGGAGTTGGTTTTACTGTCTCTCTGCATGACTTCAGTATGAAGCTGCCAGGATTTCTATATCGATAAATCAGCAGCCTGTCCTGATGAAGTAGTGTGTGATCGGTAAGCTTTTCGATTATCCTGTCATCGACTATGCAGATATTCTTGTTGAATGCATTCATGTAGAACTACATGTGATTCACAGTTTCGCAACTCAAAATAAACCATATAATCCAACACATATAGAACGAAGGACAGAGAAAATAAACCAAATTTTCCAGAATTAAATGCTGTCAAGTGAACATTCCTCTTTTCGTTTCGTGTAAACTTCAGTTAAAATGATGATAAATAGCCTTAAGTTAGTACCTGAAACTTCAGCTTACCCCTAATTACTACTTAATGGCCAGTTAACGCAGAAACGGTTTTCTAATCAGCATTTCTTAAGTTTGTGGTATAAATGATAATTTAGTTAAGAGCTGTATAACAGAAGTAGAAGAAGAAGAAGAATTACTTAACATTAGAGTTGTTGTTTTCATATAGAACACACTGATACAGTTTTATGTACTGGACTACGTTTAGAGTAAAAAACTATTGCTTGTATAGCTAGTATTTTGGTCTACTGTGAGAGTTACATTTTATAGAATTTTCTACTGTTTGCAATGAATAAATTTAGACTATTGAGATCACTCAACACTATTCTGTGAACACTTAACAAAATCAATCCTTGCACATTGCTAACGAAGTCGTCACTTATCGATTAAAATGACCACCATTCAATTCGGTCGATCAAATCAGCACCACTGATACATGTGAGTGTTTTACAACTACTGATGAAATTTTCACTCTAACCATTTTGAGGTTATGAAGGAAGTTGAAAAAGTCACATATCATCGTGTCGATATACTGTCCATAAAAGGAAACCATGGTAGGTTCACCTAATCATATCATCTTTACATCGGAGTCTGAAGACTCCAGATACCTAATTCTATCAAATGCTACTCAAGCTGTATTAACAGTTCACTAACTCGGTTTGCCTATACCCCATAAAAGTATTTTCATTACTAATAAAAATCGTAGGCTTTTCTAAAGACAATAAGTTAATTACAGCAGAACAAATATAACAAGGTGGCACATTTATTAGGCAGACAGATAATTCTACGTGTTCGTATGTTAATCTGAACCAATCTTGTTATAATACTAGATTCAATCAAATTATTGCTGATAGTTTCAAAGCTGAAATGTTATTATTTTCGCTTGAATTAGTTGGTGTTTGATAGACGAAGCATTTCCGAAATAGGTTAACTGAAAGACGAACTGAAGCAACGACAAAGTTAAAGAATATCGCCGTTCTGATTCCGCTTATTGTATACTAAACTCTGAAGTGAAATAGCTTGATCCTAATATGTAAAATTTACCTCCATTCAAATAGTCTGTTGATGAGAACGTGAGTGACCGTTGGGATTTTAGAACCTCGTGATGTTTCAGAAAACTTGTTACAACACAGTGATTTGCACTGAAGTGATTCTTTTGACTCCCAAGCAGCTTCAAGTACCTAACAGATTGTAACTTATTATTAGTTGTGCAGTTTATCAAGGAGCACGAAGTACTGATAACATATTCTGTGGTGTGTTTACAGTCTTCTACGTTCTCAAGATACAGTCGGATAGTAACGCATGGTTGTTGACTTAATCAGTATTTTATTTCAGAAACTAAAAAGAATTAAGTTAAAAACATTGATGACTCTCGATGCCATCATTTTTGCTGCACTGCATAAGCTTTTAGCAAGGAAATAAAGCAGCTTACTCCATAAACAAATAAAAACAGAATACAACTACTATTGTGCTTTTTATTTATACTATTTGCCGATTGACCTGAGATGTTGGTAGAGCTAATTATATATTTTTTGAGCTGTTTCAAATTCATTACCAGATATTTGCAATAAACACATAACAACTTCATCAATTAAATCATATGTCGTCCGATAAATTTAGATTATAAACAATCTGATGATTATAGTTTTTATGATGCTCAAAGTAATAGTTTAAATGTTGGAAGATGTTGCGTAGATAAAATGACATATCTGGTCCAATCCCCGGTTGAATTAAACTTACATGCTTCAGGACGACTAACACTCGGCGCTCTGCTTCCACATTTTCTGTTATTTTGAACATAAACGAAAAAAATAAATTAAAAATGAAATTATCTGGTGTTTAAGCCTAGTGAATTTATGCTAGGTAACTTTAAAACAACTGACCAACTTCAATTCAGTTGCATTCCTAGTGTTTCCTAATCAGCCTTGAATTGCTGTTTCGCCGTGAGTTGGGAACTTTTAACAGTGAGCCCTACCATCCCAGATAAGATCGAGACGAAGATTATCAAACACACTACATATTTCATACCAAAACACATCCAACTATTAATACAAGTGTAAAACTTGGGCACTGCGGTAGAATTTAAGCCCATATTAAATTTGTTTATTTGATTTATAACACAGTGATGCAGTATTACTTGATGATGATGTTTGAGCATAAGTTATTGCTCACAATCATATCAGTGTAATCACACTACTTTCGATATCTGATCTTTATGGTCCTGTCACCAGATATTCTTTGTTTTCACTGGTGGTAAAGTTTTCACTATCTCTAGTGTAAGTGCTGCATCATTTCTATTACATGTGCAGGGTGTAGATAAGATGAACAAAGGGTCAGTTATTCGATATCAGATTTGTTTATTCTATATATAGCATATAATAAGTTATACTGTATCACTGTGCTCTGTATATCAAAGAAACAAATCTTATATAAAATTACATCCTACCCATGCCCATGTTCTGCACTTATATTAATAAAGGGTCAGTTAGACTAGTGGAACATAGGAATTCAGCTAAATACAGAATGATAGACCTCAATAAGATCAGTAACCTAGAAAAACAGTCATCTGTTGCAATGTATGCATTAGCACATAACCACACAATAGGTTGGGACAAAACCATTGTACTTAAGTCCAATATGATTAGGTGGAAAGAGAGATTGATTACTGAGTCTTTATCCATCGAACCTAAACGGAACACATGCTGAATAATGCTTTAGGTTTTCCGTAAAATGATATAGGTAACTGAAGGGAAGTTGGTCATATAAAAGGTGTACACCATATCTTGCCCAGACAGAGACTCTTTCTAATTTGAACCTCAAAAAATAAAATATTTACGAAGAAACCTTTTTGAACAATGTTTTTTCCTGTATTATCCCATCGTTGAGCGTAGGGAATGGATCGGTCTCTACTGGCATATGGGCTCCAACGTGAATGTCTCGATATTGCCTGTGTTTGAGTTATACAATAATGATGGATAGTGGCTGACAGTGGAATCTAGGAGGTGCATTTCGTCGTGTTTAGGACTCGTCAGCTGGATGTACCTGCCTCCGAGTCAGTGGTGTTCTTACTAGGACTCGAACTTGGGACCAGTTGCTTCAAATACCAGTGAGTTACCCCCTAGCAACAAAATTAAAACAATACCCGTCGCACAAGAAGTGACTGTTGTGACGCGGTAATTTAGTGGATAACGCTCTGGCATTTGAAGTAACCAGTCCAGAGTTCGAATCCTAGTGGGAAAAACATCGCTGCTGGGAGGCAGGTACACCCATCCAGCTGACAAGTCCCAAATAGGATGAAAACAGGAGTCCTAGATTCAACCACTAACCACCATCCATCATTATTACTCTTTGAATGATGTTTAAACCATAAGTCTTATAATAATTTCCTCAAGATATCAATGTATATATTCGGTAAATGTTATTCAGCACGAATCATTTTTAAAATGTTTATTATTTCTCATCAGGTTGTATAAGTTGATTTTTGAGCAAACTGGTGCTGAAATACATTATTCCTTCATAAAAGATTAGCAAGGTGTCATGTAGGGCAAGATATTTAGTTTGGGTCAGTAGATGGTGAAACTGTCAACTCGTTAATATTTATCTTTCCAGAACTTATTGGACTTGATTTGATATCTTATCCCAGAGACAGTCTACATAACTAAACTAAAGAAATTAGTTTTTACCAAAAAGAAATTAGAATTCTACAAATGAATAGGTGATTTGTGAGGACAGGAGCTTACTTAATCTGTCATTTGGTTGCTTATATTTCGCAAAAGTCGTATTTCACTGAAAAATAACTAATATTATCAGCTTAAAGTAAGGTCACACATAACTGTACTTTCTAGCTACATACCTCAACAGTGATTAGGTGAAAAATGGAATATTGGAGACTGCAGTCTTATTAACAGCATTGAGAATGATAATAGGACTGATTAAGGTATGGTTATTTCGAAGGTTGACCAAAGCGGATACTCTTACTCCGAACAGATTGGCTATAGTTCTGAATTTGCCTTATTTCTGTTTTTCCTATTAAGATGTAATTGACACTTTTGTTCTCCAAACGTAACTTGTAGACTTTCCAACTTTATGTTTAATCAAAGTGGTTTCATAGTTACTCCTCTTAACTTCAGTATTCAAACTAAGGAGGCAGATTTCAGAGAGATTAATCTATGTACCCACTACACTTATATCATTATAGCTTATGGTCATTATTAGCACTAATACATGAGTGTGTTGTTACACATAGTTTTTGACAGAGTCATTTGGTTTCAAAGTGCCCTCATCACACTTATTTAAGCAACCGGAATGAATTGTCATCCGTTACGTTCCCGACTTAACGTTGTTCAACAATGACGTCACTTTATCGATAGTAAAAAACATAAGTTTGCACAACTCAACTGCATTAAAAAGGCGGTTATGTACAGAATTTTAAAATCATCCAGTACATTCAGTTAAATCAACTATTTAATTGTGGATGAGTTCAGTTTAATTGAAGAGGAGAAATCTGAACACAGCGAAAACCTTACTTACTCATAGTAAGTACTTTACGTATTGCTTCAGTCAATACTGGTAGAGTATCAATCAGTTTATCTAATGGTCCATGTTTCAATATGTCAGTGATTGCTACCTTAGCTACATTAACCACAGTTTGGTCTACATCAGTAAGACCTTCAATTAATTCTGGTAATAACAGACCGAAATCAATGTTTTGTAATTCTGTTTTCCATATAAGTCTAATTGGAGTTGGACTACCTGCATGATCCTGCAGAAATGGATAATGTCCAGCTGCTATTCCTCTACTAAATTGCTTTTACGCAAAGGTACAATTGTTCTTAACTTCAAAGGATAACCAATGTCCCATATTTCTTGTTCTGACTGAATTGTGAATGCTCTATCAATTTTAACATCATACGATCATCTTCACCTAAAAGTGGATAACGTCTTGGTTGTGAAGTCATCTGATTTTTCTTTTTTTCCACAAAATTATGAAAAAGAAGGATAAAAATGGTGAGGCCTTCACAGAAAAGGAATGAAAAACATAGTTTAGAACTTGATGAACCTGGTTCAGAATCATTTTTGAATCAATAAATTCAAGTCATATAAAATCAATAAATTAGAGCGATCACATTACAGAAATAACGTAAGATTTACATTACTGTGTGCAACCAACCAGCCAAGAACCTATCGCTCAACAAATATGCAGAAGGAAGTAGAGATGGATTAGGCATGCACTCAGAAGACCATTGGGGGATATTACGCACCACGCACTCCCCGTGGAACCCAGATGGGGAACGGCGAGTTGGGCGTCTGAGGTGAAGGTGACATGGAGGAGATGGTGTGAGAAAGAAATGAGAGCTTCTGGGAAGTCGTGAAGCCAGGTTCAAACGATTGCAGAGAACAGAGTGGAATGAAGACGTGCTACTGAAGCCATATGTTCCACTAGGAACCCAAGGGGCAAATAATAATATGATATAACATTACTGTGTGAAATTTATTTCAGTTGATAAATAGTAATAATATAGGATAAACTGATTTTCACTATTTCCAAAGATGTTCCACCTAGTTTTAATTCGTTATAAAATTAAATCTGAACGTTATATTCCTAAAATTGCGCATACATAATGATGAACACCTTTGACTGTCCCTTTTGTTGGTTAGTTTTGACTAATAATCTATCAGTTTCCGGTTGAATTCATGACTGTCAGCTTACCAACTCAGTCAGTAGGATTGCTTTGACTAACTGAGTTATGTAGATCGGAAAGGCGAACTGACTGAAGAGCAGCTCGACAAAATGAAATATTTAATGAAGACTTTCCGGGCATTACATTGTTTGGAATGTCGGTTGTTAAAGCCAAGACATCGAATAAAGTTAATGCAACATACCAGTGAAATGCAAACGTTTTAGAAACTATAGCATATGAGTCAGCAGTTTTCACAAACTAGATCACAGTGGTGTAGGAAGTAAACTATCTCCAAACTCAATGAAGGTGAAGATAAAAAGATGAAATGTATGAAGTGTTTAGACTGCTTTATGTGATTTTAAAAAAACCAACTAAACGGCACCCCAGTACTGAAAAGGCTACTGAAAATTGCATTAAGGAAGAGAGAAAAATAGTCTCTTTGCTGAGCACTGATTATCTATCTTAGAGTTCACTATTTTCGAGTGTGTTTTTACCGCTTATAATATTTTATTTGGATAGTATTCAGCATGCAGTAAAGTAGCTTTAAGTCATTAACCTTGATCTTCAACTATACAACTTGATTGATCCGTGACTGCTATAACTGACAAAAACACATCGTAGTAGTTGTCTCTGCATAACTGTACGTATAATTTGTTCAGTTTTGCAGAGAGTCACCCATTATCTCTTCAATAATTAGGGTAGTAGATCAACAATCTATGTAAATCCTTGAAGTGGAAATCTCCAAAAAGACGCAGTTTCTTCTTGAAGGTATTCACTGAGTAAGATGCTACCAGTGATTCTGATAACACGTTCCACTCTTTAATCCCCTTGTGAGAGAATATGATTTCCACTCAGAATTAATTCGATCGCAGTTTATGAACCTTTTTATAGTGACCTCTAAGATAATCAGTTCTAGAAGAAGTGAAAAGATAAGAGAGTTGAGTATTCATAACATTATTTAAGATACGATGGATCAAAAACAAGATCACCTCTTTCCTTATGATGAACTAATGGAAGGTGGAAAAGTCCAGTTACCAACTTGGACACTATTATTTGTAGGCATTTCAACGTGTTTGAATCATTTTTGAAGCTAGAAATAACTGTTTGTACACAATTTTTCAGATTTGACTTTACCTAGGTATCCTAAATGTTTCATCTAAACACTCAAAGACTGAGAAGTTACGACGGCACCCGTAACGCGTTAGCTGTAACTTCATTAAAAGTGCTGTTTATCATGTGCCCATTTATCTGAAGTCAGCTATCATCATTGAATAATATCAAAGGGATGAGATTATGGAAACCAGAAATTCATTATAATAGTTAAACTTGAGTTTCACGTAGATTGTAATTTTATTTTAGTTGGTTTATCAGATGCATCACACAGTGAAACAATACCAAATACTGTATGGCGTTTCGGACACAATTTATTGTCCACAACTCGTCCATAGTCTCACTCATATTTACTCTTCTATGATAAGAGTACTGGAATTTTCCAGATACCTAGAATAAGTGCTCGATCATTCGTATCGTGCGTATTCAGTGTTAGTTTGATACAAAAATGTTCGGTTATCAACCTCTTCCTCCCCTCAACTTCGTTTTCAGAACTATCACTAATTCCCATCCCATTTTCGGGTGGTGTGTAAACACATGCATAAATTTAACCAAGATATTCTCTAAATTTCTTATCATACAGAGGCCTACCAACTGTCATGTAGCTTAGATTTTGTGCTCGGCCAATCCAGTCAGTCCCCGGTCTACTACTCTGATCTGTTTATTTAACCTTGCAAACATCACAGGGAATTCTGTAAACTAAATTACCATCCCTGTCTCTCTCTTATCATGGTCTTTAAACCTACAAAGCCATTTTTTGTTGAGTTTAAAACCCTGGTTGAGATATTGCTAATTTCAGCGCAGCAGCTGAGAAGCTGAAATCTTAAACTGTCACTTCTAAAATAGAGACTCTAGTAGACAAAATAGTTGATAACATACATACCCAATGTACATTGACACCTTCAAATTATAAGAATACAGTTATACTTCTAATTAGATAGAAGCAGCTGAACCGTGGTATTGAACCACTGTGATTACACTCACAGTGTTAACGAGTATATGTAGACAGGATAGTGTGATAAAACTGAGAGACCAGTTAACAGTAAGTTTAAGAAATCTACAGTGAATATGATACGGTTAAGGAATTCATTCCTTGGCAAGTCAAAGTGGTTAGATTTAATGCTGGAAGTTAATGATCTTAATCAAATTCCTGGTACTACTGTAGTGGGCGTTGCTGATAACAACGGATATAAGTAGTATATATCGAGAAGGTGGCAGGAATCATAGGGAATTACCGGCAATGGATAAGGTTTCTGCCAAGAGCAACGCAGGGGAAAACACAGGCGTACTACAGGGGATGCTGCTGATAAGAGTGTACGAAGAGCCGGTCAAGAGCAAATCAAAACAGGAACAGCGAGGAAACGAAGTTATTTGCGAATGGCTGCGTTAGTGTAAGGAGTACCATATTTAACCACTACCATTCCAATGGTTCGTAATAAACATTCTCTCGTCGAGTTGCCCTCTGTTTCTCCAACTAGTGTCGCTGCTTATAGACGGGATGAAAATCCGATGGCCTGCAGAGTTCGAGGGTGGCGACATCAAGGTCTACCTCATGGACTTTGAGGCGGTACCGGAGCTGGTGTGGATTCGGGATCCGTAGGCGAAGGTCGTGGTGCTGGGGACGTTGCGGCGGGGCAGAGCGAAGGCGGCACATGACGGGGCGGAACGTGGTGACGGGAAATCCTCGACGAGAGAATGTTTATTACGAGCCACTGGAATGGTAGTGGTTAAATATGGTACTCCTTACACTAACGCAGCCATTCGCAAATGACTTCGTTTCCTCGCTGTTCCTGTTTTGATTTGCTCTTGACCGGCTCTTCGTACACTCTTATCAGCAGCATCCCCTGTAGTACGCCTGTGTTGTCCCCTGCGTTGCTCTTGGCAGAAACCTTATCCATTGCCGGTAATTCCCTATGATTCCTGCCACCTTCTCGATATATACTACTTATATCCGTTGTTATCAGCAACGCCCATTTACACTACTAGAGTTCATAACCTAGGCTATTTTATCAGACTAATAGTAGATTTTAGAAACAATCCAACTTATGAGTTATTTGAGTAATTAGCAATTGTACTAGGTTCAATTATAAGCTAGGGCAAATCTAAATGTATTAGTTCCTATAACCCAAAGTAAAAATTAGATGATAAACAATGAAAAGAAAGTCGAAACATGATTAAATTTGATGTTATTAGCCTGTACAAAAATGTACACATTTACATGGTTCTGGAGGCAGCTAGAAGTGAGTTTAATAATGACCCTTTACTTAGACTTCAAAATGAGGTACCAGCAGAGGAAATTATGCTAGGAACATAGTTATGCCTAACTTATGCAATGCTTAGGTTTCAAAATAAAATATATAAACAAACAGAAGTTACCATATGGTCTTTAGTATGCATTATCCTGGCAGACACTTATGTATTGATGAAAATGGAAAACCATCAAATAAATTAACCCTGCTCCAAAAATGTTGTTTAAATATGTCAAGTACAAATTTACAATGCCAAAATCAGAGATAAATTCTCTGCCTATAGAAATTAAATAGTGAGTGCAACCTACTCTGTGAAAGTGTGTTGCATCTCATGTGCAAACTAAAATGAAAGGAAAGAAAATTGAATTTGAAGGATTTTGGGCATTAATTAATTGATTTCAGGTTGATATTCATCGTGGCCTGACATCAGCTGGAGAACCACTGGAGAATTAGGAACACTGTACAGCTGTTTCGTCCTAGTATGGAATTCCTGAATAGTGCTCATCCACAACCCTACCAGGGATCAAACCCATGACCTTCACGTTTTATGGTCAGCAAGTGATCATTGGGTCACCGGGTTGGAATCCGGCGATTCATGTTTCTAGCCTTGTCAGTTGACGATATAGCTCAACTTCCATCCAATGCTGTTGTTGTATGACTGTCTTCATATTCTGCTTAGTCAACCACACCGGTCAAGACTCTTCATAAGAACTTTGGGAATCTCATCCTGAAACAAGTCAGTAGTAAGCAGTGGTGAGGTCATGGGGATCCACTACTAAGAAGCCTTATGCTCGGACGGGAAAGCTGTCCTGTGCTGATGAGTTTCCAATGGTTCGCTAACTGATGTGATGAATACCAACTTCAAAATAGGAAATTTCAGATGATGATTTTGTCTTCATCACCGGCCTTCGCAGAATGATCATAGTGATTTTTCCGTTGTAAACTGAATCTAGAAGTGATAACCACTCTGCCTGAATCCAGTCACTAAATGATAGCCTCCTCTAAATGACACTTCAGCATTTTTAGCTTTGATTCCTTATGTGTCACATGGATCCCAAAGGAGAATTCCAATCTAGTTAGGAAAGGGTATCCACTACTTACTTGTTCCATAACTGGTACAAACTACTTTAGAAGACAAATGTGCGTCAGATAAAGTATGAGGTCTCTAGACATCATAGAAAAAAGCTACCGGAATTTTCTGAGAGTAATAAATTGAGACTAAACGCTTCTCGTGGGTAACCTTCAACAGTGGGATTACTTTTGCCTCCTTAAATGGACAAGATTCTACTAAAAGACGAGTTATTCGAAATCTTATTACATGATAATTACTGCTTATTGTTGGTTATTCACTGAGTTAGTAAAGCATGGGATACTTGTGGTCGAATACGTTGATTTTATCATCAGAGGAGGAGAAAGAAATATTGTTAAAAAAGACCAACATTTATAAAAACACTTTTTCTGGGGGCTTTATTAATTACTTGGTGTTTTGAAATAATGAGATTCGACAAAAAGTTCCAAAATTGGAGAAGAACTAATCTAAAACATTATCACAAACCTGATGAAATGGAAGCTTCAAGCATCAAGGGCGTCATGAATGTTAAATTTCACTTCGGTTTTACTGTGGTTATGGATTTATATAAGATTTGCAAAGTTTCTTATTACTGTGGTTCAAATAAAATATTAATTTTAAGGATAGATATGTACAGATATAGAAATAGATAGAGAGATACACAGATATGGTATATGCCTTATAATAATGTGACACATCTATCTCAGATAGTTGAACTGACAATCAATGTGATGCTCCATCTCTCTAATTCACGTGGATTTGGATTAAAAATGAAACGTTCTGTCTTGACAGCCACTGTGAATATGATCAAGCTAGAGTAATGCGTTGTGAATTCACATGGCTTTCGGGTAAGACTCTTTAGGATTGGAGTCAAATAAAGATCTGTTGTGGAGTTGGACCTCGTAACTCAGTTGGCAGAGGACTGAGCTTCTAACCTTGAGGTCGGTGGTTCGAATCCTGCTGTCGCCTAGATTTTCATTTCACCTTCAACCATCATCTAGTATAAATTAGACGATACATCAAGGCTCGTCTGTCTCAAAAAGCACGTATTATGCATTACTTACACTTGAAGCTGGAAGCCATCATTTGGATAATTCTGCTGGTCTCATTCCGCCTTCCTCAGCGTAACTTCTGAGCATTTCTGTTGCATAACTCGGTCGAAATAGTTGTCATTCTGACCTACATGGCAGAGAAAAATGGGTGGCTGAATATTCACATTTTTAGTAGTTGCATTTCTTGATAAGTCTTTTATGATAATTTGTCAAAAGAAAGCTGACTGATACATTTGAATGTTTCGTAAAATACATTTGTATTAAACCATCAAGAGAACTGATGAAAAGCGGAAAAAATTTTCAGGATTGATTCATTTGAATTGTTGATGAGGCTTGCCGTCTATCGAAACAAAACAGTTGAAATGACTTTTAGACTTTTTCAAAACTCTGAAAATACACATAATTATAGCAACTTCAGCATTCTTCTATTTTCCCCTGAAGGTGTGTATTCTGTCAGTTATTTCCATCTAATCCTTTTACTCATATTATCCACAAATGTATGAATGAGTTACATATATTCTCTGCAGATTTAGGCAGAAAACTGAAACTTGGAAATCAAGATTGCATCACTTGTTCAACAATTTATAGATATATTAAAAACAGCACGGCATCTACGTAAAGTTAACATCATCACAAATTTCGAGGGAATAAGCAATTACACATAGAAGTGATTTTGATTGTACTGTGTTCTCTGAGCTGAATGGTTTAATCGGGAAGCTTTCACTGTCATTCTAGACAATATCATCCGTAAAAATTTCAGAATGGATATGTTATGACAGTTAACACATGTCCTTCAAATAGGAACATGTAGAATAATCTTACAAAATGCTAAGAAAGAAGTGACGATAAGTATTCATCGAGGATTCCATAAGTTTATGAATTGGCTGACTTGAAAATTACTGGCAGCTGAATTCCGATTGACTGGCTTATTGACGGCGTCATTTAAATACAAAGAATATGGTTTAGTTATTGGTCAACCACTCTGGAATGTGTGTGTGAAGTCACATCTGTGTCAACAGTGTTATCACTTACCACATTTCTCAGCCACCTTTAGTGTGTTGGCATATTGCAAAAAAGCGGGAAACGTCTTATCTGAAGATTATGTGGTACCATTTCTCACTGTCACATAACATGCCAACACGTTTTGCATAACTTTTGTTCTAGGCTTATGACTACATCCTTGTTTTCTTGATTTTTTTGTTATAGAAGTATTTGCTACAAACGATGTACATTTATTAGGGTTGGGCTTCGGTTAATTACAGATCAACTCTCATCTTCAGATAGACATTTCGACTTCCATGAGTCATTTTTTCACTGCGGACTCATGAACTAAGTGTATCGTCAATCGATGTTGATGTTCACAACTATACTCAGATCAACCAATAATCACTTCAGTCATTAGGATGAGATGAAACGAACAAATGCTGGGCAGAAAGTGTAGAATACCATTCATCATTTCTAAGACACTGTCAAATTCTGCCATAATTCAGTGGATGAAGATAGTGTGGCAACAGTTATGAAGAAGCGAACCTATGTGATCATAGAAAATACGCATTAGGAAAATGCCAGAATACATTAAACTATATGACACTTTCTTCTGGGTGGTAAGAGGGTGCTAACAATATATAATACACCAGAGATTTGGGTTTGTGTGCGATTATCATGCTTTTAATAAAAGCAAGTGTTGTTATCAGCTTGTGACATTCTAGGCCAGTTTGACCTGGCTGAAGAAATTCTTGTGTCACAGGTACTCCCTGGACTAGGAAGTCACAGGCTTACTGACCTTCACCTCCTCAACTTTCGTTTGTAAGGTTTTGTGTAACACGCTGGCAATAGCTTCTGCCTGATCAAGGAATACGGCTCTAACTGTCTGCATACTGTCCCAGGCAGCAGTCAAATCATCCAGAGTAATTGGTAGGTTGCTGGCACGAGACCTTTCTTACCTGAAACCTTGTAGGTTGTGGTGAACGGTATTATTCCTAAGAGGGAATTCTCGAACAGTGGTCACCGTCAGGATTTATAATGCTCTGAACAGTATGAGTACTAAAGCTACCGGTATTCAGTTAGTTGTATCCTTCCTTTCACCTCCTTTAGATTCTGGTGGCAAGCTTGTTTGCTCCCATTATCTTGGTACTTGGTTCCTGTCTATTAGACTTGCGAACAAGTCTCAAGAGGAAACACTTAAATTTGTAGCGTAGTTATTAAGCCCCACTAGTATTAGCCCATCGAAGTCCTGAGGCTCAAGCTTTTCATCCTCGCACTGTTTCCGGAAGAACTTAAGCTATATTGCACCGCCTTTTGAGGCAGTCATCGAGTCCTCGAACGCTTTCAGTTGAGACCTTCTATGAGCGCTTATCCTTTGTTTTGGATTATCGAATTTCAAACGTACCAGCTTAGTCGCTTCCTCATTGCTCAAGGATCCCCCACTAGGAGTCGTTGTTGGGCCAAGGCCATAATTTATCAACTGTTTCTGTGACATAATGTGGTCCCAGTTTTCCGAGAAATGTCAAAATCCTTTTTCAGTGTCGCTTTGTTATTGCTTTCCTTTTCCTTGCACCCTGTTGTTGCATAGATTACGTACTCTCTTTCAGGCGAGAAAACCGTGTTCTTTGTTGGACGACGGCCACTTAGATTTGGCCCACTTCTTCGCATGCATCAAACAACACTTTGCGCCATAAGCCAAGTAGGCTTTTCCTTGGGAGGACTGTGCTATTTCCGGTAAAGTGGGCCACACAGCCTTCTGAATTATACATTCAATGGATTTCCAGGGCTCATCCGCCTTCAGATACCTTCCGCCCAGAGACCATGGTGGTCCTGGTTACGTAATCCGTTGTTTTACATGGTCTACTCTGCCGTCAAAAATGAAGCCTTTGTAGTGCACCTTCCTGGCACCAAAATATAACTAAGGCTAAAATAAATAGTTTAAATTAAATTAACTAAATAAATCTCCAGCTTGCCTCCGGATGCTTAGGGTGTTCTAAGTTTTGCTTTAACGAGCATGCATCTGAGCAGGCTTGGACGCCATTTTTGCGCTCCATTGTGCTGATCACCACGCACGTACTCCGAGTCCCTAGTTCAGCCTTACAAGCCAGATAAATTGATTAAACTTTTCCCTCATTCATTATTATTACATTTACTTTAATTAAGTACATAGCTCCTTTAAATACATTGCGTATCAGTTCTTTTGATTTGTGTTTTGTTATCAGTACTTACACGTTAGGTAAAGTACTGGTTAAGCAGGTACGAAAGCACATCAAGTTAAGCAGGGCTGATCAAACGTTACGGAATTGTAACACGTACCGTTACAGATTTGCAACCATCGACCGGCCGGTTCTCTTCGGTGGTCAAGGGAAATGTCATTATCCCATGGTTCCCTTGACATAGTTGAAGATGTACATCCATGTGTTCTAGGAGGAGGCAGTCATTCGTCAGCCAGCGGTCACTCCACAGCACTGGAGCATCCAGACCTTATCGAGGGGCGTCCCTGATTCCCGGGGTAGTCTCGAGTGTCGAAAAGTACATACAGGAGAAAAACTTGGGTGCTGCGGTAGGTTCCAGTTCCATTTTAGTCCGTTCATTGGATATTATAATATAATAATAATAATATATTTCATACAACAAAGGTTACATGAATACAAACCAGTTTACAGGTTTGACCACTTTGGTAATGACAGATGACTATTATGTACAATGTTATGCTATACATTAGATGCTGTGATTTATGGCATATAGGAGGTGTGTTGAAGCAGGCTCGGTTCGAATTTGAAGATTATCCGGTCATCGTTTGAATCATCCAATATTCTTGAAGGTGAGGTCGCATCACAGTCATGACCTTGAGGTGTGCGCGTTCGTCACAACGTTTTGATGGCAATATTTCCCACTGACGAATGAGATTTGTAGGATTCCATTTGAATGCAGGACTGGTTAAGTAAATCTGAAAAGTGAATAACAAAAGCGAGCAGCAGGCGAAATTTGTAACAGGAGCACAAAAATACGCAGGAGTAGATCAGCCATGATACATCTGGGTGAGTTTGTATTGACTGTTAAACTTACTTGAGGAAGTGTCCAGAACCAACTGTTTAGAGGTAAGCTTAGGCGGAAGAAGATGAAGGTGCGCACCACAGTAGTGAAAGTCAGTCTGAAGCTGAAGATATCACTACGAAATAGAAAGATTAGAGGATATTTGACCAGGTATTAACTTGTTATATACCTATGTACAGGCGCATGATGAAGTTATAAACATTTGGGTGAAATTCGTGGTTTGTTTTGTTCTTAGGACCACCACCCTTTATCTGGTCACGAGGGGGATATGCCACGCAGTGAAACAGTATCATTACTGGATAACGTTTTGGACACTATTTACCTGCCACGTTCATATCAGACTTCACAACTTCGAGATCAATACGGACAGTAAACCGTGTTTGAAACGTTTTCCAGTGGATAATGAGGTTCCGTTGCGTAGCATTTCTGATAGATGGGCTCAAATGGAGTTGAAAAGTCCGTTTAAGTTTTAGGTTCACTGATCTGCTAACGCAATTGCCTTTCATCCGTATTTCAACTTAAGGGCTGTTGGAATCACCCAACCAACAGAGTCTGGAAGGGTGGGTCAGTGTTTGCACACGAAATTTTAATCAACCTTACTTTATGTTCGCAAGTGGCCTTTGGAAGACAAATGTCGTAACCCCAATAGTTATCTCTTGAGTTGGTAAGTAAAGTGATGCGGCAGGAATTCCAGCGGCTGAGATGTTTTGCGCGTGTTGCCTCTATATTTTTGAGGTTGGCATTGACACCCTACCTCCATTTTTGAAACTCATTTTCCTGGGAATCAACTTCGTGTCAGTCATGTAAAATCCTGTATTCAAGTCATCCGAGGTCGGCTTGGTTTCAGTGACAAAAATGATTTCGAATGTAAATGGTGCTCAAATATACCCAAATTCGCCAACCTTGCCGCTCACACACTCATGTTGCTGCATGTGCCTGCCAGAACCTTTCCTAGTTGGGATGGGTCCACCGCTGGAATATTCCCGCCACGCCAGTTAGCTGTCTAAAGTTACAAATCCAGGTTTCCGGTCCCAATTGAAGTGGTGGGATTCCGTTTTAGGACTTGCTGGAATTGTTAAACGATGAGGATGCAATGTGCAGGAAGTTTCGTTCATTGAGTTATCCTCCTGAGAAGGAGGTAGACTGCAGAGTTCCCGGTGGTTGATCTTCACTCTGGCTGGACCCTGAATCTATCTAAGTTTCTCCTTTCCTTCCGTTCCACTTCCTTTCACCTTGATTTTTTCTTACTTCCTCTTCCTCGGTTCTGCCGGACATCTTTACTTCACTCTTCTTCTGTTTTAAGGATCAGCCAGAACAAACGTCTGATAGCAAGACACATGAGGAACGCAACTGCACCACAATCCTCCGGAAAATCACACAACACCTACAAACTAAATCAACTCCCAGCTGCGCATCAGGCTGACCGAATCTGAAGCAGGCGAGAAAGTAAACTAGCTGCATCGGGACCAACCAAAGACCTGGAACCGGCTCAAAAGACCTAGAAGTGAGCGCGAAGGCATCAGTTGGTTTACAACAGCTAGCAAACAGAAGCTAGACACCATTATTATTAGCATGACTATGTCCATGTACAGGGTGAAGATTTGAAAAGCGGAGCAGAATATTGCCGTTGCCGATTTCTGAAAAGTACTCTGAAGCATTTTTAGCGCTTTAACGATAAGAATTTTCAACGGATTGATTATGCACTCACCACTTATGTAAGTAGTTACAGTTGGTGAGGTTTGTTTGAATGTAATTGGTGAAGCGTTTCCTAATTTTTCAGTAATGAACCTAGTGTCCCAGCTTTCCTTCTGTCAATCCCTGCGGTAAATTTCTCTGTGAAAGTCTGGTTTATTCTTGGATGCATTGACAAAGAAAGCTGATATCCCTTGCTAATATGAGAGTTCGAGTTTTGACCGCCTCGTGTGATAATTAGCAACTGATGCTACCCGGCCGCAGACTTCGCACTTCTTAAGGTTGGCACCAAAGATGGTCTGTCTTTGAGGGAGCAATGAAATTGGACATGCCAGTGCCAAAGTCATTGCTGAGGATGCAGAATGCTGATAATAATCGCAATTCCTCAATATCCAGCCATACACCATATTACAGGTATGAATAAATTACAATACAGATCAAATATAACTTTGTGGCAGGTAATCTCAATCCCCACCTATTCCGTCACTAGATGTATGCTGCATGTTCGTATAAGGGAGCATCCCAGCAGGATAAGTGTGCAAAAATTTACAAGCTGGACAAGTGAAAGTATTGCCCTGGCATCAACAAAAAACCAGGTTTCTATCTCGGCACTACACGTGCTACGTGGAGAAGAGTAAGGTCTGAAGCTAACACTCCCACAGTCTCAGTTTGTACTTTTTGCTTGAGATAATGATGAAATGTTTATGAGGAGATGTATCCACAGGTTGTTTACCTATTGTGCTTCGCTGATGATTCCGGAAGTGTATAATTCATGCATGTAAATACCATTACACATCAGGGGTTCATAATCTTGGTGAGTACTACGACTGAGATTCCATTTTTATCTAAGCTAGAGCACTGGGGAAGTTGTAGTCCCCATATGCAGTCTGTCTGTGGCCGGGAACGAGGTTGATAACGATTCTTCGAATACTTTTCCACCACGAAGTGAGCGTTGGTCGTTTGAGTGTAATGTTCGACGAGAGGCCGTACAAATGTGTGAACCAGTAACTGAAATATTTCTCCATCAAATTATTCAAATGCTTTTCAGACAGGACAACTTACTCGAAGCCTTTCCAACATTACTTGAATGGTGCATGAAGCTGTCTTCACGGTACATCCGATCCCACTCAAAAGTCTTTTACTGCTTGCGAGTCAGGTCATGGTATCTCATCTGTTCAACGATGGTGGTTGCTTCCATGTCAAATAAACATAATTACGGATTTGTTAAACTTCTTGTCTAAACAACGTCATCTGAACATCTAGGTTAGTTCACTTAATTCCTCCTGAAGTGCATTTTCGTCCATTTTGTCACAGATGGCTTTCTATATTTTCAAACCACCAGTAATCAACATCATCGGGGACTTGTCGTTGCGTCATACCGGAAGCCTGAGAACTTCCCTAATAAACCAACGACAGAAATCTTTAATGAAGTCAGCATTTTTCTTGTGCCATGAGGTAGTTATTTCATCAAAAAGGACCAGTTGTAGAGAAATGATGAGACTGTGGTCTCCAAAACGACAGGACATTCGACCCTTGATAAGCTTCTGGAATATTTTACCAACTGTTTTGTTTCACCCAATGAAATGATGGTTCGATACCAGGTGCATTTTACTTACCTTGGACACTTGTCCGATTACAGTTTGTTTTCATCCTCTCGGAAGCCAAATACGACCACAGTTTGTTGAATAGTAAAGCAGGCACCCTGTTAGTAGTATCCACCAGGGGTACTAGCCTTAGGTGCAAGCCATCAGGACTAGGGAATCCCCAGGACCTGGCTTACACAGCAGCCGAAACCTGCCCTCTCAACGTGTGCATTAGGCTTGGGTGCAGTATCTTTCAGGCACTACTGGTCGTAGTGATAGTATCTGCATCTGCCAAGAAGACTTCAGTTAAGAACTCCCGGGGGACATTCAGCTTCCCTGTGAATTAGGCTCACACGTCGAATGCTTAGTACCTCTCACTAGACTGTAGTGCAACATACTGCTGAATTGTGAGCCAGAACTCTTCATCCAGCCACTTTCCAAGTTGCATCTTATCAGTAAGCCATATCTCGACTAAGCTACTCTAGTCCTTTCCTCAATGAAACAGACCAAGTCCTCAAATTCGGGTTCCCTCCCAGAGACCAAAATCCTGTCTACTACGTCAGCCCATCTACTTTGTAAATCTACAGGTAGCCGGCCGATGATATCCTCCAAGTTGACCAGCAACTTCAAGTCCGCAACAAGCGGGAAACGAGAAAAAACAGAAACAAAGCGGTAGGCGGAGGAAGAAGCAAGAATTCCAACAGGGGGTGTGTTTCCTGCGTTCGTGTTTCTCCTTACTTAAATTTGTTTGCTGTGGCGTTCATTGTATATGCTCTCTCCGCTGAATACCTCAGAACATGAAGTTCATGCTGTCATGTGGCTTAGATCTTCTATTTTTGTTCACGTTGTCGGGCAGGGCAGAGTGTGCAGTCGATGCAGGGTGATAATTAGTAGAAGTCTCCTATACGTTTCTCGTGGAGGGCCAGTTCAGGTGTGTTGGATGTCCCAGTATAAACTAAGGAAGCCTAGTGTGTAAAATGTCGTACAGGATGATGTTGGTATATTCGGTAAGCCGGGTAAGTTGCCAGATGTTAAGAAATAAACTGGAAACCGACTAGATTCAGCGGTTGGTCTGAAGGCTTCACTTTAACAGGATGTCTATTCTACATCTGAGAGAATCTTACAGTGAAGAAATTTGCTCAGAGGCAGGATTTAGACGGAGTGTTGGCGTGGTTGAGTAGATCATAATATCTGTTGTGTTCGAAATTAAACCACCACTGGCTGTGGAAGTAAATTTGTGCAGCACATTGGAGAAGGTTGGCAAGCTAATTTTGGGTCTTCTCATCCGAAGTGATTCAAGACTTGGGGTTCTGCATCAGGAATTACAGTCCTGTATGCGATTGTATCCTTGTAACCTGGGTATAAAATGCTTTCAACACCATCTGCCTTTAATTTGTCTTAAATGCGGATACCACTCGATACACTGATGGTGGCCCTACGAAAGTTTTATAGAGCGGCGAGTTGACGCCTTTGTAGAGTAAGTCGTGGATCATGAGACCCATTAGGATCTTATATTTGCAAGTTTGTGATGCCATCTGTTCAGAAAATTCGAGGTGACCTGAATATCCTGCACTAAGGCCACAGACACTGAAGAACGGGTAGTCTCGTAGACTGAGAACGCAGTTGGATGTCTACCGATGGACCACCAAAACATGTGCAGACACATTTTCTTGTACTGAACTGAAGTGTCCCAGCAGCAGACCATGTAGATTTTACATCAAGTTCCCTTTGCACTAGTGCTTGGAAGAGGGGTAATACCATATGCTGATACCATTTTCTTCCCTAGTTTCACCACACAACTGCTGTGGACATATGTCGAATTTAGCATGAACAAACAAAGTTTTCTTTTTCTTCAGACTGGGGATTTCCACTACCTGGAATGAAGAGACGACAAAAATTGTTTTCTAAAGAGAATATTACCGGAGATTTTTCACCACTAACTGTTATAACCGTATCTGTAAAAGTGATATGCACCTGTGAATTCAGGAATAAATTATTATCACCTGTTTTGCTTGTTTGGCTTATGATGACTTTTCTAACCTGGGCTTTTCACACAGGTCTTAACTGAGGAGAGAATATCAGTCTTGTCAGCTGCTGCGTGGTTTCCCCACGCATCCAGTCTGCAGACCACAAAGAGTAGCTGCCCACAAACAATCAAATCTTCAAGAGCTAAACTCGGGAACTCAGAAATGATCTATTAGCCAGCCTAATGAGCGGAACAGAAATTCAAAAAGACAGCGCGAAGATATGGATCCTGGAGTTTAAAAACTGCTAGCTTGCCATAATGACCTAATAGACACTGAATACAACATGCATATAAAACTGCCGAATGGTTTCTCCGAAACAATCTTGGTCTCACGTGCAAACAATGCTTGTGCGTGCTACTTCAGTCTCGTCTTCCAGTATGGATTTTAATGTTTGAGAAAGTTGTCCGATTATTATCTATGTTCTTAACTGTTGGAAACGTTCGCTTGAGTCATGGTAAAAGGAAGCTACAACTCTCTTGCGTGCCTCAGCTCTCGCTTTTGAGATCAAACAGTTCCTTCGTTTACTTGTTTTTCCTTAGAGTTCTCTTCTATCCATTGGTGAGCTGTGCGAGACTTTGAAGGTTGTCAGCAGGGGTGGTGGTATGCTTCATTCACGGCCCACTTACACTTCAGCCATGAGGTGATTGAATTCTTGCGTGCGATTAGCTGCAGATATCTTGCCGCTCACTAAGTGATGCTGCAAAACCTCCTCTACTGGCTGAACTACAGCAGAAGTCAGTACTGAAATTTCATAAAAGGACCACTATGTGTGTAGTTATTCCACGTTTTGCCCTGGATGAATTGGAAAGAACAGATTGTATAGATACCATAGAGGGAGCTTATTGGTGTCATTTTTGCACTAAATATTTCCTTGTCATCGGCTTATGTATAGTACAAATGAATCAAGAGGTGTTAGTAGGAAAGTCGAACAAGACTATCAGGTATATTCCACTTGTACAGAACATTTTATAAGTGATGGAACTTGAAGTATTCCACCGGAGCTAGGGTGGAGGTCGTTCAGCTAATTTTTTCTGGGTATATTTAGAGAAATGTAACATACTTAGTGTCTTGTTCTAAGATGCAAGAAAAGGAAAACGACATGCGAGTGCACAAGCTGCTTTTCGTGAACTTTCCTGAGACAGGTTTTCAGTGAATTCATCTCTGCGAAAAATAAATACAAGCAGCGCTAACTTTTGGCTGGCTCTAACGCATATAGATCCATGGAAATGGCTAGACAGCCAGAGAGTGAATGGAGCAATGGGGCCATTTACCGAACATCTGAAAACCTTCGCTACTCATAATGCCGTATCCAAGACATTTCTGGTCGTATAAGTTCTCTGTAGTGGATTGAAATGATACCATCCCACCCCTTGAATGAGGTGTTACCCATACGTAAGGCTTCTGTGGGGATCCGTTGACTAGTCAAAGTGGTATCATACCGAAATGAACAGAATACGACCTACGTGCACTATTTCAGCACGCAGGATGTTGTAAGAGACTGTCAGAGGGTCTCTTTGTCGTCAACTTTCAGCGTCAAATTAGTACAAAAACCTTTGCTAATGTGCTTCCTTCAAATAGTGGTATCGTAATATTTGGGGTTGCAAGTGAGAAAACCGATCCCTAAAACTGCTCCAGTAACAAGAGCTGTTATTCTTAGCAGCTCTAGCTTCGATCTTGGAAAGTACGGTGTACGTATCAGCCCACGGTGCAAGGAAAGGCTAATCTGAATGTGAGTACAGGCCGAGAAACCCTGCCTTCTCTAAAATGTTGACTTTACAGGTCCTGGACACCAGCTTTTTTGACACGGGAAACAATGCCTCCAACTGCGAGGGAACAGGAGCAAGAGTGAATACCCTGCTACGTTTCTTGCTTAGAAAGCTCCGAGCCCTCCCATCATACCTCTCTTAAAGCTTTTCGAACTTGCCACCGACCAAATCCAGAAGTGTTGATTGTGATGGCACCTGTGGCACTGGAGAAGACTCTGGTCTCCTTGAGGTGGTACTCACGACCCAATGATAACAGTTGTAATTGTCCGTAAGCTTGATCGAACAGACTGAGACATATAAATCTATTCATCCAAATATATCTTGAGCAGAGGAAGCATTCTCATACGACCCGGAAGATTTTTCAATGGGCGAGTTACGTGAACAAAACAGCGGTTGGAATATGGCAGTTATGAAAAGACCCCGTTCAAATAGAACATCATTTGGTAGAATTAGGCTCTAGATAAACTTCGTTTCCCTAAACTTGCTTTCCTTCTACATTGGTTCGTCACAGTGTGGTTACAGTTTCCATTTGGAATCACCTTAAAGAAGGTCAGATAACTACATCGGCTCGTTTGGCTCAGCAACAACGTATTCAGGGCACAACTGACTTCATTAACTACCTGACAAATCACTGCATCACAGACGACTTCTTCTATAGATTGCTTATCATGTGTTTTTGATAATCACTCCGCCTCATAACTTTGACTACTGTCGATACTCATCAAAACTATCTGTGTTTTTTTGAACGTTCCGAATCCCATTTTACCCTTTCCCGAAATTCTCCTTCATGCATTTGCACAGGCAGAAGTTATCAAAAGACCCCTTGTCTTCCCAGTAGCCCACAGTTTTCTGATAAGCTTGGCTTATTAGTTACGGGTCCAAATTCACTGAAATGCACATGTAATTGGAGGTAAAGACCACGAGGCTCATTACAGTAGCAAAATCAAACAAAAAACCAAACCTCAGAAAACAGATGCAGGGTTCCGTAAACTTTTAATTTCCTGCATTCTCACTACTGTAGTTGGATACTGCGTTAGGATGTGACCTGTTTACTGTTAGATTTGTTATACTCTATCACTCATGAAACCAGACAACATAAATAATGACCTAAGAGTTGGTCTCAACTTTAAAACTATCATATGTTTGCATGATAACGTAATTATTTAGCAGGCTGTTAATATTTTGAGGTCATCTATGCTGAAAGGAGAAATCCTGCATCGAGAATAAAATGAGTGAAGTATACACTGATACTGTAAAGATCCATACAGAAGTGGGCTATGCTACTGTAAAGTGTGCTCCTATTACAACTGTCCAAGTAAATTTCTTATGTAGCACTTTAAATTTTCCCGATTACAGGAAATTATTTCAGTAGCTATGAGAACTATCTCGTTAACATCATCTCCACAGATTTATGGACTACAGCTATCAAGGAAATTCGATAAAAGTGATCCTCACAGACATATTTTATGCAGACACTTGACGTATTCCGAAGTTTGCGAAATGTATGACATTGGAGAACTTAGGCTTTCTATTTATTTATTTCCAACAAAGTTTGAAGAGGCGGCAAGAAATGATAGAGCTACTCTGTTTTATCTTCATCAACAGGTATATGCATTTCCAAAACTATTATCAGAGCCAATCTTGAGACTAGAAATATATATTATTCCGGCTTAAAATATATTAAAGATGTCGATTTGGCACTTGAAGTTGGGTGTCTCAATATAAGGTAGGTAACAACACTGTTTTCATCGTTCTCTCTCCAGAAGTTTTATGTCCTCTCCGAAGCTGTCTGTCAAAGAAATAATCGAAACGGTTGAGAAAGTGAGAGATATCTCAACATTTTTTCCTCCATGCGTTTTGCAGAACTTCAAGGTTAGTTTTATGCTACTGTCTACGATCACTTATTTTAGAAGCCATAATCGAATCTTTACGTCTTTAAATATGTTTATTGCTTAGGGTTGGAGGCTAGTGGAACTCATCACCATAACATTTGATTTCTACACCAGTTTTTAGTACTTTCAAGGTGAGATTAGGTCTTCGAAGTACTGCTGCAAGCAATTATTAACGTAGGTCATTGGCTTACTCTCCTTATCCTCAAAAGTTGACATAAGAAACTTTATTATTACTAATTTTAATAATAAGTGGTACAGATATTTATGAGATTATTTGATATCACCTCCACCCAAAGGCAATGTGGCTTTGGAAAGGGCTTTTTGTACCACCAAATAAGTATACATGCGTTGAAAAATCGATTATTTTCAGTCTTGAGCAAGTCTTGCAGCCAGTCCGGATTTATTTAAATGCATTTCTCAAGTCTTCAAACACAAAGAAGGTTGTTGTTGTTTTCGGCAGCTGGTTATTAAATCAGCAACTCTAAGAGATTGTCAAACATCTTGAAAACCCTAGCTACGATGCAGAATCTTGTTACTATGCCAAACTGTCCATATAGACAAAAAACTGCGAATAATGTAGTCGTGTCATCTCGGGTTACAAACTAATAGTAGCCAAAATGTTTTAGAGTTACTTCAATATAATACCTCTCAACCTACAGCAAGATAATGGGAGGAAACTGGTAAAATTCAGTCGTTTGTCATGTCAAGAATATTAAGAATCATAAGGTACAAAATTTGGTCCTTCTTTAGCTTTGGTTAGCTAGAAGTTCGTTCCATTTTACGCCAGACTTCTCATTGGTATAAAAACTTGATAGTAAACTAAATCTCGTGCAAAGTAATTAGTTCCTCCTTTTATTTGTTCACTGATAAACAGTACAAATCACTAGAAAAAAACACAAGGTTATCGCTTCAGTCTTTCTTGTTAGAAGCGATGTTCACAAATACCAAGAACTGGAGTCCATTTCTCTGGTCAGACTGTTCGAAAGTATTACGGCTCAGACTTAACACAATATATTGGCAAATCACTACTGAATTTATGCTTATATTATTCTAAGTGTGTTATCAAACCTCACATCTTAAGTACTTTGCTTAAAATCAAGGGCAAGGCGTTCAGAAAGGCTGTGCAAAATTATTTGGCAAAGATAATTCACTATTCAGAGGAGGACTGTGCATTAGATCTACTAAATCGTTACCTGGTCCTGCTACAGTTTGATCGAGATGTAATCAAATGTAGACTTGGGGTAAGTTTTGTATTTTGACGTGACATGTCTACTTTTTTTCAGTCTCCAGTTTTTGAGTCAGCTACTAGTATGTTTCTATTAATCTTTCGTACAGTAGTAATTTTAAAAGTCTGCAAACTGTAAAGGTTTTTGGATTCATTTATTAGGACTGCTAGGTTTACATTGCCAGTTAGGTACAGTCTACTAAATAAAGACAGTGTCACATAAAAATAGCAAACTGTAAGTCTACGGTAACCAGAATTCATCGGATACGGGATATATCTTATGCTGAGGATCATAGAAAAGTCTGAAATAGACCAACAATACAACTTTCAAGGCAGCAAAATAGTGTCAGCCTTTACAACTAGGTAGAAATTTGGTCTAATTTGCTTCGAATAATTTTTCTGGTGACAATTTACACTGTACACTTATTAGATTTTGATATCAGTCAATACTAATTGCATCAATAACGCTTTGTATTCAGAACTTATTATATTCGAATCACGTCTGTGATTTGAGCCGTCATATATATTGTGGTTAAGTGGACAAATTTTTACTAAGCAAGTTGGGATAGCGATAAAAAATGCGGCGTATGACCGTTTGAGATCATGTAAGGAAGAAATGAAAGCTTGTGGGCAGTTGTGGTGCCAGGTCCAAAAGATTGCGGAGAACAGTGCAATGGAAGCGTGATACTGAAGCCCTATATTCCGCTAGGAACCCAAGGGAAAATAAAAGTAATAATGACCAAATGTGAAAAAATAGGGAAAGTATACTCAATAATAGCAAGAAAAGAATGATATGATTAATGTAAAGGCTTAATATCACACAATTCTGTCTGAAGTTAAAAACTGGAGAAAGCCTTACAATCCGACTGAGAGCTTTCAGAGTATTTGATAATGATATTTTCCGATTGCGTACAAAATAATTTATCTTTCAACAGAATTCTCACTTGCCATATAATGGTATCTAATATTCAGGGCGCATAATGCATATCACTTGGCAGTTGGCAGGAAGTATGGTGTTAACTACGGAAATCAACATTTCAATCTTTCTCTAGTAGGGAGCAGGACAATACAGACGAACAAACCATTTACAAAGTTTTGAAGAAAGATAAGCACTCTGATTAAGTTTAATATTGGATGCGTGCTTCATTCTATCTGGCACTTGCCAGCCGGAGGTACCTGCCTCCTAGGGAGGGATGTTGTTCCCTCTAAGATTCAAACTTACTACCAGTCGCTATAAATTTTAGAGTGTTATCCACTAGGCTACTGGGTTGCCATAGTCACCTATATATATATATATATATATATATATATATATATATATATATATATATATATATATATATATATATGTTCTAGTGGATTTATTTCCTCCCTCATAGCATGGAAGCTGCTTGAATGGGATAACAAACAGTTGTTAACTGAAAAATCGTAATAAGACTGTGCAACTGACTGGAATTAAGGCATAATCTTAACCTTTATATTATGAACAGAACCACTTACTTAATCAAAATTTCAGCTTAAAATTCTTCATTTCCCTAGGTGTTGTTGTTTGTAAGCCATGATCCTATTTACTTAAATGATGAAAGTACCTGTTACCTACGAGTTAAAATTGGAGTGACTCACTAGATGGATAGTTGCGACGTAGCAAGTGCCAGTATTTTAATAAAAACTTCACAACTGATTTGCATCATACTCATCTTTGCTTTGAATCTGAAGGTAGAAATACTTTTGTGCTGATATAGGATATACCATATAGTGTTTGCTTAAAGTGGATCCGATTGATGCATGGATGTGAAGGATGCATTCAGTAATAATTCTAAGATGATTTTGATAACAAAACCTAGATCAATATAGAACATTACTACCTTGAGCATAAGGTGTTAAAATGAACTACTGTTTATCCGCTAACAAGAAGCGAAGAAGTCTTACATACAATGAGTAATGTTGAAATGACTAACAAAAATTCTGAGTGTACGGACGTCATTTTGTAAGCAGCAGCTCATGGTTAGGAAGGAGATATTAAATTACTTGCATTCATGATTCAGTAACATTTTGTTATCAGTTGCATACAGATATAAGATTCAGCAGTTATACCATATAGTTGTGACGATTCCGCTGTACATAATATTGGAACGTAGTTATTACTTTAGGCGTTTTAAATAAAATAAATCTATTTTTCTGAGCAGAACATGGTTGAATAGATTGTATTGTGTGTAAAATGAAATTTTTGGCAGGAATTCCCGTAGAACTAACTATTATATTGTCGATTTTCTAGTAAGTGATTGTATTTTCAAATAAATGAGGCTTTCTCCCCTTGTATTGGTATTTGACCTAATGTTATCTGAGCGGAAACAGGTTCATAAATAAGTCATCTATGATAACTATGACCATGATGATGTGTTTAATTAAACGGGACATCTTTTGGACAGACAGAAAAATTGTCTTTAATACTCTGTGTTCAGACATTGAGGTCCTATTGGTCAACTGACTTTGATGGTTTGACCTGCAGAGATTCAATATTATCTATATTTGAAATCATAGAGAAGTCACATCAGTGGGGAAAATCATGCTAAACATAAGGAATGAGTCTGTGTAAATCTTTCTTTCATTCATGTGTTATGTCTTAATTATTACTTAACAGTAAGGCTACAGCGTTCATATTCCACAAGAAGCACACAAAAAGCTTATTTCTATATTAAGACATTAGTTACACTTGGTCGTTATATAAGTGAAACTCATAGCAGGTCAGTAGAAGATAAATTAATAAATTCTATGTGAATTTGAACAGTGGTAAGCTGTCTCAGTAAAGTGCTTGAAAGACTGTTACTACAGCTTTTATCAGCATCAGCAGCGAATGAAATAAAAAGTAAATCTTTTCGTGAAGTGGCTTGTAGCTTGACGCGGGAAATCTTGTTTCAGACATTTTCAAGATAGTCGCAGTATTTGACTTTTAATTAACAGATAAAATAAACTGCTTCTTCTGATCATATAAGTATGTTTTCAAAAACAGTGGTAATGTGATACTTATGGTTCTGCATTACAGCAGTATTTAATTTTGTGTACTCATCTATAAAGTTTTCTTCAGAAGTTTTGCAATCTTTTGTCATGCAAAAGTTTATGAAAAAACTTCGCGCATAATGTTTATATGCTGTACATTGACAATTTGTACCAATAATTACTGTCGGGTAAGATAGTTCTAACCGGCTGGAAAGAAACTAGAAGTGGTTTCTCAAGCACCTTCAGAAGCAAAAAGGGGTGGACTTTATGGCTGTTCAACTTAAGGTATTTCTAAAGCGTGAGTACAGTTACTGAAGGTCGGATCTGAGCAGGGTGAACGGCGTATTTAAGCCTACTATCCACAGACCTTTTTGCTGAGTGCAATGTTAGGCTGCAAGAACACTATACTACTTGCCCTATAACTCTGACATGTATATAAGTCTTAATTTTCGTTAGGAGAAAGCTAGGATCTTTCGAATAACTCAGTCTCTTAGAGTACCTTAACTTTTTTCTTCGGCGAATACAACCTGGGTATGATGTTACATTGTAATTCCATTTTATTTTGTTTCGTAGGTATATTACACAACAAAAATAGAATTACTTATTGGATGTTTTTGATGCTTACTCGATTAACAAAGATTCGGCTGTCAATCACTTCTTCTACACAGCTAGATTTTAATGTTTTTGCCCTTTCTCTTCCTATTATGTGATTGTGTATGGTCATATTATGGCCTTGGTCACGTAACACCAAAATAGCTATTTTTTTAACCATATCTCTGGTCTTATTGGGGTCTACTGATCTTCATTTATCAAGATTTTTGTAATCGGATAGGCCAACTCACTCTAATCAACTACTCAGACTAATACATTTGACTTTGCTAACATTGCAAGGGATTTGGTAAACTAAATTATTTTGCTTAATTGCAGCAGTAGGATCTTTTAACTTAAGAATCTGGTTTCTAAGTGATTTGGTAGGTTTAAACGCCATTCTAGTTCCGGCCTTAATGAGGATTCTCTATAACTTTTTCGGGGCACCTTCGCTGTATGACAATATTGTGTCAGTATTACTAGTGTATAACCACTACTGTTCATATTCCTTAGATGATTTCTTGTGAGTTAAGTGATAAGTTTAGGTGGTTAATTATTGAGACGTTAGGTAACCTTGATGTGCGTTTAGTTTCTTGATAGGATTCCATTTCCTTTTTAGTAAGCCTTTTTGCATTGCTACGTAGACTTCCTCATCAGATTATATTGTTTTACTGAGTGACAAATCCAATAAACAAACTAAAATGGAATTCCTTCTTGCAAGATTTTTGGAAGTGTAGTATACCTTTTGTGATCATATGTAGTGGTTGTGTTTATTCAAAACACCTATACGATTACTTCAACAAATAATTCATATCTTATTAAGACATAAATTCTTGGTGTGTTTTCTAGATTCGAAATAAAAAATAGACAAATCAAACAGTAAATCGCAATTATTCAAGGAATGTTTAAAACTTATCTTTCGTGACATTCATAAATTATTTCGAATTTCATTTTCTTTTAACGTGATTCATCTAACATATATGAATATACTTCCTAACTAACAACAGATAACATGTAATTGTTCATTGACAGTGTTACGTAAGGTGTCAAATATGTACAAAAATCTGGATATTGGTGTGTCAATAAACGTGTAAACAACCGTTTAACATCGATTGAATGTTATTCAGTGTCTAACATTAGTATTCAATGAATCTTGATGATTGAATCATAAAAAGTGTCACTTTGTCACATAAGTGATACTGAAGTTATCGTGATGGCCTTCTTTTTCTGAGATTAGTGCCATCCTACAGGATTTTATGAGACGTCTATGAATAAATCATTGTGATGATAAATGTTTGAGTACATAGATTTGTTCAGCCATTTCCTCCTCAGTACCTACAGTTATATATCTATGAATAATTGTTATAATAGCTGAAATAGTATTAAAAGAAGAATAAATGAAATGTAAACAGCAAGTTAAGGGATAATAGTGATGTAAGAGCGAAATGTGGGTAGTCAGTACGAACACAAGAGTGAACAATGAAATGGTCATGTGTTTTTATTTGACAATTAGAATATGATGAATTATTGTGAGAGGAAGGAAAACCATGTGAATAAAAAGCAAGATGAGGTGGAGGCAGGAATTAAAGGTATGACATCACTTAGAAATAGTGATTACCAACACATAACTTATTACATAATGTGGGTTTCATATTCAGAAGAGAAGAGGAGGCAACGGGAAAAATTGAGGTAGAAGGTAAAACTTGATTTTCTAACATCAGTATTGACTTGTAAATGTTTCACCGTATTTAAGTAAGGCTAAGGTAAACAAATCGTCTGAATGAAATTTCTGTTAGATAAAGAAACCGAGATTTGCGTTGGATTTCTTACCATTGACTCCATGGAAGTTGAACTTGACTTCTTATGAAGTACGCTTGTGAAGAATAGTTATCCCAGTCAACTTATCGATAAAACTGTGCGAGGAAGACAGACGAAACCAGTCATCAACTGAGTCTGCAAAAAATACTTTGTTCATGAGTTTGGGATTTTAGGTTGATGAAGCATCAGAAATTCCTAAAAATCATTTTCGGAGGTCATTTGGGAGAATACTTTTCGCAGCCAAAATTCATTTGACCTTCACTAGCCATTTATTGGGCTCTGTAAATGTAAAGACAATAACCCTTGACAGGCCACCACTATGTGCATCTACCAGTTCCGTTTTACTGTGAATCAAGGTGCATCCGACTTAGCAAGAGATCTCTGTCAACACATATAGGAGAAGATATTCCAGTATATGGTTCAAATGAACTGCATAAAATTTTTCATCCTTAAACGTTTGGCTGAGCCCAACCACTCAACTGACCGGAACAATGATTTCAAGGTTGTTTGTCGAACTTACTCAGAAAACAGCAGAAGTATTGAATATACTCGCTACGTTTTTTCGAATTTCCCTTTTTGCTAGATTAATATTTGCACTCCTTTATCACCATTATCAGCAGTAATACAAGAGTAAAACTTGGGCACAGTGATAGATAGTAATTCCATTTTAGTTTTTTATTGAAAATGTCACATAGTGAAACAGTATCATTTACTGGATAACGTTTAGGACACAATATATTTTCCATATTCATATCACGTAAATATACAACTTTGAGACAGTTTATATGGTCCTAATTTCTTCTCTTTCTTTGTGATGAGAAGTTAGATTGTGTCGGGCGTCTACAGCTTTTAAGTTCCAAAATAAAATTTGCTAACAAACTCAATAGGAAATCCTCCAATTCGAATCACTACTCAAACTTCAAACCATATCGCCACAGCTCAGCTAATGTAGACCTAGTCAAATCCCTAAGTAATAGGGCAAAAATGCTTACTAAAAGTACAGAAATTTGTGACAAGAAAGTAAGCACATCAAGCATACCTTACGTCTTAATAATTTCTCACCTAAATTTATAAATAAATTAATAAGAAGTCGTTAGAAAAGCATGAGCAGTAGTAGTAGTAGTAGTTGTATTAACAGAGGTGTTATTAACTATAATTCTACTAGGCATAGTAATAATGGTGACAGGGTTGAGAGAGAATTCAATGCCTCGACTGTGTTACCATACAAAGAAGGCACCTCAGAAACCTTACGAATAATCCTCAGTCAGGCTAGGATTAAAGTGGCATTTTAACCAACAAACTCGCTTGGAAACAAGCTCTGTAGGTTAAAAATCATATCGATCAATTTGGGAGAAATAATTTAGTTAACCAGATCCCTTACAATGATTGCGAGGTTAAACACATGAGTCAAAGTAGTTGACTAGGGTCGATTAAAATAACAGAGCATAAAAGTTTAGCTAAATGTAGATTAGTAGATTCTAATAAGATAAGAGATTTAGAGAAGAGCTTGACTATTGCTATGGATGCGATTGCACGCAATCACTCAGTAGAGTAAAATAGGGTGATAGAATTAAAAGCTAAGTTAGTTGGGTGGATGCAGAGATTGGTAACTGAATCTTTGTTTATCTACTCAACACCAAGTACATGCAATCGAAATGATTCTGCACCTGTCTCAGATATATGGAAAATTCTACTACCCTTGTCATCACAGAGAAGGAGAGAAGATTAGGACTATATAAACTCTGTCTCAAAGTTGTGGAATCACATAATGGGAATATTGAAAATATTGTTTGATACGTTATCCAGTACATTGGTACTATCACTGTGATACTTTTAATAAACAAACTAATATGGAATTTAAACAGCGTAATGAGAAGACGAAGATTATCTGAAACATGTGATGTATTAGCGCTATACATTTCGAACAATCTGATCACACTACATAAAAGTGGTCGGAGCCCAGTGCTTAAATTTATTGAAGCTCTTGCCATCCGTAAATTTAAACCCCTTTTATGTATACAAAACTATTCGTACTCACATTGAACCTACCTTGGTAGTGTTGATTTTAATTTTCATACCAAGAGTAAGGTTTTCCTTTTTTTCTTCTTTCTATCCCTTCCTGTTCCTATGTTTCCTATTAACTTCATTGACCTTTTTCGTAAATTTTCACATAAATAGTTCGACAAGTCCATGTGTGATTAGATTGTTCGAAATGTATAGCGCTAATACATCACATGTTTCAGATAATCTTCGTCTTCTCATTACGCTGTTTAAATTTATCAAAGGGACTAGTTGCTTTAATATGGAATTGTCAGTATTATTTATACATTTAATAGCTTCCCATGTTGTTTCATTTAGTCTTTGTAAGTTTTAAGAAGACATTCTCCTTTTATCTCACTTAACTTGTCTTATTTATATGATTTCACACTTCGTTTGTTTATTAGTTCTACAATGTTTCCGCTCTGTTTGTAATCTATATACACCCTAAAAATCTTACGCAACCCCTTTACATTATCAATTAGTAACATTATTATAAGTGTAACCATCATAATTGTTATTTTCATCTCCCATTATTTAAATTTAGTTTCCCTCACTGACTGTAGTTTTAAATATCATACATATTCAAATGTATAGCTTGAGAATAACTTCTTTGAAAAGAATGCTCTTTGTTGAATGCATATCTTGATTCGGACGGTAAAACTGAAATTATGAATTAAATGAATAGGAAACGTGTTTAATCTTTTATCACCTGATAAGTAAAAAGTAAATGCTTGAGCTATTTTAATGTGCTTCCTTCTGTCTACTGAATCAGATTATACTAACGTGAAGGTAAACCTCACATCTTTATACATGTATGATGTTACAGAATTAAACTTTTATGAGCATATTCTATGTTATCAGCTCAACATGAGCACCTTAACTTGGAAATAGATGAGATGATTGTGTATAAATCACCTTGAAAAGTGAAACTGTTGTACATTCAAAGACTGGTCAATTCAAACAAATATTTAAATTTCATTTGTCATCTAACTGAAACATGACACTTCCAATGAATTTCAGGAAGTGTCTAAAGTTGTTTTCCAATTTTAAATATGAATCACTTTGATATAAAGAAAATGCAGTATATTATATCTTGCACATCTGATATGATTCTTACTAACTGCATGAATATCATAATTCATGTTAACTTTGTAGATTTGTTTGTTTCTAGCTTGAAGGGAATAAAATACGCTAAAGTGTTCTCAATTTTTCATTTGCTGTAGATGGATTTTCAACCTTTAAGTTACTTAATCTAGTCCACTGAGGAATAAAAAAAGTTTTTTTGGTTACACCAGCGTTTTTAACCCACAACGTTTTCTTATATTCTCTCATATAAAGTTTTTATTTACGTATTGAAATGTGAGAACCCAATACGACCAACTATTTTCAGTCGATCTGTATTCACAGTGTATAAAATAGGTATAATAACAGGCTAGGTACTGCTGACCAATAATTGGCCTTGTAGTTTCTGTCCTTAGACGTCAAGTTGTAACTTAAGTCTAGTTGATTAATGATTAACTTGTTCTTTCTTAGCTTTAAACTCGTATACACAGCTTCTCTTTATATTTTCAGGCAGGATGGGGTATTCCAGTGGACTTAATTATTGGACCACGTTTTCAGGTATCTATAATTGTTGAAAATGGCCGCCAGGTAAGCTGTAATATATTCGTCTAGATACATAGACTCGAATAAATGTTTTCACCTTCAAAAAGACCGAAAATGCTTACGTTTTGCCACGAAATCAATAATTGTATCACATAATGGCTACTTACAGTACTGAAAATGAAACTTTGTCTAGTGTACAAGTAGTCCCCTTGTTATTTGATCTACATAGTCATTTTACGATGCTCTTCAAAACAGATTGTAACAAAAATATAAACACATGATGTGGGATGTAAAGAATTGAAGGATGTTTCTCCTCAGATCGCATCACTTGAGGATTGCTCAATGCCTGAAAAGAAGCACGTTTTGTGGAAAATATATTTCAGAGTTAGAGAGTTGGGCCTATATGGTCGTGGACAATAAATTATGTTCGAAACATAACCCAGTAAATAGAACTATTCCACTGTTTGATAAATCAAGCAAAATGGAATTAAATTCTATCACGTTATCCAAATTTTACTCTTAAATTTTCATATTCGTTTTGCATTGTTAGGAAACGGTATGCAGTCCGCTTGGAGTCAATTCCAAACTCACTTATGAGTCTGTAAGAGGTTTGTGCTTAAAAATATTATAGCCATACTCTGATAAGTTAAAGCAAACCTCTTTGAGGATGCCTTACAACACAAAATGGTAGTTGGAGTTGAAATGGTGCTATTTTGTTCACCCTGATGTTTATTACAAATTCTTAACAAGTGCACACTTGTGACACATCATCTGGGTTATTAAGATAAAATGAAACCAGTATGAAATATAAGTTAGGCTAAACTGCATCTTTGGGATGGTAATAATCCAAAAACGTGCAACTTGATTAAAATAAACAAATTAACACAAATGTTTTTCAAATGTTCTTTTACAGCCCAGACACTTGGCCTATTTCGCAAGTATTCGACAAGTGGTTGTATCTAAAGTTCATATTCAAGATACAGAGCGTTTCCAAGTAAAAATTGGCGTTGAGCAGTCAACAGAAACCAGTAAAACTCAACTTGATTTTATAAGTTTTACTTTTACAACACCAGAAGAAGCAGATACAGTTGTTCATCTTTGGAAGGTTATTGTGGTGAGTCATTGGATGATGCTTTATCCAATGGTATGGTGGATTCACTGAATAATCACGGATCAAAATGGCAACTTAATTCAACTGTGACATGCAGTGATTTCCTGCCTAATGGTTGTCCGTTTAGGTAAGGAGCTAATCGTTTTGCTTAATTTTAAGTGTTATACTGTGAACTGGCTTATTGGCAACTGAATATCTATCCCAAATCTGATAATGTCAACAGAACAGACAATTTTTCAGTTCACTTAACGGGGAAAGTGGATATTATTCTGTACACCTGATAAGTTCTTCCTAAAATCCCTTTAAATTTATTTTTTCTGCTCATTACACCAGGAAATATATGTAGAGGTTTTTTGTTTTAAGAATGTTGCGTTACGGGGTTCTTGAGATTTTCTTATGCTTGTGATTCTTAAACATTATGGGTGATGCAGCCTTCGTGGTTAGTTGTTACACATCTAAAATAAGCGATTACGCTGATTTTTGATCATACCTGAAATATAACTTGTAAGTATGTCCTTCTGAATAGTAGTCATGCAACATAACCAACTAGGTTATGATAACCTGTAGCAAAATCAGTCACCACATTACCCTAAGTATTTATAAGTTCTAGATTGTTGAGAATGTTTTACGAAGACAAAATATGCTATCATTATAGGGCTCGATCAACTCCCATAAAAAGTAAGCGAACATTTACTGTTCCTATATCTATGGTTATCATTGAGTTTTCAACGAGTCACCCTTTTAATACAGTTTCTATCCGTATCACATACTGATGTACTTGAAGTTCTTCGTAAACCATACTTTGTATCACTTACAGCTTCTCAAGAAACGGAATAACTCTTCTGATAGGTTGTCGGTCAATTCTGCCAAAGAGTTGTTAGTTATCGGACATTTAATTCCTTGTGAAAGTTTCTTGGTGTATTCACAGAGTGGTGGTTGTAGTAGTTGTTATTGTTGTCGTAGTAGTAGTAGGGGCAGTGTTTTGGTGGATTCAAACAATTTCATTTAGTTCTTCACATATGTTCACATACGCGGCAGTTTGGAAATAACAGGGACGGAAAGAAAGAGATAGTTTATATACACAATAACTACTTGATTTTGTAAAATGAATTACACAAGAGATGTTTTATTCTTTTGTCAGAATATCTGTGAAATAACTCGAATAGTCAAAATAAACAAATCGTATCAATCAACTAACCTTACTATTAGCGTATATGCAAACCCAGAACTAAAGTGAACATTTCTTAGAGTATATTGAAAGCTGGATGGAAGCTATTTCACTACATAAGGATTGAACAAGCATAACGCAAATGTAATTCCAAGTTATTTCATGACTGTGTATGTGTTTCATATAGTTTATTAGTATAAGAAGTGACAGTCGAAATAGCAGCAATGGTAATAGTAGTAGTGGTAACAATAATAGTATCGATCGTTGTACTGCTATCGTGGGTGATATTAGCACTAGTAATAGTATTGGGATCATTAATATTAGTTGATATACTTGTATTTCTCCGTTGGAAACTGGATGTTATATGCTGACAACGGTCGAATAGTCCGATTCAGTATAACAACCGAGAATTATAAGTATATCAATAAATAGTAGTAACTAATACTTGTTGTACAAGAAGTAACCCAATGGATAACGCTTTGGTATTTCGAATTTCACCAGGAACAACACTCACTAAGGTCCAAGGAAATCCAGCTGATGAGTTCGAGATAGGACGAAAAGCACGTTCTAGATTTCACTGCTAGCCACAACCAAGTGAATTATAATAGTCAGTGTTATAACCAGTAGCAGTTGTAGGTTGAAATATATTTCAAGCTGCATTGGAGAACGGAATTCCTACCTCCCTTGTGAATAGTGTCAACTAAAGCAGCGTCTGCAGGTGAACATTTTTAACATCAAATAATACTGCCTGACAGATCAGCCTGATTTAGACAATTTGCACCGATTCACAAGCTTAATTAGTATTGTCAAAGGTATGCTATTTCTACAAAACGTAAATTTATTCGAAAGGTTGATTTTTTGTTGATGAAGAATACTAGGAATCTCACAGGTCATCATTATCCGTTTCCGTTCCTGTATACCAAGATCTACTCTACAGTCATACTTAGACGAAATATTTAAATCCCTTGGTCACATTACTACTGACTAACAGAATCTCTTAATGACTAACTGTAGACGCTGTTTACAGTATTACGACTAGGTAACATTGATTGAGTTCACGAAAAATATCACAGACAACGTTTACATATCTTCCTTCTTCTATTTGACAAGTTAGACCCAAAATACTTTCGTAGATTCCTTCAGATTCAGAACCGGTTGTTGTTCCTGAACTCCTTTTAACATTGTTAGCGTTATTATTCACTTTGAAAGGAAAATGGTGCATTTTCATTGGAAAGTGTTTTTCGAAACTGGTATTCTTCGATAAAATGTACACTGTAAGTGGCTAGGAATTTATAATAGTCTTCTATATCAATAAATGCTCTTAATATTTCGCATTTAAATGCGTTCAGCTTCCACCAACAAATCATAAGTTAGTTGTGATAAAGTACTTAATAATATTCCAGCCTATCTCTTTTTCTTGTTATGATTTCTGTTGTCCAGCAGAGATCTGCAATTATGAAGTATTTCTTGAGTTCAGCTTTGCGTTGTAACTGAGATTTCTTTCTGCCAACCTGGGTACACTTAATGCAGCTTGAGACTGTGCTTCGCTAATTCGTCTGATTTAAATGAACAGTCTCTGCTAAGATGTGGGCTGTAGGCAAAGAAGTCTTCATAGTATCCAGTATTACGCTTTGATAGGATCAGGTCAGGTGTAGGAGGAAGATCGAGAACATACTTTTTGCTTTGCCAACCAACAACACAAAAATCCTAAACTGCAACAATAAAAATAACTGGTGTCACACAAGTGATGCTTACTATAACTGACTGGTGTGACTATAAGATTGAAATTCCTTAATGCTTACAATTGCAATAAGTAATTTTATAAAGTCTTTGCGTTCCCAGGTGTTGCACATTCATTTCTACGTTGAAATTTGTCTAACTGATAAGATAAAGCGAATGGTCCATCATATTTTTATAATGTCTTATATGATGTTTGTTAGTCCCAAACTGCTTTAAAAAAATTGATCTACGTTTTCTACATTCAACGCCATAATCTGCCTGCTTCCTTGGAAGTAGTCGTTCATGTTGTTTCGATACAAAGCTTCAATAGTTATTTCTCTAACCTCATAGCTCAGTGTTGGTAGTTCGGATACCTTGTGGTAGAATTAGTCTCCTCAGAAATGGTGGTTCATTTTACTGTTAAATACAAATGAAAACATGCTTACTGTCCTTAAACCACCCAAAAGTACATGAAAGGCTGCATAAAGTTGATTCGATTCAGCTTTAACTTGCAGAGTGCGATTTTCAGCGAGAAGTGGGTAACAGTGCATTGAGTGATATCCAGTTGCTGATTATTGTTTAGAGTATATTAATCATCTTCATAATTAGTTTCTGGGATGTTTTCCAGATGATAATAGGATTTTCTGTATGGTATACCAATACTCATATATATTTTAATAGTTTCATTGACTTCACTCAAACACCGACTAATATCCATCATTTAACTGTTTCCGTTTACCGCTAAAAATCGACATAGACTTAAAGTTTTCTTTGTGATGCAAGGCAATACCAGGACACTGACGGTTATTATAGGGCTGAATCCCTGTTTTTATTAAGTGCAAAACTACAAATTAGTATTTTTAGTGCTTAGATAATGCGAACAACCTATGTGATCATGTTTTTTAGGTAGTGTTATTTGAAAAAAAATTAAAACATACACAACGTCCATTAAGTTAAGGTCAGTGATGTGAACAACCTTTCCAAGCTTCAATGTGAGCGGGTTTCGAACACGTGACAAATAAGTTGTAAGTCGAATGCCTTAACAGATAAGCCATGACTCACTATACGTAAACGCTCGTTTTTAATAATTTAAAAATCCCCATATATTATACAGAGCAAGAATAATTTGAGTGAACAGTTGTTTTTAATGACTTCTTCTTTAGGCTCTACAGTTATAAATCCCTGAGAATCGGTAAAAAGGCGTGGATATAATAGCAGAAATATTTTTCGAAAGAACACATGAACTGGCCAGTTTATTAACTTTTATAGCTTCACACTGACTCAGTATAAAAGAAACCTGGTCAAATACCTGAGTTACAAAATAAGAAACATGTTCTGATGACTGTAGTGAAGGAGAAATGAATAAGCTGAAGATAACATTGCAGCAAAATGGCTATCTGCCAGACTTCCCAAATAAACACATGCTGAAACCTAGAGAGATGAAGAAAGATAATGTTGCTAAGACGCCTATATATCTTAAACTAAGTTTCAAACGTGATATTGCCTAAGATATCTTAACACATCGACTAAGTGGATCAGTCGAAAAGACATTCAGGGCAGCGAAACATTTTATCAGCTTCTCAACCAAACCATTACTGATAAACCGAAACAAGGATGGGTTACTTATGATGGCCACTTCAATGTGCATAAATGGGTTCAGCTGCTCCCGTGGAGTTGGTTATATAGGCCATACGCGCTCGTGAACATGCACCAGCTTAGTTAGAGAAAGAAATGATAAAAAGGATCAGGATTACCTTCTTTTACATTTATTAGTTAGTGGATATCAAATCAAGTTTGATAACGCCATTTCTGTGATGTATCATGTCACTTGTAATTTCCTTAAAGGTATACGACAACATATTTTATCTGTAGCCGAAGCCATAAGTATCAACGCAAGAAAACCGAACCTATGTGTTCAAAAGACGTATGTACAATCTCATTACCTACCTTGGCCTAAAATACGGTCAAATAGTTCTTTATAAACTTTCCTACCACAAGTTGCAAGTCTGAACCTCCCACCCTTTCATATGTATTGTCGTTACACTGATAAACATTCATCTTATTATGATCCTCAGTATTGCGTGAACTTAGGTGGCAAATGTTAATGAATGTCTGTATTTTGTTGAAAACGCGTTCTGTAAAGCGCCACGTTTCTGCACCACATAGAACCACCGACTTGACATTAGTGTTCGAAATCCGGAACTCCTTCACGCTTTATGCTGAGTGCTGTGCTGCGCAATGCAGTACAGTACAGTACAGTACAGTACAGTGCAGTACAGTACAGTAGATCTCCACACTGATTTCAGATTAATGAAGGTCTGTCCCACTGTCTTTCCGATCCTGACTGGCTTTCACGTTCTCATCTGTGCCACCACCACCACCTGTAGTTGAAATGATGCTGCCTAGGCAGATAGGTGAAACAGGCTACTTCCTTCACATTCCTCCTGTTGATGGTGGTTGATGCTTCTTCTTCTTCTTCTTGTTGCCGTTGATGTTATTGTCATTGGTTGGGTATATTCATCACCTCTGTCTTCTCTACATTCACCTGAAGCAAGTCCCATCTTCACTGCCTCACCTCACCTCACCTCGCCTCGCCTCTTCTGCCGACTTGTCAGTTTTTGCCTGTGGATCTTCGAGTTTGTGTGGCAAGACATTTGACATAAATCATTATCGACAGCGAAATCCGAATCTTCTTCTGGCGTTTTTCCATCGGTCCAGTCAGCCCATGCCCATCTCCTCACAGCTCCCCACACCTGTCTGTTGCATGATTCACTTCAGTCGAGTCGATCACAATCTCGAAGATTATCGGTGATAGTAGGCAACCTTGTCTCACTCCTGTCTTCACTTCAAAGGCGTCAGTGAGCTTTCCACTGTGGATCATTTGACATGTGGTATCATCATGTAGCTGTGTAATGAGGTTGATAGAGGTTAGTGGGACTAAACCGTAGTGTTGAAGCAGCTGCCTGCCAAATTACTTCTCGATCGAGGCTGTCGAAGGCCTTTTCAAAGTCGATGAAGTTGATGTTGAGTTGAGTAGATTGTCATTGTATACTGTGTTCAATGATGATGCGTAGCGTAGAGTTGTGAATTGATCCGTACATGGTTTTTTCTTCCTTAAGTCAACCAGGCAGTCAGTCAGTCAGTTAGCCAGTCTGTTCCGGTCATAGATTTGATTCCAGCACATTGTTTAGTCTCTGCAGTATGATTCCGCATAATATTTTGCCTGGGGTGGACAGGGATGAAGCATGATTCCGCGCCAGTTCTTGCGAAGACCTAGGTTGCCCTCCTTATGGAGTTTGACAAGGTAACCCTTCTCCCAATTATTCAGCAGGTACTCTGACTGTCTTCCTTCTAAACCTTCTACGTCTGTTTCCACTGCTTCTGGTGGAATTCCATCTGGTCATGCTGCTCCCCCAGATTTCAGCAACTTTATGCCGTTCAGGACTTCGGCTTCCGTCATGGTGATTGTGTTCACTGGTACTTCTGTGACTGTGCTGCTGATGATATTCCTGGACGAGTTGCAGGTGGCGATGTTAGTGGTTGATTCAAGAGTTTTCTGGAGTGGTCAGCTCATCGTTTTCTTTGTTTCTCCTCTTCGGTAACTAGGTTTCCTTCACTATCTTTCATTGGTTTCATCTGCGTTGATCTCTCCCCTCCCAGATAGTAACCTGGTTATTTGATATATTGTTGTCAGGTCTCTGTCTCTCCTACCAGCAGCCTCTTCTGCTTCACTTGCCACTGTGTCGTAGAAGTGTTTTTTGTCCCTCCACGCACTCCTCTTCACTTCTCTGTCCAGTGTAATGCTTTATGGGTTGTGTTCACTTCCTCTTCTCGTTGTTCATTACTGCACTGCACTGCACTGCACTGCACTGCACTTGTTCATCTCCTGATTCACCATCTTACTCTCCCTACTCTATCAGCTTCCATGTGTACGTCAAGATCCATTCCTTCTCTCCCTTCTTCTTCTTCTTCTTCCTCCCTCTTTACATGGTTAAGCAGGTTTCCTTCCACATCTCTTTCAAAGAGTTCCAGTGTTCTTCCACACAGGTCTCCTCGCGGATGTTGCTCAATGTCTCCCATTTTTTCCTGATGGTTGACGCGATGTCCTCTGTAGTTTCATCCTTCAGTTTCTGTTCTGTGATCTGAACACTCACCGTGGTCTGTCATCAACTTCTATGAAGACTTCCAGCCTGATTTGTAGGTAGATTCCTTGCACTAGAGAGATATTGAGTGGTGTGAACCTACATCTGCTTCCTGCTCCTCTTCTTGATCTTGTTTCCAGTGGGCTGCATCTCCACTTTCTTCACACTGAAATGAAGTCGATCTGATTTTCAGTGTAGTGTGTCCTGGTGTCTGGTGAAATCCACGTCTATCTCTGCCTTGTGAATATCCTTCTGTTTGTGCACACTGCATCACTTCCAATCACCAAATCATTAAATGCACAAACGTCTGCAAGCAGTTAGTTCTCCATCCTCATTCATCATTTCACCAAGTGCTTCTCGACCTATGATGAGTTCTCTTCCTGTGTTGCCTACTCCCAGTTTGGTATTCATATCACCCATTAGAATAAATTTTGATGTCACCATCTGGGTTGGGGTCTTGTTCATTACTGATTGCAGCTGTCTGTAGAATTCCTCCTTCCTCTCTTCATCTGCATTATTTGTAGGTGCATAGCGTAGCACTGTATGATTGTGAATTTCCTCCCTTTTCAGTTGAATCTTGCTGTCATGACCTGATCCTGCAGGAGGAGATTAGCTCCCACCACATGAGAGCCTTCGATGCTCTTGAGGACATCATGATAGCCACTTCAGAACTCAGTGTTCTTGTGGTGTCATCTGTGTGACGATATCAGAGTAGATTATCGACTCTCCAGTTGGCAGTTTGGAGAGTCCACTTCCATTCCATCTGCCCTCTCAGATTCCAAGCACTTCTATGTCATACCTTCTCATCTCTTTTGCAATCTGTGGAGCTTTGCCAGACAGCTTCAAACATGGTGTATACATTCCACTTCCCTATGTTTACTTTCGCTTTTATTGAGAGAAGGAACATCGGCCGACTGGCTTCTTGATGGCTTCCACCAAGCAGGCCATTTCTTTTCCTCAATTCTAACGAGGAATAAGTTTATTCTTATTTTTTATATTTTTTGTGCTTTGAAGTTTCTTTGGTGGTTGGATTAGTTTTACGGAGTAGGGTTGCTAGCCTTATGCCCAACCTTCTTTCTTTGTTCGGGTTCAGGACCGGCTAGTAACTAGTGAACTAGTCAACTAGGTAAGGTTACACACACATTAATGACCCAATAAATTTATATGAACGAATCATTATCTGTAGGCTTTGTCTCCTCATTTCGTAGTTCTTCTATCAATAGTGATTTCATTGCACTACTAACATAATAGACTGATAACCATTCCACCATTCTCTTCGATTTGATCTCTATTCGCTCATAACACTGTTTCAATATAGAAATAATCGTATATCATGCCTTATTTTGGTTATTGTATTTCACTTACACTCGTTTTGTTGAGACTAGATAAATACTGTCACCATGCAAACTGAAATTTTCACATGCCAAATAGCAGATGAAATTATGGAAACTATTATATTTTCGACTCCCGTTGTTTTTAATGCGATTGGCTACATTTCCCCTTTTTTCCTTTGATACAACAAAGTGAAATCTCATTGTTTACAGGTACAGATGCTTGAATGAATTCATTTATTTTCTTATCTAAGAACTATTCATAATATTACAGGCTTCTTCTAAATTAGATCACAAATTAGTAGGTAGAGAAGGGTTTCCAACTATGTTATGCAAATTTATAAAAAGCTGAACAGCACTACCTGCAAATTTTTCTGAAGAAAACTGACGTTTTCTAAAAAATTTAGTGCATCATCGTCACTCTTAAGATATGTTTGTGTAAGATATTAGTTTACTTATCTAGATGTTGTCATCAGTAAATGGGAAAACTACTAAAAACAAACTGCAGTTCCCAGAAGCTACATATCATTTCAGGTATAATAGGAAGAGGGTCTTCACTACACTAAAATATCTTGCCTATCATGATGCCACTTATACCTATTGATTTTATCATAAGATGAATGTTATTATGCTTAGAATGAAAGAATTTTACAAATGCCTCCTCATTCAGCCGCGGGGAAGTATAACAGCGATATGTTATCATACTTCTGGCTACTAGTAAATTAGCATCAGATAATTTCCAGATTTTGCGTCAATTTGCCAGTGTTTGTAATTTAGTAATTTTACTTTCACCTTATGTTCAAAACTTCAAATTATATTTGGTACCAGTCTAGAGCTTGGTATATGAGTGCATTAATTATTCTATAAGCTGAATTTTGAGGACAGAACTAAGCGATAGAATTCTAAAAATCAGATAACATCAACATTCATCGACTGTATACTAATTCCAGGCAACTTCAAATACAATCTTTGACCGCTAGCTTGTACCTTTTTTTTGATTCCATGTTGAAGACACACACTTCTATATAGGCTGCTGAAGAAAAGACAGAATTGAAAGTTTTTGATGGGCACTGCTGCGTGTGTGTGTGCTCATATGTTTATTTTAGGGCAGCATGATAACGCTTAGTTTGGCTGTTATCTCACCTTCGAAATTTACGTCCAGTAAACTCAAGTTAGTGATTTCACAAACAGTTGTCATGTGCGCCTGGAAGGTCAACTGTTCCACTTAAAAATCGACCAATACATCACAATATGATAAAGAAAATAATATGTGCTTACAGCTTTCACTTACTGGGAACTTAAGGGTGCATGATATATGTAGCACAGCTTCAGTGGTATAAAAGACCTTTTGAGCATAAACACAAATTCCAGTTGGTTGCACGTATAATGGGGTTATGATTTTTGATGGTAAAATGTTATTTTGTAAAATCTCATTAATTATCTATTATGTTACATTGATGCAACATGTGTTATTTATGCAAAGAGATTTAAGTAGTGTGTAGCATGACCTCTCCGGCGAATAGCAAGCAAAGCTATCTTTCAATCGGTAGAGGTTGTGAAGGAGAAAATGAGAAACGTAGGAAGGAAATAAGTTATTTGAATAATGAAACCATAGAATTTAAAGATCAACTCAACTTGAATGCGTACTGCAGCTACTATCTGCATGAATTCTATTCAGTGTAAGCTCTTCCTGTTTTACAAAGACTCAGTGTAGTTTCACAATCAACAACATCAATCTACACTTGTGTACGGATTACCCAGAAGTTCGGTGATAAAAATCTTTCTGGGTAAATGGCATGTTAGTGAATGAATGATTAATATGAATGACAGATAGAAGGCATAGGTGATTCGATACAAAAGTGCATTAGTTTAACGTGATGAAAAGACGGCAGAAAAAAGACAATTAAGAATCACATAAATTTAGAGACTGATGAAACTTTCTGACCTAACAGTTGAATTAGTGTAAGAGTAGAACTTGGGCACTGCGAAGAATGTAATTTCATTTTAGTTATGCAGAATTCGAAGTCCAATTCCTGTGCTTTCAAGTGCCAGTTAGGCAGGCAGAATGCACGTGTCTAACACATTTCACTACACATCTGCTGTATCTCAAACCTAATAAGCATTGAGCTGGAATTCTCAGGTCTATCGGCTTTTCAGCCGCATTTAAGTGTCGCATCTAATGTATTGTTATCTGTTGTACTTCAAAAAGTACTTTACAAGTTCTATTTTACAAAAACAATACTCAACTATTCGTGCTATCTCATTTTTGTTGATTATAGACTTTGCAAAACAACCAAATCTCAATTAAAAAGTAAGTGCTTTTCATAATTTAGTTTCAAACTCAAATTTACCGTTGCTATTTGGTGAACCGTGTTTAATTTCATCTTGAATACCTTCGTCTATCCTGTACAGCTAAATACATCGTGTAAATACTTTGTGCTGATGTGTGAAGATAGTGAAGTTCAAATTTTCTATTTAAGGATTTGTCAAGGTTGCGACCATTTTAGACAATTTAGATAAAGCAAAAATGAACAAATCTACAGGATGGAATGATCTCGCTTTACCTCACAGAATATTTATTAGCTGCACACAACCTACCACCATATAAAGTATTCAAGATAAATTATAATTTATCATGATAACATCGATCATTCTAAACCTATCTGTGAAGATGTCAAACCAACAGAGATTTAAGAGAAGTAAAGTATGGTGTGACTTAAATAACTTTTATACGAAGCAGGTGTTGGTGAGGTCACCTAGCTTGGTAGTGAAATACCAGAGAATAAACTAAACCATCACCATCCCAATTCCGGACTACAAATTTTTGCTGTAAATTGTAGCGAATATTTGTAGCTCATGATGTGAATGTTCAGACGGAGTTGTTTTCTGAGTTAAGGTTTTGATTAGCTAACTCAAAAAAAACTCACTTTGAACTTCTCTACTATCTCAGACATCTATGTTTGAAAAGCAAACGTCATGAAATCAAGTGGATAAGTTACTGGTAGTCCTTACTTACCTCCGCAAATGCACGTGAAAATGACGTCATTTTTATTATATTTTTGTGTTAACCCAGTTGCCAATTTCCGATAACTATGTATAGTTGTACATGACCAATGTACGTGATTCAGCTTATTCCATATTAACGTCAACCTTGAACGTATATCGTCTCAAGTATATCTGCTGAGTTTCTTGTACTCAATTCACATACACAGTGAGTGAAACGAATTTGACCTCCTAACCGTGTGCAACGGGAAACTAAGTCTCATATGCGAGCTCATTTATTTGTATATATCACTGAATTACTTTGTTAAAAAGCAACATAATTTGTAAAAATGAAACAACTGATATCAAGCACCAAATAGAAATAGGTTTCATCCGACATGCAGTTATTTCCGAAGTATATGCCAAACAGAAAGGGGTGAGGAGTATATCAAAAGCTTTTGAAACGCTCTATGCAACAGTGTTACCAATTAGGTCATAAGTAGGACGACTTTCAAAATGAATAAAATAATACGACCAGTGACACCTATCTGGGATTCACATTTCCGACTTTTGGTTGATACAACAAATATGATTCTACAAACTTGTTGGTTTCTGCTTTTTTCCAGTTAAACATGAGAATGAGATGTATGGAGTGTGTTCGCTTAGTATCACCTAGTATCACGTCATCTTAGCCTTTGTTTGTTCAGTAGTATAAAGATGTAATGGGCTATTGCAAATTTCAAGAGAGTTTACTAGCCTGCTGGTATGAAAGAAAGTCTTTTGTTAAGATTTCGCCATCGAATAATTATTGATGAAGTCTACCACTTGATTTTACTGTCTATTAGACTAAGTCTATGCATATATCGAGGTACCTCACCCAGGGTGCAGGCAAAAGAAGCAATGCTGATGAAAGCAAAAGAAGTACTGCCCTATTATCCTGAAGCCTTTCTTCAGGAACAGTCATTTTAGTTCTACAAAATACACTTGTAATTAGATTTTCAGTTACTGTTTATTCATACTCGTGATTTCGCGTTGTTATACTGGGTCGAATTGTTCCACCTCTTTTGGCAGATAGGTTCCTATGTGGATGCCTCGATACTAACCAAATATTCATTATATTATAGTCTGAGTTGATATTTAAACTTGTAAAAAATTTGGTTGAAAATTAGCTCAGTGGTATATGGATTCTCATTTCAGTGTTCCGTTACTTAGATGAACAGACCAGATTTTTGTTAATCGAGTTTAAATTGCCCTTCTGTCATCAATTCACCTACGGTGAATTCAGTCAGCTCTGTCATGCAGATAACTCGTCTTCTAAGAACAAGTTGAAAGTAATTCAAGTACTTTTAAAATGTTTATTCTGAACTTTCTTAATTTTTCCTTAAATTGTACCTATAAGGATTAATCGAATCAAACCATTAGGATTTTACTTCATACTGTCGTTTTCGTATTAATATTTAAGTCAAAATTTTTTGGTGTAAGCTGATGATTCTGTCTTTTAAAAAAGAATTATCACTTCGGTCTCAAACTCATATTTTAACAATGGAGCGGTTTTCAACGAAATCTCTTGATTAATCACTAATCACACTGCTTTAAAGATTACTTCTCAAATGAGATAATCGATCAAACTTCATACATTTAAAGCTTATTACCAAAGAAGATGGTTCTCTTTCATGCAGTACAGACTTCAGCTCTTTCACGCTATAAAATGTTCTTATTTTCAAATACTGATTAATTAACTCTTGTTTACAGCAGTTTTTCAGTCAGTAAACTGTTTAATAGGTGATCTTAGTATTTCTTTAATTAATTATGGTCATTAAAGGTGGTATTATTGAACACACCAGACTATAATGATATTACACATATCTATAAATTTTAATTACTTGATCACAGGATCAATGCTTTTAGAACTAACCACGTGCTTAAAACATGATTTATGTGTTTTTTCACCAACTAAGAGAAGTAGTCACGGGTTGACTGTAATGAAAACAACTTTGTGATGTAGCTTGAAGTGTCTGCTTTAACAACCTTTAGAACCTTATCAGAAAGGCCGGTAAAGATCTCTACGTATCACAGGTTTTATGACATTTAATCTCTTTAAGAGCTTTTGAAAATAAAGAGAAATAATATGTGGGTATTTTTTATTCATTATGACTTATTATTTCAGCTGGTTTATGTGTTTGACTGATTTTAAAAAGCTTTACTGATCTCAAATTTGACGCAGGCCTACGGCTTTTTCAAACGGTAACACTAAAGTTCTGTGTTATTGAGTACACCCAGTACTGGGAGTTCTTTCCATCTAATCAAATGGTACAACAGGCAGTAGAAGGGTCAAATCTCTTCAGAACACCGGTACACACTACTAGATTGTGTTTAGCACACTGTTTAAAGGCATGACAAGTGAAGCTTTTGCTGCATTTAACATGGATTCCAAGATACTTTTCTCATGAGGATTGATACACAATTGCATCATTTTTCAGCTGATCAAAGGAGGAGGACAGAATTGTGTAGTCGTTTTTTGAAGAAACATTGTTTCGAGTACAAGCCAAGAAGGCAATGTAAATGTGGGCATTACAATATCCAGTTACTGAAGAAGTTGTTGTAGAATTTTTGTCAAGGACAGAAAGCAACTAGAAGGGTTACAGCATACCTCAGCCATGGAAGACGACTGCACTGAAAATTCAGATACGTGTTTGAGGTGGCTCAGCGCCGTGTAAGCATTGGTTTTGCATAACTATACACAGTTACATTTCCTTGACGTGCTGATGATGAAACTAGACAACCAAGCTCTTATGAAGTGACCACTGGGGGTAAAATTAGTGATTGAAATAAATGAGGTGAATAAAACACTTGGTGCTTGAATTTACTCTGAGCGGCTAGTCTAAACACTGTACTGAATACTCCTCAATAATCTCAAAAAATCACACTAAATTAATGAAGCCTTTTAAAAGAAAAAGGCAAACCACTGTGTCAGATAACTGCATTTTTTGGCAAATGACAAGCGATGTGACAAACACTAAAAGTCATGTGTTTGCAGTGAGGTGTTTGTTTCAGAAAAGGTCATTAGGGAGCAGACTATTCTCATGTCATCTTTTTGTTAAGACTAGGTGAGTTTGAAAGCAGTCCGGTGTATATTCTGTACAATACAGAAAAACCTAGATCTGATAAATGCAAATCGACAGTAGTGTCAGACAAATCTGATTACGTTCAGAATGTCATTGACCATACAGAAACACAAGCATATGAAGAAATTAAGAAATCAACATTCATTACCTCTTTTGAACAAGGTTAAAAAAACCACAGTGTATCTAAAACGCCTGAATGAAGCCGTTTCTTTGTGAATCCGAATAGTTCAGTATAATGCCGAAAACTAATAATCCCAGTAGGATTTATGGTACTATTAAAAACCATAAACCAGACTGTCTTGTTAGACCTGTAGTAGACCATAGAAATCCTCCTACCCATGGTTTATCTAAATATTTAGTGATGGTACCACGTTCAGTTAGAAACCGTTATAAATCGAGACTGACTAACTACTCTGACTTTAAGCACAGATTAGATGACATACATTTAGATGGTAGTAAAAAAAATGGTTATTTTTGATATAGTTAGTTTGTATACTAATATACTGATTGGTGTGGCTCTGGGAGAAGTTAAGAGGGAGCTCAATGATCATGAGCTTACACTGCGAACTAAGATACCAGTTAATAATACCATGCTAGGAGTACAGCTAAGTCTAACTTCCATAATATTAAAATTTCAGAACAAAATATACAAACAAACAGAAGGCGTTGCTATGGGATCACCAATATCCTCTATCGTGGGTGACATATTTATGGATAGTTAGGAACGGATGGCTGTGGGAACATTTAGTCTCTCTCCAAAGATATAGTTTTAACACGTAGATGACACGTTTGAAATGTTGAAACCGGGGCAAATACATAGTTTCTTTACACATATATATTCAGTCGTCAGTGCAATCCAATTCACTTATGAATTAGAAAATAGTGAAGTGAAATAGTGATATTGGATTGCGGAATAAAAAGAAAACAAGACTGGAGTTTAGACACTAGTATCTACAGAAAACCTCTACATTCAAACCGTTATTTAGACTTCAGATAGTCTCACCCTATGTCAGTTAAAGTTGGCTTGATAAAATTCCTAATCAACAGTGCCACAAAACTTACTAGTAAGACAGAAGATTTAATACAAAAAAACCAGATACACTAAAGACAACTTATCACAGTGCCAAAATTTCGCTCTTAGACTGACGTTTTTATTCTAATCTGAAAATCTGGTCATTACAGGCACCGATTCTATTTACTACTTAGTAATCCAGCTAGCTTGTCAGTTTAGAAGTTTTTTGTGGTACTCCATGGGATGAGTCAGCGAATTTCGATGCAAACAACCAAAATGACTTTTTTCTGTTTAGATCACTTCGATCTTGTTATCAAGCAGCAATACTGAAAACAGCTCACATATCAGTCTGTGAATCATTTGCGTTGAATTAAGAATAATTTCAGCAACACCGGTCACAATTTAGACGATTCACTTTGGTCCAAGCAGTGAACAGTTAGAAAAGTGATTCACATATTAAAGTTTTAGCAGATAGTCTCAATAGAATAGTAGTATCCTACAGTTTACTACAGAAAACTGTACGCTGAGATACATAACATCATTAGAGTATGATGTTACGGTCTAACAAATGAACTTTGTGGACACTGACAAGTGAAACAAATTATGTTAAATTTCTTTTCAACACCCTCCATAGTTCACTCATCTTTCAGTTCGAGGTAATTAGGACGCAGATTCACTCAGTGCAAGTGATATTAGTGACTAGTGATCACATAATTCTTGTTTTTTGATACTTGTGATTTGCCGTTGCTATACTATGTTCAGCTACTCGACATCTGTTAGCAGATGGGTTCCTATGTAGATACCTCGATAGCGCCAGATATTCATGGTGTTGGATTGGTCTTGGCAACTGAGACTGGGATGTAGAATGCACCTTCGTTCTATATGGGACTCGTCAGCTGCATGTACCTGGACTCTAGGAAGCGACGTTGTTCCCACTGAGACTAGGACCCAGTATCCATCGCTTGAAACACCAGAGTGCTATCCGCTAGGCTGCTGGGCATTGAAACCACCACTTGTGCAACCGGTATCGGTTGTTACTAATTGATATTTATGATTTTTCGTTGCTATAGAGGACCGAAATGCTTAACCTTTGTTAGCAAAGGGGAACGCGCATCCTGGATTCCACTGCCACCCACTAAGGTCAATATAAGACCATATATCAAGAAAGAAATAATTGGTAAAGTAACTGATACCAGATAATACATAGTTCGAGACAGGATTTGAAAAATCAGCCTCAGTGTAATCGGCTCGTTGCTTTATCAGCTGAACTATTAGACCTACTTATTTACCAGATCTCGACTTCGCTTCAGTCACTGACGGGTGTACTACTGGTTATTATATGACTGCTAAAGGCTACTGGTTTGAATTTTGCTGCGATCCAGCGTTTTACTTCACTTTCAGTCATCAACCAGTTACACCAATCTGCCAAACCACTCCAGCTATCTGAGATAGCTTAAGATAGCATTAGTAATGGGATTATTGTAAAGTAGGGATTTTATTCCCCCATTGGTTAGTTCACTTCCCTTTCTATCTCACTAAGTCTATCCAAAAGAGGAAAATTAAGAAAATCTTTCCAAAGAAGGATTAATTATAAAAGGAACTAAATCAATATTGACTTACTCAATGTTGGTAATATCACGCCATTAGCCATATTACATTTCTAATATATCTCATAATAATCGTTTTAATTCATTGTGTGTGTGTGTTCGAATAGGTTTACTACTGTTTAGTTACCCGTTTGTATGTATTGTTTCGTGATACGCTTTATCCTTTCATCGAATGTTATGGTTTTCATTATTCAGAAAAGAAGTTCATCCTTTAAAACATCTTGAGGTTTTTAATTCGTTATCATATCAATCTCAGTATCTTAGACATAAAATGATCATATCATTTCGTAATTTTAATAGTTAGGCTTTGAAGAGGGGAAATTGATTTGCATCATATTTCTGCATAAGATCCAGTTAACTAGTGAACCTTTTTTCTTGTATGAATGAGGTAAAATCTATTGTACAGAGTTCAAATTAGCGCATATTTATAAGTCTTTTCTATAACTCATCCGTTTATTATTTCTGTAATTGTCAATAACTTTCGTGTCATTTTTTGAAGAACCTAATTCCTAACTTTTGTCACCAAATATGTCACGATACTCTTAAAATCTTCATCACATTTAGCATGTTTAATCAATTGAGTGATGCCATTTCTAGTGAACAAATTGTAACGCCATGTTTGTTTTCTTTAGTGGAACTTACTCTTTGATGTAATGAATTATTATGCCTACTCAGGTATATTTAGTTGAAGTCTTACGCACACTTTATCGAAAATCAAGTTAATAAAATATTAGCTTTGATGTCATAGATTGTGAATTTCCGTCGTCGATTGGACCGAATTCATGGACCGCTATTTACATATGGGTTCCTGTGTGAATGTATCGATAGTGCCGGTATTTTTAGTAGCTAGTAGTGGAATCGCGTACATGCGTTTCGTCTTACTTGAGACTCGTCAGCTGAATATACCCACCTCCTAGTGAATGATATTGTTCCTACAAAGACCAAAACCGACTGTTATCTACTAGGGCCTTGAGTAATGATGAAAATATATTTCATTAAGTCACATTTTCCAGGGAAATATTATTTATTGTAAGGTTAGTATTCCCCAACGATTTTAGTTCACTCTCAATCTGGAATGCAACCATTTTAAAATGAACATGTCTGCATATAGTTATCTGTGAAGAAGTCTCTAATATGAATTTCCTTGCTGCTTAATGATTTTAGGTTGAAAAGTAAATCTTATTCCTAAAGTCACCAGAACTTTCTGTAAGATAACTGAGGTTTAAAATAAGTATATTTTTATACAATTTTAATATTAATTAAGTGAATAAACTCAATTCTTAAGTGAAGATCAACTGAGTAATAAATCAGATCATAATGTCTGTTGTACATCTTCCAAGGGGATTTCATATTTAGCACTGAAGTATAGCTTTTAATTAGACTTATATTTCATTCACCTTTGATCTACAGCACTAAGCAATGTAGGCGGAATTCAAAGTAAATTTGAAAAATGCTACCAAAGCCAACGATTTCAAACTATTATCTTGTTTCAATTTGTGACTATTAAAATAAGTATTGAAATATGTCAACAGTGAACAAGAGAAAATCGGGTTTCAACTAATTCACGATAGAAACCGTTGGGAGTGTGCAGGTCACTCAATATGTGGTGTTGTTCCTCTTAATTGACTTGTGAATTTAGAATTAGTGAAATAGTCCTATTTACACGAATAAGTTATGATAGTGAAGAGAAATCTTAGGCTAAAGTTGGTTTAAAAACAGATCTCGCTTATTTTTCTGGCATTGGAGTAGTAAATTTTAGAAAAAATACCAAGACAACATATTTCATTGTATAGGATGTATTTTCACTTGTGTAATAAACATTCACAACATAAATCACTTGGAAAAGTACAATTTTCATCCTTGTCAGGTTGTAGTAAAAAGTAAATCTAACAGAATTGTCCAATTTTTATTCGAGGCTAAGCTCATCAGTTCATCGCTGCATTCTCGCATTACTCTTCAAAATGAAAAGTCGTATTTAGGGTAATGGACTGTTAATGAGGTCAGCTTATTTAATGTTTTGCCATGTGTTCAACGAATTCTCACTGATAGCATTGAATAGTGGTTGTTCCACATCAAGGAATTTCAGAAATTGTCAACTGTACGTCTTAGGCTTCTGACTCACTGAGTAAGTAGTCGTGTGGTCATTACGTAATCTGAAAGTCCTGGGTTTGATCCAAACAGATATTGACTGAAGCGGGGCGCACCACTCAAGGGCTTTGGACAAAGATGAAATAATTGTTCGGTACTTCTAGGTTTTAGTTTGTTCTCCGCTTGATCAAATATCCTTCCAAATAGATTGCATTGTTATATATATATATATATATATATATATATATATATATATATATATATATATATATAATGATGAAATAGCAGTTAGACACTTCAGATCACAGGTGGATTTTTTCACTAAATGAAATCGGTTGGAGAGCCACGGAAAAGCCATCAAAATTGTCCAGCTATTTAGTCCGAGTATAGGACACTGAGCAGTGTAGATTCATGACATCAGAAGGGATCGGACTTAGAACCCTCAGATTTCCCTGCAAGTACGTAACCACTGAGCTACTAAATTAGAATTCAATGTTCCACACTTCCCTACTTCGATCAATTCGCAATGTAGCGCAACCACCATCTGATAGTATCTACCAGTATTTGTGCTCACATTCTACTTAAATAACCTCACAAACCACGATTTCTCGGAGTTCCTGTGCTGGTTGGGATTTTTTCGATCATATTTCAAGCATAGACCAACTTCAGCTACATTACGTGAACATTTATGTGTGAAAATGTGTGCTTTGCTTTAAGATATTTTGTAAAGCGTATGGAATGAATTAATCCTCAATTTGAATCTGGATAATGTAATTGGAAGATGAGTTTCATTTGAAAAATGTGATATCTTTGCTCCATTCAGTAAAAACTGGATTACTTAAATACTTCACATTTATCAAACAAACTTTGTATATTTCTAAAAATTGAAAGAGATAAAATAAAAATTCTGAGTCTTTGCAGACTGTTTGATAACCATCTGACAAAAGTATTTAACCTCATAATAAGGCAGTTAAAACTGAATATAGAGAGCTCTAAATCGCTTGGAACAGAAGCCGTCCATGTGTTCAAAATACGTTAAATCAGTTCATCTGAATAAATATTTTGATTCTCGATGTGAAGAATATATACATGAATATGCAGCGCTTGGAGCAAAATGCCACTTAACAAAGTAAGCCTAAAATCCTTTTCTGCAGTTTATTCCATCCTATCAGCTGAGCGGCCAAAAGACAAGCAATATTTGACCGTCTAGAATAAATATTGCCACAACTACTGGTTAAATACAACCATAAACATTCATCCTTTAGCAATAGGCATTGTGTAAATAAAATGAGTTCAGGAGAGTGCAGCTATTTAGAATTGAATCTTCTGTTAAAGATTCGGGTCACACTCAATCTTCTCAGAAGCAAATCTCTAGACTGTAAGACTTTTCAATAACCTTTCACAAGAAAAACCCAGAAACTGTCAACATATCCCCTCTACATACATCTACAAAAATAAATCAGCAATGAACGTATTAATCATATGCTGTTTAAATAAATCGTAGCCAAATTAATTATTGATTGCTTAAAATTTTAATAATAATAACTAACAATAGTAAGAAACAATAACACTAGATGTGACCAGACGTTAGACAGCAGCAATAGTAACGACGAGAAAACGAACTACCTCAATATATAGATTAATCGATGTGGTGGAGAGTCGAATTAATTGACAGTAGTAGACCTTACAATCAAACTCTTGTCCATACACGTTATCAGACTTCCTAGCGGAACTGTCTGTTGATATCAGTGAACATAGAATAAATCCAAACTAATCGGAATACTGTTCAGTAGTATAACAATCGATATTTTCTTCTGGTAAGAAGCATGTAAAAACAGATGATAGTCGAGGGTGTGTGAAACAGAAGTGTTAATCAGGGTCATGTTTATTTAATAAAAATCATCTTTCTTAATTCAATTTACCAACCAATAAAATTTGGAATAATGTAGTTTGAGGTTAATGGGGGATTTGTTTTTAAGGTAGTATTCATCGAGGACTGATATCAATTACAGAACCAGCAGTAAGCCTTCAAAACCCTGCCGGGAGTCGAACTCAGGACCTTCAGGTCTCATAATTAGAGACCGACATTTCGAAGATTTAGTGAGAAGCAGTGACGTGTAGAGTCAACTAGTCAGAAGTGAAGCAGTGCAAACTAGAGAACTTGGTGGATAGTCACGCTAGATCACGAATTGATGGAAGTAGGAAACTGTTAACCCTTTAACTCCAACCCAGTATCTGGTTGGTTAACGGCTTCACAGTAAAACCCGGAGATCGTAAGTTTGATCTCTGTTTATTGCTGAGGTGTCCCGTACTACGACAAAACGGCTGTTCAATACCTCCAGGTTTTCATTAGTTCTTCAATTAATCCCAGTTCGTGGTGAAATCTACCCAAAAAACTTGGGATAATTTTAAAATATTCTTCATCGAGATAGTCAATGCCTCAACAACCTAATGGTAATGAGTAGACTTCTGATAGATCCTAGATTGTGAGTCCATAACACCTTGTAATTTCATCACCAACCTACATTAAATCAAGGAATATTTAGATTGTATGAATAGGCTACTTTTAGTGAGACTTACTAGATAAAAGTGGATTTTTTTTTAAATTTTATTTCAAAGTCTTGGACACATGTGAATTCTAACACTTTTAATTTAGTGTTTGGCATTCTTTCGCAATTGTTTTGTTATTCTGACTTTTGTTACTCATCGCAATTTTTAAATTGAAATATTTGAAATATGCGACCTCAGTATGTAACCATGGTGATGGTGAATTTATCTCATGTTGATACTTGGATTATAGTGAGAAATTAGGTCTACTCTATTTTGATTCATGTATGTTTGTGTGCATACAGTAAATATGTGTCTATAATAGAGCTTTTGAAAAATCAATCTGTTGATTTATGGATCAATATTTGCTAGGTGAAGCAGCAGTGTGTCTTCTTCACTTATGGCTGTGTTAACTCAACTAACCACATAAATGTTCGATTCGGTGCACTTGCAAAATGGTGATTTATTCATAAAGCAAACAGATAATTGGGATGAAACTGTCTGAAAACATAAAATAGGATTTTTTTTTTAAATGTTTGTTCCATCGTAAGGCTGAGAGATAATAAGTCATGTAAATGATGAATCCTTAATTTTACCTTCAATTACCTTCGCCTTTTACAGTGGTCGGTCCGTAGTATATTATGCTCGTGTTATAGCTCTCGGTTGCCTCTAATCTGTCTACTGTTTCGACCAGATGGTAACTAAGGGAAGCCTAGTGACACTACTAGCTATATTTTATCCCACTTAAATATATTATTTGTGGGTTATGTGGTCTAATTCTATTACTACAAAACATTTCATTGCTTGGTTATTGTCTGCTGACAAGTACTGACTAACCAAATCACCAATAGCTTTAAATTAAGAGTTACTTTGAAGGCCATCTTAGGAACTGGTGAAATAACCAGTCAGATTTCAGTACTTCCGCCATGAAGGTAATCTTTAAGTAATTGATTATCTCAGGATTTGTTACAGTAGGATTTAAGGTCAGCCACTTGTAAATTACCGAAAGTTAACCTGGAAAAGTTGCCAACTTGAATTTAGAACCTGCTGGAAAAGGTATCCGTTTGACTAATAACAAGAAATTGAAAAATCATTTGGAAAGAAAAATTGCAAAAAGTTAGAGAATCATGGTGATATGGTTGATTCAGTTGACTAAATTAAAATCACTGCTAGACTTTTTGAATACTGATTAACTTGTTCAAAAACCGAAATGCCATTCTCTGTGAAATGGATGGTGCGACGAGTTACATTCTGAACTTATACAAGATCGTTTGTGATGAAAAGGTGGTCGAGATCTGTAGACTTTGTTTGATAGGCGAAATTAGTTCCAGTGTTTAGAATTCAGATCTGGTCATTTTCTCAAAATGGTCGAGTCCATGAGATTCTTAAATAAATATAACATTTATGTGGGACATTGATTCGATCGTAGTAGGGATGGGTAGGCGAATCAGAGCATAATGGTTGATATTGTGGATCTCAGGACTATGCTATTATGATTGACTATTTATTGCTTTGTTTCTCTCCAGCAGGATTTTGGGGCTTAAATCACTGCGAAGTATGTTGAAGTTTTAATCCCTATGGTGGTAGTCTGGCGTTTTAAAGGAAACCAGTAGTAGCAGTCCTAGGCTAATTATTGGTACCCGAAGTTTGATCCTCCCACCCTGAAATTTACTCAACTATGTATTACTTTTTTACTTTTGGGTCAACTGTTTTCAATTCAAACATGATTTCCAATAAAGGCTGATTAGCGCCAAATGGTAAAAGGCTTTCCGGCCAATTAACAGCTCTCAGATACTTCTCTATACTTTATATATTTCAAACAGTATACATTCTTATTTTTATAGAGATATTAAAATAAGGTTTTATGGTTTTAAAACGACGAATCCGTTAATCTGCTATGATTGAGTAGTCCAGTGGTCAGTATCTCAAAAAATGCTACTGCAACGCTAATACTGTTCACCGTCACTGTCATATTGGTTGACGACACTAGTAAGAGCTTTGTACTGAATTTTGTGAATTCACTATCTATTAAACATACCCTATATTAGACGACTCAGCTTTCATGCAACTCTGTAAAACATCTGTGAGCCTGTTCATTCAACCAACTGAGATGTAGCTCAGTCAGTTTAACAGTAATATCTCTGATTGACGAGCTCTTCGGTGAGCTTTACAGTGTCTGTCAATCAATGCATATATGACCTGCAGCTGCCTTTGGATACTGATGAGAACACACTGAATGTCCAGTAGGGCTATTTTAGACATCTCTTGAAACATACACTCGATGTTCTTAATTCAGTGGTTATACTGAAGACAGAATCAAAATTTGACTCGACAATAGTTAATGTAACCTTGGTAGCATGTATGTTCCACATATTTTGCATTGTTCCCTTATCTCGAGGACTTTAGATAAGCGATCTCAATCATAGATTATTTTCACTTTGATTGTTTCTTCGCACAGTTTTGTTCTGTTCCGTATGCTATTATTCACTGTAGCAGATACGCTTTTCAGCTATCTTGATTGGTGCAGGTACATAATTGTATTAATCTACGCCAAACGACAACATTCCGGATTCTAGGCCTGGTAAAGCTTTCAGGTAGTGATTTTGATAGACTGACAGAGAAGGAAGATAAGAACTGAAGTTTTTAAGCACACTTTGTTTGCCTTCCAAAAAAAACATTTGATCAATTTGAAGGGAGATATATGATTAGCCGGTTTAAAATATACCCGGACTGGATCGCGTGTCAACACAACCAAGTGGTTTATACGAATAATATGCCGAACTGGAAGAACCTACATAAAAGTAAACCGACTTAATATTTAGAACACACTGCACTAGAGTGGTACTGTGCTTTATTCCGACGGTTGAAATGTTGATTGAATAGAACTTATATAAATCAACGTCAGTCTGTTTATTCAGCATATATCACTCACTTATGAGGTATTATTAAGTGGGTGACTTTTTTAACACAGCTTACTTTTCGTAATTGGGCTTAAAATGTCCTACCTTATATGGGAGAATCTCAGTGTATCAGTTATGCATCGAAAAAAGTGACATACAGTTATTCTCTACTATAGTGCTCAAGTTCATTTCATAAAGACTTGATTAAGTTTATTGAAATCCAAACATTGTGAAACTTATTACTGTTTGTCGATACACATATAATTCTCCGTTTTTATACTGGATCGGACTGTTTGACCTCTGTTGGCATATGGGCACTTATGCGGATGTCTCGATATTGCCCGAATGCTTATTGTGGTAATTTACTTGGTTGCTAACAGAGGTTCTGTATAACAGAGGAGGATTAAAAGTACATCGACAAACAGTAATAACCAGTGCTCCTTGTACAATAAGTGATCATTTTACCTCACTGGCCTAGTGGACAAAGCAATGGCGTTTGAAGCGATGAGTACGAGGTTCAAGTCTCACTCGGAACAACGCCATACACCGGGGTGCAGGTAAATCCAGCCGACGAGTCCTAAATAGCGCGAAACGCACTACCTGGATTCCTCTAGTAGCCACAATCAAGTAAACTCTGAAACTTGTTAAACTTATATAAATAGCTAACCTGTTCACTTGTTTGCTGAGATCGAAAGTGGATAAATAAAGCTAGTGAGCATCTATTTATTGATTTACACACCTGTGTAAATCATATTAGTAATTAGACTTAGTGAAATATGTATGACTTATTTAATAAGTAGCTAAATTTATGCATCATTTATGCATACAGATATTAGTTTTTGGAAGGTGGTGTGTTTGTTTTGTCAACAAACATTCCACTCAGGTGTCAGAAGATTAGAGTTATACACAAGTTATCTAACCAATCGGTTACTGCACAGTCAATAGTGGCTTACCTTTTGGTATTCTGTATGCTACAAACAGGTGTATTACTAAAGTCTGCAGTTGCACAAACACCGGGCTGATATTACAAGGAAGTAAGTGTCGCATCAATCTTTCAGACATTTTTTGACAAATCTTACTGACATATGTGTGAAATCTCGATAACCGTCCACCCCTCCCGCCTCTGTGGTCACTTAACACTAGGTAAAAGAAAGTTATGCAGGTTATCAACATTAATTCTAGGGAATAGTCTAATAAATCAGTTAGTATTATAAAATCTGCCTTGACTTGTGTAAGCGCTACCTAAGACGGAATTGTTGTCCCGTGATATTTTACCGATCAACTGTGGTGACCGGTCAAAGTCATTATTTTGCCCTCTAATGTATACCACGACCTGATTTAAAAATTATTTCAATAAATCAAGAAAATACAAAGGTTGAAAGTACCCCTTTTGGACACTTAGAGATAGTTTAGACTTATAAACAGTTACTGCTTCAGCCATACCCAAATGCCTTAACTTTGTGTAATTTTATCGAACCGTGTAGAGGATTTTGAATGAGTTCTCAAAAGGAGTTGAGTGATCTAATTTTCCAAGATGTTCTCTTACTTAGCTGAAAATGCATATTTAGCGCTGTGTACAAAAAGGTACATTCAAACTTTGTCTTTGCCATAACCATCATTCAGCCCTGATTATCACTGATGCATCCTGTATAACGTAAGTACCCAAAAAAAAATAACCTAGAGAAATCAAATGTCCGCAGGTTCATTGAATGATGTTCACTATTTCTGTATTTGGATTTCCCAGTGAATTATAAACACTGCAGTGGTGTTTCAATTAAAATCTTGTTTTGTTATTTGTCTTAGAAGGTGAGAACAGACATCAAAATAATGGACTAACTGACAAAATAAACGAAGAACATCACACACAGGTGCATCAGGTCAAGTTGTCGCACTTCGAAGAAGTATATAAGTACCGCATGGCTAGAATAAGAATGATGTCAAAACAGAAAATGTTGTGTGAGATGATAAACAATATAGTGCAAATATCCAAGCTTTAGATGTCAAGGATTGAATACATCTGTGTCTCTGTGACCGGTTTTCAGTCATGTCTCAAAAGGTTATCAACCACCGATTCCTATCATCCAGAGGATACCAGATACGTCGTCTACATCTCCCTACGTGGCTCAAACCGACAGTCAGGTACTTCATCGACCGCTGACACGTCTTGATCTGGCCACCCTGAACTTTCTCACAGCCTAACCCAACTTCTTCAAGTTTGTCACGATGAGGTAGACGTTGGCTCGCACAGCATCCGTAGTACATTTCCAAGCCATCTCAGTCAACTATGGTTCACTAAGTCATCAGTCGGCCTGCCTATCTTGCCTAGTAACCTTCACCTGACCTCAACACTGCTCACACAGTGATTCCACCAAACACGTGCAATACTACCAAGACACTTGTCATCAAAACCCTGTAATCGCTTTATGCCTTCTACTTTTAACGGCTATGTCTCACAGTCGTATAAGACAGAACGGACCAGAGCGCAGTATACTCGTCCTTTGATAGGCAGTCGGATATCTCACCGGTCGGCTCTGTAGGTGACGCATGTTCGCAACTGCCAAAGGGGCTTCCTGTATCCGAGCTGAGCTTTCATCAGCAACCATTCCATTCGTGCTGATACAATGTAACTAAACACTGAGTGCAGAATATGAACTTGGCAGCTTAGACGTATGATATAGGTGCTTGGTGGAAAACAGTATACATTTTTATCGTAAACGTGTGTTCGCTATGTTGATAAACTTTACCACTATAACATAAGTCAGGAAAATGCAACTGGATCTTTACACAGATGCTAACCAAAGACATACTGGTGTCAGTTAGCGTACATTATTTCCAGTCGAATGTAATATTCTTCTTGCAGAAAGAATATGCAACCGGGTTTTCAAAGTTTCACCAACTGACGTCAGTCCATGATGAATACCAACTTGAAATCAGTAAATAAGGCTCTAGAAACCTCCAAACTCAGTTGGACTTCGTATTCATTGATGAAGACCCTGAACGTCAGTTAAACAAAACCTAGCAACTCGCTTCGTGTGAAAGATTTCGCAAGTGAATACGATGGGATACACCAAAGGGGTACTTTTTTAGTATAGGCAGCGAAAAGCTTGCCCGACTAGTTTCTTATGCGTACCTTATGCATTTAATTGAATTGGTTTGTAGGTTTTTACATACTTAGCACGAATGAATTTCATGAGTCTTTTATAGACTTCGGTCATTGAGTGCTAAACCCTAAGGACAAGACAACTACATAGATAGTCAACTAATGACCAGTTCATGCTCAGTTTAATCAACTGTGATTTATTAAAATAACAGAAGTTATGATATCAGTAGTCAACCGTTTTCATTTTAACTCCATTCATCTTCAATAACATGGAGTGGCCTGCTTAAGGAGAATAAATCTATCTTCACAAATAACAGCGACTGTTTATTGTAAAATTAAAATCAACCGTGGTAAAATATGAAACAATACATTTAAGTCACATTAGCAAACAATTTTTTCATTGTTCCAGTATGTGATGTTCTGTATTATGTTATGGTGTCTTTTCCCACTGCGAATCTTCACTTGCCTATCATTGTCAATTCTTGTGTTTTCCGATGTTGCGTCATATACTACTTATATCCATTGCTTATAAGCAGCATTCACCACTCGACCAGCCCATATTATTGTTGAGCAAATTATGATCAAGTGCTTGAATAATTTGTTGGTAGGTCTTTCTCGTATATGCACAGTTATTCCACCTTCCTAGACAATATTTGTAACCCGTTTACACCAAAAGTCAGGTGAGTGTGTCCATTTTTCTTCATTGTGAATACACATCCTCAACTAAAGTAATAGATGGTGTTCAAGATATTAAGGCCATATGGAGTAAACGACGAGAAGTTCGCTTTCATAAATTCTGTTACTAAGCTGTCTAAGACGATCATTACTCATTCAGCAGCAATCATTTTAACTTTCTACTTGACACTAGATCGTAATATCCTAAAGTCAGCAGCCTGTGAAAGGGCGTTAGTTCACATCAGTATAGCCAAAAACTAATGAGAAGCGGCTCTCCTCTACTTCTTCATCCTTGTATTTCCTCCTCTTGATGTAAGTTTGTCATAGAAGACTTGATTGAAAGATTTTCAGAATGCGCAGCAGTTTTTATCACGCTTGTTTCTATGTTATTCTGCTAGTTATATCATTTGATACCAGCCGACACTATTTAACCTTTCATCTTCCACATTTTTTGTACTAAGGATTCGAGATAAAAAGGAGCTTGGTAACGCTTGAACAAGTACTTGGTGAAGGGCAATTCGGAGATGTGTATAAGGGGTCTTATCGTAGAAAAGTAAGGAATGTTTATCATAGATTATAATTTTTATAACTTTTTTTCAACGCATGGTGTCAAACAATTCAAGCTTTTTCATACTGTCGAATATGTGAACAACCTAGAACACATCTGTGATGCTTTTTACTTAATGTCATCCTTCATGACAAGCTAGTATATGAGTCTAAACTCCATTCAACACACCTAAGTGAGCCTAGAAAAAAATCTTGTTTAATGTAAACTCAAAATAGACTAGCTCAATGTTTTTATCTTGATGTATGCAGCAGTCAAAGTTTAGACTGGAGAGGCTGATACTAGTAGTTGGAATATATTTGAGCCGACTAACATATTCTTTGAGACAAATCCTTTCAAAAACACTGTTTAATTGATCATATACAATGATGGTAATGGTTTCAATTTTTGAACATATCTCTATTTTTGGAATCAGTCAGTTGTATTCTCACTTCATTTAGACTTGTTAATGCTAGAGATTTACCACTGTCAATCAACTGGTAATAAAAACCTCTAGGAGTAGTGACTAGTAGACGTGAAGATATACTTTCTTACGTATGCTTTGTGCACATCAGAAGTAGACAAATATAGTTAAGACCTCAACTCTTTGAACTTCACATTAATAAAAGTCTGATATCTGTGCTCATTGTGGTATAAAGTGGCATCATTCAATCCATTCGTGAAGTATATTTTGTTTTTTGGTACTGAAATTAAGCACTGAATTTTCCGCCACCTGCAATTGGTCGTTCACACAAATGTCTTGTTTCCCTCCCCTTCCTTCGTAAAAAGATTGATTATTTTTGAATGTAGTTTGATTGAGATTCCAGTTGTTTGGCGTAGCTATGCCTTCGAAGTTGATTTCAAAACGTCATCCATATATAGGCCAGTAAGGTGTAAAAAATGTTAAGAGCCAAAAATATGCCCCTTAGATAATATGCAGTGTTTTGCATTCGATGGAAAACAAAAGAATTTTAAAAAAGTCATTTTCTGATTCCTCTGTAGACTAATTTCGATCCTTTACTGGTTGCGGTAAAAACATGTAAGCTGGATGCATCATTTGAAGAACGAAGACGATTCTTAGAAGAAGCTTGTAAGTTATTTGAATAATTACAAATGTACCAATATGGGAAAGTTAGCATCTGTTTTGTTTTATATATATTTTGTACCACATTGATAACACTTGAATAATCTGCTATGTGCTTGAGAAATTACTGAGTCACTTTTAAGATGGTATCCATCACAGACTGACATCAGTTGAAGAAGCAGTGAAAACCTTGGAACATCGGAAAGCTTTTTCGTCACAGTATGGGACTCCACACAAGTACTCAATCACGAAAGTGCTACAGATCAAACTCAGGACATTTAGGTTTCACGGCAAACGCGTTGACTGTTAAGACATTAGGTCAGAGTTCAAGGGTTTACAGTTTCCTACTTCTGTCAATTCGCGATGTAGCTCACCTGTCACTCAAAGTCTTCAGTTGGTATCCCCTTCACTCCCAACTGGTTGACTCAATGGATCATGGTTTCTCGTTAGAACTTCAAGATATTCATCTGTGGAGTAGTGTGTTTTGAGGTTAGTAGGGAGTTTATGTTTAAGGTACCATTCATCATGGACTGACATCAGCAGGAGAACCATTGAAAACCTTGGAGCACTGAAAGGCTTCTCAGCGGTACACACCCACCACCCGGCTAGGATGGAACTGAGATCCTGGATTACACAATGATGAGAAATTTATGCAGGTTTTGTAGTACTTAATGAGGTGTCCCACATTCAAAGTTGGGGTCAAATCATCTAAAATCCTGCATATCGAGTAAACTTACCTTCAAATATAGGTTTTCCAACTTTTAGTAAGGGTTTCCTGTTTAAAGATAGAGTCACCTATATGCCATATTACTATGATATGACAATGTAAAGAGAAGCATGCTCAGGTCACTATGTGATGAATTATGCAAACTCACTGCATGCCACATTACACCAGTAATTCTACTTAGGAAGTATTAACAATTTACTATACTAGAAGTTGCAACATTAAGTTCAATTAACATTCCCTCTATAGAAAATTGTAATAATTTCAGAGGATGGTAAGTCACTAAATTCGTATGGATTTCGAGAAATCCACAGGTATATCACTTCATTGTCTGCTTAACTGCGGTCTCTTTGTTCAAACTGCTCAGTTGCAGATGGGGCATTTCAAAGCGCATCGCAGATAATGGATATTACAAACTACTGTCTCTAAACTAGCTAACTGATTTCTGACTTAACCATCTGGCACCGTTTAATTTAGTATACTAGATCAAATATATACAGATGATGATTGTAGTTTCAAGGGGCTTTGTGTCATAGTCAATGAAAGTTGTACTACATTTCAACTTAGATGCTTCACCAAATTTCCTCATCATCTACATTTATTTGCAAAATGCATTCTTAGCATTTCAATCCCTTGTTCTCAAATGATATATTTCCTCGATGTTATCCTAGCTTACAAGGATAGTTTTTTTGCGGAGAACTTCACGCAGTCTGCACTATGTTTTAGTCTTAACTCAGTAAAAGTGGTGAAAAATGTATTATAGTGATGGTGAATGAGGTATCTAAAGGTATGAGCTTTAAAGGGACAAAGTGTTCGGCATAACTAATTCTCTGTTGATTCACTTCTCGCAATATTCAAAAGAAGAAACTGGAAAGTAACTTGAAAATATGAAAGTCAGTATGACCATACCGTCGATCCTAGTTTGTCGTACGGGTTTACAGGTTTCTGAAACATCACAAGACTTTTCGGCCGTGAATCGTATTCGAAATTAGCTTATGTCTTAAAAAAAGCAATCGGGATACTGCATCATGAATCTGCATTCATTTTTGTGAAATAAAATTATATCGTAGGCATTCGAACATATTGATGAGCTTCGAATTAAAAAACTGCTTTAAAGCCTTCTGTTTGTCAGCGACAGAAAAACACTGAATTCCAATAGAAAGGCAACATTATTATCATCAACTTAGAGTGAGCTTGGAAAACCTTTATTTTTAGGGTTGTTCTTCTTATCTCTACTCATTTATAGTTTATTTACTTAACGAATGTTAAGACAGCTAGACAATCTTCCTAACTCTCTTTTTCGTTGGCTGCTCGAATATCACCGATATGAAATAGTAAAAAGTTTATCACTTACTATTGGACTTTTTATCCTTCTACTGCTATCACTGAAGTAATGGCTAACAACAAATTCATTCATGTAGTATCAAAGATAATTTTAACAGAGAAATCCTACTCAAGGTAGTATTCATTATTGACTGACACCGATTGGAGAATCATTGAAAATCTTAAAGCACTGGGCCAGTGTTCCGTCCCAGTATGGAACTCCTCAGCAGTTCACACACGTAATTCCGCCAGAGGTTGAACTCAAGACCTCCAGGTTTCATGGCAACAGATGAGCGTCTCGAAATTGTAATGAAAAGTCACGACCTCTGCGATGAACCAGTCAGAGGTGAAACAGATACGATGTGAAGAACTCGGTGGATAGTCGCTCTGCATCGCAAACTGAAGATACAGTCCAGTTTTTTTCAAAACGTTCGGATAACGTAAGAGATAGCAGTAGAATTCGCCTTTTCTTCCAGGAGCTGTCGATAGGTCATACCACTATTGTTTGAATAAGCAGTTCATAAATTTTAATGTATTTTGACTCATATGTTTTCATTTTGAGTTTAACTGGAAGACCAGAACAATATACATGCTTTTATCATACATCGATAAACGTAATCCTGGCTGTCTGCATTGTTTATATATACATACTTACTACTAAGCCACAGAAAATGCAGTGTCACGTGGTGCATCTGCTCCCGATACTTAGGAAAACCAGGCAGTTCCTCAACTTTATGATTAAAGTGGTTATCAGAAGACAGAATAACCCATTACGAATTACTGTAGTCTGACAAAACAAAATAAACTGTAGTAAATTATAAAAATTCACTTTCTAGAAAATACAAGTGAAATCACAGGTCATTTCAGCCCGTATTTCAATCAGACGGGATCAACTGGGTTTCATACACAAACCTTGACTGGTTAACTAGCTCTCTAAATACTAGCCAGTCCTAAACCCGAACAAAGAAAGAAGGTTAGGCATACGGCTAGCAACCCTACTCCGTAAAACCAATCCAACCACCAAAGAAACTTCAAAGCACAAAAAATATAAAAATAAGAATAAACTTATTCCTCGTTAGAATTGAGGAAAAGAAATGGCCTGGTTGGTGGAAGCCATCAAGAAGCCAGTCGGCCGATGTTCCTTCTCTCAATAAAAGCGAAAGTAAACATAGGGAAGTGGAATGTCCACACCATGTTTGAAGCTGGCTGGTAAAGCTCCACAGATTGCAAAAGAGATGAGAAGGTATGACATAGAAGTGCTTGGAATCTGAGAGGGCAGATTGAATGGAAGTGGACTCTCAAACTGCCAACTGGAGAGTCGATAATCTACTTTGATATCGTCACACAGACGACAAATACAAGAACACTGAGTTCTGGAGTGGCTATCCTGATGTCCTCAAGAGCATCGTATGCTCTCATGTGGTGGGAGCCAATCTCCTCCTGCAGGATCAGGTCATGACAGCAAGATTCAACTGAAAAGGGAGGAAATTCACAATCATACAGTGCTATGCTATGCACCTACAAATAATGCAGATGAAGAGAGGAAGGAGGAATTCTACAGACAACTGCAATCAGTAATGAACAAGACCCCAACCGAGATTGTGACATCAAAATTTATTCTAATGGGTGATATGAATACCAAACTGGGAGTAGGCAACACAGGAAGAGAATTCATCATAGGTCGAGAAGCACTTGGTGAAATGATGAATGAGGATGGAGAACTAACTGCTTGCAGACGTTTGCGCATTTAATGATTTGGTGATTGGAAGCGATACAGTGTGCACAAACAGAAGGATATTCACAAGGCAGAGATAGACGTGGATTTCACCAGACACCAGGACACACTACACTGAAAATCAGATCGACTTCATTTCAATGTGAAGAAAGTGTAGATGCAGCCCACTGGAAACAAGATCAAGAAGAGGAGCAGGAGCAGATGTAGGTTAACACCACTCAATATCTCTCTAGTGCAAGGAATCTACCTACAAATCAGGCTGAAAGCCTTCACAGAAGTTGGTGACAAACCACAGTGCGAGTTCAGATCACAGAACAGAAACTGAAGGATGAAACTACAGAGGACATCGCGTCAACCATCAGGAAAAAATGGGAGACATTGAGCAACATCCGCGAGGAGACCTGTGTGGAAGAACACTGGAACTCTTTGAAAGAGACGTGGAAGGAAACCTGCATAACCATGTAAAGAGGGAGGAAGAAGAAGAAGAAGAAGGGAGAGAAGGAATGGATCTTGACGGACACATGGAAGCTGATAGAGTAGGGAGAGTAAGATGGTGAATCAGGAGATGAACAAGTGCAATGCAGTGCAGTGCAGTGCAGTGCAGTAATGAACAACGAGAAGAGGAAGTGAACACAACCCATAAAGCACTACACTGGACATAGAAGTGAAGAGGAGTGCGTGGAGGGACAAAAAACACTTCTACGACACAGTGGCAAGTGAAGCAGAAGAGGCTGCTGGTAGGAGAGACAGAGACCTGACAACAATATATCAAATAACCAGGTTACTATCTGGGAGGGGAGAGATCAACGCAGATGAAACCAATGAAAGATAGTGAAGGAAACCTAGTTACCGAAGAGGAGAAACAAAGAAAACGATGAGCTGACCACTCCATAAAACTCTTGAATCAACCACTAACATCGCCACCTGCAACTCGTCTAGGAATATCATCAGCAGCATAGTCACAGAAGTACCAGTGAACACAATCACCATGACGGAAGCCGAAGTCCTGAACGGCATAAAGTTGCTGAAATCTGGGGGAGCAGCATGACCAGATGGAATTCCACCAGAAGCAGTGGAAACAGACGTAGAAGGTTTAGAAGGAGGACAGTCAGAGTACCTGCTGATAATTGGGAGAAGGGTTACCTTGTCAAACTCCATAAGGAGGGCAACCTAGGTCTTCGCAAGAACTGGCACGGAATCATGCTTCACTTCTGTCCACCCCAGACAAAATATTATGCCGAATCATAGTGCAGAGACTAAACAATGTGCTGGAATCAAATCTATGACCGGAACAGACTGGCTGACTGACTGACTCACTGACTGACTCACTGACTGACTGACTCACTGACTGACTGACTGACTGACTGACTCACTGACTTAAGGAAGAAAAAACCATGTACAAATCAATTCACAACTCTACGCTACGCATCATCATTGAACACAGTATACAATGACAATCTACTCAACTCAACATCAACTTCATCGACTTTGAAAAGGCCTTCGACAGCCTCGATCGAGAAGTAATTTGGCAGGCAGCTGCTTCAACACTACGATTTAGTCCCACTAACCTCTATCAACCTCATTACACAGCTACATGATGATACCACATGACAAGTGATTCACAGTGGAAAGCTCACTGACGCCTTTGAAGTGAAGACAGGAGTGAGACAAAGTTGCCTACTATCACCGATAATCTTCGAGATTGTGATCGACTAGACTGAAGAGGATCATGTAACAGACAGGTGTGAGGAGCTGTGAGGAGATGGGCATGGGCTGGCTGGACCGATGGAAAAACGCCAGAAGAAGATTCGGATTTCGCTGTCGATAATGATTTATGTCAAATGTCTTGCCACACAAACTCGAAGATCCACAGGCAAAAACTGACGAGTCGGCAGAAGTGGCGAGGCGAGGCGAGGTGAGTTGAGGTGAGGTGAGGCAGTGAAGATGGGACTTGCTTCAGGTGAATGTAGAGAAGACAGAGGTGATGAATATACCCAACCAATGACAACAACATCAACAGCAGCAACAACAACAACAACAAGAAGCATCAATCACCATCAACAGGAGGAATGTGAAGGAAGTAGCCTGTTTCACCTATCTGCCTAGGCAGCATCATTTCAACTACAGGTGGTGGTAGTGGCACAGATGAGAACGTGAAAGCCAGTCAGGATCGGAAAGACAGTGGGACAGACCTTCATTAATCTGAAATCAGTGTGCACAGCACTCAGCATAAAGCGTGAACGAGTTCCGGATTTCGAACATTAATGTCAAGTCGGTGGTTCTATGTGGTGCAGAAACGTGGCACGTTACGGAACGCGTTTCCAACAAACTACAGACATTCATCAACAGTTGCCACCTGCAGCCACTCGATACTAAATATCAGATGGCCAAAATGCTAAGAATAAGTAACAAGTAACTCTGGGAACGAACCAACTATGAACCCGTTGCCCAATGGATATGCAGAAGAAAGTGGGGATAGATTGAGCATGGACTGAGAAAACTATTCGGAGATATCATGCACCAGGCCAAGTTGTTGAGTGGAATCCAAAGGGGAAACAACGAGTTTTACGTCTCAGCTGAGGGTGACATGGAGGAGATGGTGTGAGGAAGAAATGAGAGCTTGTGGGCAGTGGTGGAGCCAAGTTGGAAAGACTGTAGAGAAGAGAGTGAAATGGCGAGACCTTCATATGTTACCTTTAATGATATCCATTTATTGACTTGTACTTGCTGTTGCAGTAGCATGTTTTTCGGAAGAAGTGAGAAGGTCCTTACTTAAATAATCTCTAAGCATGTGCCAAAAGGTTTGTCACTGAGACGTGGAAAGTTATCTGTCAGAGACACTGGTAAACACATCCTGGATACATGTCATACAGTTGATTTGAAACTAATTTCAAGGTAATCAATTGACGAAGGTATAGTAGATTGGTAGGTGATACCGAAGCAGCAGTAATCCGTCAGCTGAAACCAAACTTATGTGTACAAAATGAGTTGATAGTTCACCCTGCATTACTTGAGTGAGTTGTTCTTTTTCCAAAAGGTTTATTTACGACTTTATTCGTTCATATCATTCTCAAATATTGTTCGTATTCTCAACTTTTTCGATGAAACCTAATCCATTATACCTTAACTATGGTTTTTAGTAGATTCTACTACCACTAATTCACATACTTTGCACATCATCTTTGTTGTTCTCCCCTTTTATCAAAATTCCTACCTACTCTAGCTGTAAGCATATTTCTACACTACTATTGTCGCGTTGTTTTCTTGTGTTTCCTGATCGATTTTATAGTGTGATTTGTTATTACTTGTTCCCTGTATTTATTGATTAGGTCATGAACTTTGTCATTTATCTCTGTTACCCTATATATATATTTTATGTATTGATGTTTAGATGTGAAAAATGTACTTGGTTTTGATTTTCCTATTGGGATGTATCAATTGACTTATGCTAGACTCAGATAGCACAATTTTAAATTAAGTGGGTATGTGGAAGATTTAGAGCACACGATTCATTCCACAATGTTTGCTGTTGTTGCTTTTCAAAAATTTATGACAGGAACTAATTGCATGTACCGGTAAGAAAGGCAGTTACCAGTTATTTTATGCGCTTTCAAAAGTTTACCCTGCTAACTAATCCCACTTGTTATAAGAAAGTATTTAAGATCATTTTCTGAAATAAAAGCTAAGATTGAATATTACCTTGGTTGCAAGTATAATGAATTTTGCTGGGTAATGCTTTATTAACAAATAACTAAACAAGAGAATAAGATTTTTTGTTCGTCTAAGTATCAGTAATAACAAGTTTAGAAAAGTTTCTTGAGTTCACTGCTTTGATTGTCCGTCAAATGTATGTGGTATGGAAAGAGGAACTAAGAATAGGTATTATTATTACTGCATTCATTAAGTATTTTGTTTGGCAACACTTTTCAAATGATCGCTTTATTCTCACAGATATCCTTGTTTTGTTGTTTTGTGTATCCTAATTAGATATACTCGGTGAATTTGACCATCCACATATCATAAAATTATTGGGTGTATGCTCAGATGAACCAATATGGCTCATAATGGAGTATGCTGCATTCGGCGAGGTAAGTAAAGGTTTAATTCCGACCAGATCTAACAAAAATGAATTCATACGACTATTCTTTTTGTATGATTTAACCAAAAATAAAGAATAGTTTTAGGACCATGTGTAAACAGATCCTTCTGTCTGGTTGGAGATCCATCAAAATAATGCGAATGCATCTACTTTCAAGCTTTTAGAGAGTTTGATCATTTTATTGCTTTCCCGCATTTTCTCTTCCTCTCTCTTGTTTGACTAGCGTATTCATCCTCGTTTATTCTAATATTTCACTACATTTCAAAGAACTTCTTTCCGTTTCTGCATTGATGGGATGTTCAGCAAGTCCACCTTGGTGTTTAGTGACCAGTGGTAGTGGATATGGGAGTTGAATTTTTCACCATATTGAGCTTTCAAGTTCAATCAATCCGTTGCTCTGATAATTTGAGGTATTCGCAATTTAGGCCTTCGATATGACAGACATGCAGATTTCATCATGTTATTACTTTCATACATTTGAATTGACTGTCATAATTCAAAGAGGAAATTACACCATTGACCTATTTGATGAGATGTACTACTAAAAGGCATGTCAACAACGGAGATTTCTTCATGAAGATAAATGTTCTATCTTCTATCACAAGAAATGCTGACAGTAAATGACAAAGGGACAAGTAGGATATGGTGCATACCTATCCTAATTACATCAGCTAACTGCTCATGTAACACTTATCGGAGACAAAACCTTTCGAATCCTTTTACTGCAACACAAATATTAGAACAGCGGCTTATACAATGCAGTTTTCTATTTTAAGCTTTAATAAGCTCCAGGTATACAAAGTAGTTTCTTTTAAAAAAGTTGTGATCATAGTGATACATTTTTCACTCTGCGCAGTTGAAAACAACGAGTCTTTTTTCAAAAATTCGCAATCTTCAAACATATTTTCGTAAATAGTCTGACACAGATAACGAATTAGTTTAGTATCTGCTTCACCATATTTTTAGAAATAAAGTTTGTCAAAACAAAGTCCAATTATTTTCTCTTCTCTTTATTCACGTGTGTTGTAACAATGAGGTTATGTGATTAGTATTTGATGTTTTCAGTAACGGCATTACTTACGGTTTGAATAGATTAGAAAAGTCCTCCATTTTTAATGTCACACAAATTCTATTTATTTGCTGGATTGTGGGAATTTTAGTGATTACAGATTGGTATTAGTCATAAACTGATGTTAGTCTGAGAAGCATTAGAAACGTGGGGGCACTAGACAACCGTCCCGTCCTAGTACAGAACCCATCACTAGTGTACACCCATGGCCCCACCAGGGATCGAGCCCAGGACCTTCAGATCCCGTGACTAGCACGTAACCACTGAACCACTTGGTCAGAACCCAGTGTTCTGCATTTCGAACTTCTGTCAGTTCATGATATAGCTTCAACTCCATCCGGTGTCGTTGTTGAGTACCTGTCCACATGTTCGACTTGGTTGGCACCCCTGGTTTCATATGCTAGGAAGAAATAGCTGTCTAGTGCTTCCATGTTTCCGATGTTTCTCCAACTCATGTCCGTCCATGATGAAAACCAACCTGAAATCTTATTTAACTCTTCATTTCAGTAAGGTTAGATAGGTATATAAATATAACTAAACGTTTCAGTTGATAGTCTTTGAACATACCGCTTGATTTACTCCAAAGTAGTTTTTCTTATTGATTGTAAACAGTTAGAGAACCATCACAACCCTCAGAGCCTTGAGAACCCTCAGGAGTGCACACCTCTGACTTTTTGAAGGATCTTAACCAGGAAATTCATTTTTTACAGCTGCTCCATTATCATTCAGCTGCCTAGTTGGTTCAGAGTCTTTCACCTTCTGTCGCTTCGTAGTATCCTTCAGTAAGCATCCACTGCCATGGATTGAGCATTTGTCCTCAAGCCTGACTTGATCGAAACTACATGTGATCCCTTCTCATTAAGACTTCTGGAGTTCTTTTTCTAATTGAATCTCTAACGAGTTTGTGTACTGCAGAAATGTTCTAGACAAGGACTATTTGCGGTTGAGTACTTCTAGGTTTTCAGTAGTTCTCCAACCGTTCTCATTTCACAGTAAACGGTACTAAGGAAATACATGAGCGATTTAGTTATTCCCAACTATGTCAATCTGTTCACTTGCCCTTTGGCTTACGCCAACCACTGAATTCTGCGGAACAGATCAATATGAACTAAAATCAGGATTTGCGTTTTCCCCAACTGTAAAGCATGTCAGTTAGTCTTATTTCATGATAAATAATACCTGAAAATCCCAGTCAGTCAGCGTTTACAAACTTTTCTCTTCTTTCAGTTATCAATTATTCAATGTACAACTTTGTGTCATTTTGAAAGTTATTCAGCTAATGAAATTATTCAATTCTGCAGAACATGTATTATTTGATCACCAATGGTTCCAGCTATATACAAGTTTGTTTCAACTAGTATAGACTTTTGAATAGACAGGTACCACTCCTGTTGACTTATTGCAGTCTCATTGATGGGTAACGGCCAGCACTGGAATCCATAACACGTGGTTCTTCAGCTGGATGTACCTGTTTCTCAGTGAGTGATCTTATTTCCACTAAAACGAAAACGCGTCGCCTGGATTCCACTGCTAACCACTATTCGTCATTACTATCAAATTTGAAAATACCGGGTATCGAGGCATGCATAAAGGGGCCCAAATATCAATAGTGGCCGATCAATTCAGTCTAATCAGTGATTCACAAGCTATGACGTTGATGATTGCAGTCTGAAACTTGACTCTAGGAATCTAAACACTAGAAAGCAAGTTTACCAACTTACCAATGAGGTAATTTACATCTTAAGAATATACACACCCTGATACATTACTAGTTAAAACAGTTCAAAACTACTAAACTCATTAGTTCTTCTTGTTGTTTACATCTTGGACCTAGGATAAATGTTCGCGGAAAAATAATCTAGCTTACTGAACTATGGTTGCAGCATACCAAGTGAACTCAGATCTATGGTTGCTACTTATCTGTTTGCAGTTGTAGTCTTAGAATATCAAGCTTCAGCAGTGTGGAATTATAATCCTGTAAGAATACTCATGGGAAATGAACGCTTTCCATGCTTTTCAACAATTATTCAATCTTATTCTTTTCAAGGCTTCATATAACTGTATTTAGTGGCTTTTTCGAACCAACATAAGCTGCCTAAAAGAATATTCCATGAGACTTCCATAAAGCTTGGAATAGTCCGGTTCTGGTTAGGAAACTTTAATTAGCAGAAAATACTGGACTTTTATTTCATGCTTATAAACATTCATATGGAATATGCAGATGTAATCACTGGAAAACCTATATCCTCTCTAAAGATTCAAGTCTGCATCACTAAAAGCTGAAGAAAAATATATTACAGCTAGACATCACAGTCTACCTCTGGCTCTTTTTAAGACTACATGTGTTTTAATTGTGAATATACCAAACTAGCTAAGTATACGTTAGATTAAATTGAGACAACCACCGAATAATAGGTTGCAGTCATCACTATCGTTTTCATAAATGAACGATGATTGCTGTCACTGATTACAAAGTGGCGGCTCACACTGCTAACACTGATATGATTTTAGTACTTTTGAATTTTGTACTTTCGCGTTTGATGATATGAACATTAATCACATTATACTCAATATTATGTGTACAGCTGATAGGATTGACTAGTGTTTTCATAAGTCGCTTCAGTTTAGTCAGCCAAAACGTGTGAAGTTTAGCCAAGTCTAGTGGATATTCTTTTAAATAAGGTACAGCTTAGTTTATTCGTTTACTATTCAAATGATAATAATAATTTTATCTCAGTTTACAGACACTAAGATTAGGTGAATAGTCTTGAGTAAATTTAAGTCATAAATACCGCTTGAAAACTTGGTAACCATCTTCATCCTATGACTTACTTTTTCGTGTAATTATAATCATTCCATCTCATTGAACAGGGTAAGAAGTGATACGAGCACTTGTTCTATAATTCCTGCTATTGTTGAGTGTTCTGAAATGTAAGGATGCTGTTACTCAGTTTTAATTAGTTAACATCTTTTACGGATGAATCCCACTCGACTGCATTTACCATTGTACAGTATATCAATAAGAAGTCGTTCATTGTGTCCAAGATGAACTGCCTCCTTGTAATTAAAGCATAGTTTTCATTAGACTTTGTCTTCCATCAAAACCTCCACAAAGTTGAACTGCTTAAGATTTATATTGATCTTGGTGACTAACAGAGGAATATTTGCTCAGTTCTTTGTAGTGCTACATATATTTATTTAATTACTTTCAAATTTTATTCCCCCTCCGCCTCCGATGATGACTTTTTACGAAACACTGCTTTTAAGAGGTACAGAAAACAGTAGAAAACTGGTCAGTCGGGTAGTTACGTAACTCATGTGAACAGTCTACTTTTAAAAATGCCAGGAAAAGTCAGTGTGTTGTACTGTGAACCATTCTACCGATCAATATGGGTGTATCCTTCTTTTCATCTAATTTTTGTCACATGTTTGGTTTAATTCCTTAGTATGATTTGTTATAAAGAGGAGTCAACTGTGCATCAGCATACAAAATAAAAAAACTAATCAGGAGCTGTTTATTCAATTTCGCTTTTGAATGTCAGTTTGGACTGTGAGAATACAAAGGATATCAGCGGAACTTTGTAGACTCAGGCTATCCAGTAGAATTCAGGCGACAGTGTGTTATTTTTTATGAAGAGGGCTTATCGACCGTGAATTTGCTCACCTAGTGTTTACATGTCATCATCAACACTGAATTCAAAATTCCACTAGCATTCGCCATGGCTTCAGCTCCTCAGTGTACGTTAGACGTAACCTA
>OX104134.1:16701184-16844618 GCA_944470555.2 Heterobilharzia americana | reverse complement strand
TCGAGCGCCAACTTTGATCCAATCACTATATAAGTAAGTTTTAATATTATCCCAGTATGTTCTAATTTTCTAAACACTGGGATTATATTAAAACTAACTCATATAGTTATTATTGCTTACATCAGCGTAGCAGTCCTTAAGTTTATCGATGATGTTTGATTTCTTATTCTTGAATGCAATTGGCTGATGTTACTAGTGTCCACATCAGACAGATAGTCCGGGTAATAATGCAGGCGGATGCATAAGGCCTTTCATTTACAGATTTTGTGTTTGCTTCAAAATCTTTGAAAGGTGCTTCTTCAACGGCTGTTAAGAAAACGCCCGTTTTTAAAAAGAGTGTCATCGGAAACAAGCTATGGTTTCATCATAGGTGGTTTTTATGGGTTTATTAAAATTTCCTGTAAAACAAAGAAGAAAAGTACCTAGATTCTATCATTAGGTCCAGTACTCGGAACAAACTTTACAAAAGAGAATTCTTAATGATCAAAATGTGTAATCATTCAGAACTGTTATCAAAGATACAGTAAGAATAACTTGAGAATAAAGCCACAAGTCAGACATATTCCTCCGGCTTTAAATAAAACGGTTACCATGAATACCGACTTCACAAGTAACACTAAGGCAGATATCCTACTGATTTACGAACTATGTTCTATAGTTAGCAGTTCTTGCAAGTATACTTTGTAGGTAGGCTGACCATTCGATCACCTCAAACATTATCTACGAGTTTACATGCTTCAATGAAGCTGATCATCATTTCGTAGAAAGCATATTCCTAACTAATAGTTTTATGCTTACGTTCAGTTTTTGCTTTCTTCTTCTATAGAACTATCTCAGCGAGACATTCTCAACAGTAGGCTGTAAAGTGTTTGGAAAAATGACTGTTTATCTTTGTTAAGGCGAGTAAATAAGTCGGATATACATTCAACTTTCTGTTCATCTTTTCACCATAGGTTTACGCATGTTTAGGTTTGCACGTAGATATGACTTATGCTACTTCTTCATTGAGCAAGCTATTAACTTTTATTGAAAATGTGATCTGCAGTTTCAATAAGTAAAATAATAACTAAACACGGAATATATGGCAAAGGTTTTTCTTGCACGTAAAAAGGCATAATATAAGGTCATGAAATATAAAAAGTGTACTCATAGACTATTTTAACAGATTTCAAATAAGGCACCAAAATAAAACAGGTTACTGAAAAAGGTAACCTTATGATGATTAATAATACCAGCGAGTACCAGGAAAACATAGAATTCTTTCATAACTGAGTAAATAAAGTAAATGAAGTTACGTGGCTTATGGTCACTGAAGAAGGTTGAGTTTGTTTTCCTGATGAAATAAGAAGTGAGCACATCGTTTTGCTTCTCAGATAGTCACAAGATTTCATGTTGTACAAAATGTAGCCTACAACTAATGCCCTATGTGGTTATCACTGGGCATTTCAGTGGTTAAGTACTAACAGCATATTTTTATGCTGTGATGTATGTAGTAGGAACAGTCTGTATTCTTATTTCTGAAATTATTATTTTGTACATGATGGTGAAAGTTTTCTCTATATACAGAACATTTTATTTACATAAATCAAAAACTGTTAGGTTAGTTATTCACTGACTTTGCTAAACCATAAAACATGGAAAAAATTCTTACTTTTTCAGATATTGTGTTTTGTGCGACATTAGGAACTGAAAGCAATTTTCCTGGCTGCACCATATGATCTTTTAAATGACTCAGATGAAACTTCCGAAAATTAATTAACAATACTACTACTTTGTTCTTAAAAACATCTACTTAGATAAAATGTAAGGAAACATCAACACACCGCTTTTTTGGTGAAAAATATTGACGTCAAAATCGCCCTAGCTGAGAGTAACAGTTATTTTCCTGTATTCGAATAACGGACACAAATTAAATGACTTATTGTTTACTTCAAACCCAAATGAAATACATCATTTAAATAGCCTCAAGTCTAAATTTTTAGTAAATTTAGTTAATTAACAAGAGCAAAACAATAGGTGCACAAAGCTGGCTTAATGCGCGAAATCTTGAAACCATTTGGAAAGATATATGAAATGTTTTGCTGTACTGTCAAAATGAACAAAACTTCTTTTGTTAAATCTCGCAACATTTTGTGACTACAATGGTAGAAAAAGATAAATCCTATTTTACCGAAAAAATATAGTTTATATTGATAGACTACCGCCATTTATGATAATTTGTGATTGTATATCAGATATATATATATATATATATATATATATATATATATATATATATATATGTTCCGGATAGCTCACCTGGTAACGTCACCGACTACAACACTGGGTGAAGCAGATTCAAATCTTAGGCGGGACATCAGTTCCGTCAAGATTGCAGATATGCCTCGCTGATGAATACCGACAAGCACGAAACCTAGATTCACAACTTTCTGCTGATTCCCCTCAATTAACTAACGTGTATCAGATATCTTCAACATAAAGGTTCGCTTGACTTTGATGATGGCAGAAACTGCTGTTCCTAACACAAAGTGAAGGAGTAAAAAGAGAATCTGCCTTTCAAAAAATCTTCGTTTTCCTGTTGTAGTTTTCGCCAAACATTATTTTCATACTTCAGATTTTAGTTGGCATGCATAATAGTAGAATAGGGTAGTCCACTCTGGCGTCATAAACCTGCCTGACCAATGAAACTTATATTGCAGTTCACAATTCTTCTACAGGTTATTAGTGTCGCCTAATTTCTAGAACCCTTTAGTGAAATACATGCTGGGCATTATTACTTTTTCCCCCCTTGGGCTCCTGGTGGAACATAGAGCTTCAGTTGCACGTCTCCATTGCACCCTGTTCTCCACAGTCTTTTCAACCTGGCTCCACAACTGCCCACAAGCTCTCATTTCCTCCTCACACCATCTCCTCCATGTCACCCTCAGTCGGGACTTCCAACTCGCCGTTTCCCACCTGGCTTCCACTCAACGGCATGGCCTGGCACGTGGTGTCCCACTCGGTCTTCTCAGTGTATGCCCAATCCAATCCATCTCCACTTCCTTCTGCATATCTGTTGAGCGACCTATCGTTCTTGGTTGGTCCGTTATCAGGCCAGAGTTTCTTGTTGCTTATTCTTATTATTCTGGCCATCTGAGATTCAGTATCGAGCCAGCGTAGGCAGTTGTTGATGAATGTCTGCAGTTTGTTGCAAATGCTTTTCGTAACACTCCAAGTCTGTGAACCACCACATAGAAGCACTGACTTGACTGACATTAGTGTTGAAAATCCGGATGTTGTTCACGCTTTGTACTGAGTGCAGGAGATCTCCACACTGGTTTCAGGTTAATGAACACCTGTCTTACTGTCTTTCCGATCCTGGCTGGCTTTGACGTCCTCTTCTGTGCCTGTGTCACCTGTAGTTGGAACGATGCTGCCTAGGCAGATAGGTGAAAGAGACTACTTCCTTTAAGTTTCTCCCGTTGATGGTGGTTTGAGCTTGTTGTTGTTGTTTTTGTTGTTGTTGTTGGTGGTGGTGGTGGTGGTGGTTGTGGTGGTGCTTGGGTATCTTCATCACATCTCTCTCTTCACTACGATCACCTGAAGGAAGTGCCGTCTTTGCTGCCCTGCCTCTTCTCTCAACTTGTTGATTTTTGCCTGTGGATCTTCCAGTTTGTGCCACAAGATATTAGACACAAGTCATCGGTGAAATCCAAATCTTCTAGGATATTTTCTGCGGTTCAGCGTATCCCCCTCTCCTCGCTCCTCACTGTTTGTTGCATGACCCAGTCGAGTCGACCACAATCAGGAATATCATGGGTGATAGTGAGTGTCAGCCTTGTCTTACTCCTGTCTCCTGTCTTCACTTCGAAAGCATCACTGAGCTCTCCATTGTGGATCACTTGGCATGTGGTGTCTTTATATAGTTGTTGAATGAGATTGATGAGGGTTTTTGGTATTGCGTAGTGTTGAAGCAGCAGCCTGCCAAATTACTTGTGGGTCGACGCTGTCGAAGGTCCTTTCAGAATTGATGAAGTTGAAGTTGAGGTTGAGTTGAGTTGACTGCCATTCTATGCTTTGTTCAAATGCTGGGTATGTCTGTTAAAATTATGTAATCGCCAAATTTTCGAAAAATATTACCACAGTGAATCACACATATTTAAGCCCCTCATTCAGAGGTTAAGATGATACCTAATCAAAGATTGAAGATGATACACTTATAGGTAAAGCATCATCCATACCATTGGCTATTCAAGCAAAACACTCAAGGTGGATGAAGAATGTGAACAAAAAATTCACTTTGTACGGTTATGGTTAATCACAATACGCTTAAAATAACCTTTATCTTCCAAAAAGACGTAGGTAATGGAGTAGTGAATATAGGACAAGGGACTTTATCCAGTTTTAAGATGAAAGCTTCACTGATTAAAAGTGTAAGTGAGTAGGGGAAGAAAAGAATAAATTTCGAGTGGTTCTTTTAGAGTGATAGATGTTCATATGAAGGTAAAAATGTATCAGAACTGAAGAATCTGGTTTATTTCTATTTCCCATGACTTAGGTTATTGTTTGGTTCATCGTAATAAGTGTATCTCAGCATAATATGTTCCTTGCAATATATATTTCGAGTTTTCGGTATCAGGTCAACACACTTGAAAGTAATTTCATCCCTTTACATATAGATCATTGATTGTAGAGTGTTCTGCTAAGTCAACTATTCTGTTTGCCAATACTAAACCACTTGATACATAGTGTTTTACGAAAATACTTCATTAAAATTAGGTGAGTAGGGAGAATATATACCCTAACTGAAATCTACTCCATCTTATAGGATAAAGATACTCTTAGCGCTTTAGTATATACCACATCAACGAAAAAACATCTTTCAGCGGCTAGTGAAGTGGTTCTTTAGTCTGAAGAAGAAAAAACCTAACGGAAATCTTTTTCTTTATACGGAGCATCTTCGTTGTAGCATAACGTCTCAGTTCCAAACTAATGTTTCACAACTAATTTCGAGAAAAGAGTAGTCCATAGACTAAATGACATATGATAACTTGACGAAAGCTTGTTCATACCATGTTTCTGGTCGTCAGTTTCAAAAGAGCCTGATGTTGGGCTACTATTAGGCTCATAGGATCGGTAAAGTTACTCCAGTTTCAGCCTTTCGGTAAGATAAGAACTCTTGTTTGATGGTTTTATTGCCCGAAGCAAATGTTTTTATTATTGAAGATAAGTTACACAGAACACCCATATAGTTCATTTGTTGTTATCAACTCGCTTCGTAAATCACTCAGGGTTTTTTGTTTCCAAAGACGGTTCAAGGACTTTGGATCCTTTGCTAAGTTTGTAAAATATAGATTGAACGACTGCTAGGCAATGCAGGTAGCATAAATTGCCCGAAAATGGACATCTCTCAGTTTCATTGAGTATGGTAGACGACAGTTGGAGGGGATTGTGTAATAATGCAGCCAAATCGGTTCATAACTGGTTGAGAGGTCTAGCATACACATATTTTGCATATTATTCTAAAAGCTTTGATGAGTATTAAAACATGTCACTCAAGATGATGACACATTTACTAAGAACAGCGAAAATGAATAATAATCGCTTTATGAAATTTGTTAGGAAAAATCCAAAAATCGTATTTTGAGAAATCGGAAACAAAAAATACAGTTAATCTGTGAGAAAACGCACGCGTATTTAGTCATGCGTGTCCATGTTTCCCGTTACTTCCTTATCTGCATTCATTACACGTAAAAAGCTTGGAAAATGTTTGGAAAATAGATTTCTGTCGGTAAATATCTCTTAAAACATTAAGCTTGAGATGAGGCTATAGAGTTTAAATAACTTTCGTCAAACTCTATATTAGATTTGTTTATTTGATTTATAACTCCACAGTGATCTAGATCACTGTGTTTCATTTGGCAATTCACACTTTGGTTTTCAATTTCGGTTGGTAAGTTACAACACTAACTTGTTCTTTATTCTATTAAACACTGTTGAAGCCAAAAGTTATTATTTAGTTGTACAGATATCCTTCTATAAAGCCAATCTTACCAACTAGCATCAACGTGAACAATTTAACGGGTTATATTTGCCCACAATAATAGAATTTCTCAGTTATTGGCATGCTATCACAAACTAAAGTACTTGGAAGACTTTCATTTCGAATTTCGGTTTGTCTTGTATGTTATTCTAGTGGTGCCATAAGTGAATTTAACTGACTACTCTTTGAATTATTTTGGCCGTAATTTGATTTATTGCACGGAAGGCAGATAGATGAATTTGGCTTGAAGATGATGTTGAAAACTGTTGAACATCTTCAAAATGGGAATAGATTATTATTGTAAGTCTTTAGCCTTGGATGAATAAGGAACAAAAAACAGAAGTCAATAAATGTGTCACTGGAAGCGAGTTGCACGCGAAATTATACATTTTAGCAAAATGCATTCTTATTCTCCTCGTAATATAATTACATTGAAAAATCTAACTAAATATAGGGAAACATTACAGTTGCATAATACTTTATAAGACATCTTGACAACGTGATTTTGAACTATAGTTTAGCTGGATTCTTTTTATAACAATTAATCATACTTGTTGTTTAAAAACAGATTATGCTTCTTGTTTATGCAATACTTTAACTCAGTTGTATTAACCAATGGATCATGAGATTTCTGTATCCACATGGTATTATCAGCCTTGAGGTAGCAAATATCTCCTATGTTGCTATGCAGAGATTTAGATATACTATTTCTAAACCAGATACTTGCTTTCTTGACTGCAGTCTTAAACAAACAGTGACTCAAATTTGAAGTAAATTCTGAGATAGTATGAATATTGTTTTGCTGCTCAGTACAATTTATTTTTACTACACTTGTATTCAAGTTTATTCACTACATATGTATGCATTCATTCTACTTTATGGCCACCAAAATAAACCAAATAAAGGCCAAAAAGTAGAAAACTGTAGCCATGTCATTCATGTACCTGCACTTCTTGGCTTTTTCAAACTGTTCGAGAGACAAGAAATGCTATACCGTTATTCAGAATTAATATTCATTTACTGTATCTACATAACTTTTTCATCTACCGGAGTTTGTTTAACCCTTTTTTCCTTTTTGTTAACAGAGAACTGGCTGCGCAGTACAAGATGCCATCAGAGTCAGTGTATTTAAACTGTGGTAAATTTGACAGTCTTTAATTAATGGGTTTTCCTCTTACTATATTTGTTGTTGTTTTTTGTCACTACTATGTTGTATGTTTTATTTTCCTTGCTTCACTTACGTTTACTTATCCGATACCATTTGTACACCAGTTATGGAGTAAAGAAAGAACAATTATGCACGCTAAGCATAGTAGATATACTCGAGTTTTAAGAAAAGCATTTTAATAGGACCTACGAATAGTTAAGATTTACGGTGCAACAGCCTTGTTGTCTGCATAATACAATCCTTAAAAGAAGTCCTTCGTGGTGGTAGTGATTCATATGCTCTGTCTAATGAGAAATTCAACTACATGTGCTATTTCATGAGTGTTAAGAAGTAGAGAAACCCAGTTTACGGTTTCTTCCCAGCTGTCTATAAATAAACTTGACTAAATTTAGTGAAAACTGTCATTAATTATTAAATTTATCACAGGATGATAGGCAGACTGTGAGCACCCTCGTTTGTTCATAGGCCATCCCTTCCCATTTACACTAGAGTGTATTTAAAAAAGGTATGTATATATCGCCATCACACTAAGGTACTCATTTTAGTGTGTCAAAGGTGAAGCTGTCCTTGCAGAGTTCAGCTTTTAAGAGACAAAATAATGGGGGAAATAATACTCGATTGAATCATGAAACTTTGTCATCTTCAAGTGATTCAGAAACGAATTCGAAAGCATCAGTTCTAATATGAAAATGAACTGAAATCACTGTGGACGTAATTGTGTAATGAGGGTTAGAAGCTTAATTACGTTTTTGAGTGGTCCTTACTGCCTGAAGTCGAAGTGTACACGAATAAGATGTTAATCTACGTAACTACACGATGTTTTGCCACATGTTCCATGATATAGACGTCAAATAACTCTTATGCTGCTCCTCATCTTGTCTGCATAATTTATTAACCCACATGAAAGGGTAAACTAATTACAGTTACAGAAATAAAAACAAACATCAGTCTTCAGACTGGATACTAAGGATATAGTTGTAGTCTTCGAAGTTCAAAACTTGGGAATTAACTTCTAAAGCAGAAAGCAAACATCTAGTTGGTCATCAGTCTAACTAGTGCTCCTCTTCCCTGTTGCTTCACTACTTGATGAGTATTCAGAACATATTTAAGATTAGGCGGTCGAGTTTGAGAAGTTAGAATAAGGTTTATAACCATATCTAAAGGTTGGGAGCTTAATAGTAACACATGATCAGCTTCTTGTTCATGACCGTGTCCTATTTAGAAAATATAAATACATGGAAACTCGTAGAACTACCAAACAATATGAGACAATCATATCAGAAACATTCATTTTTGTTCACATCAAACATATCTTCATCAAAATCCTGCATACGCCTTCGACGTGACTGATCGGTTCAGTGTTATCTGACAGTCTCTCCTAAGCTGCACAGTTAAAGCATTGAAAATGTCTTGCCGACAGTGAGATTTCTTATAAAAGGCAGTTGTTAATATAAAGTATTTCGGGAATTCTTTTCGAAAATGGTTTACGTAAAGTCTACATCAGAATCAAATGCTACTGGGACTCATTCTGAAATAATTATTCATGTGGATTTCCTGTGGTCAAAATCAATTATCTCAAAATTACTTTTCATGGTGAATGATTAAGAACGATGGTAAATTTTGTAGTGCTGACTGGTGGTGATTGGAGGTTGCAATGAATTCTTCCCACTAAGATGATCGAATTCAGAGACAAAATGAAATCGACTGCTTTTCTTGCAATTCTTTATAGACGATATCAGTTAGCCTCTATCAGATGAACACTAATTCATTACTGAGTAGAGTAGGAAAGAAGTATTAATCAGCATTTGAAGTGCTATTCAGAGGTCTCAAGGGCTTTGTTTTTTTATCCAACTGTAGCGAAAAATGAAATTTTTGCATCATACTATGACATAGATTTGCATTTAAATGTTACTTTGTTGATTATGGTACAAATGATACCTTACCAGATATCTATTGAAATATTTTTCAACTTAAATCTAAATAACCTCTCTGGAACTATTTGAAGACATTCCAAAACTCTGAATTAAGTTTTTCCATAATGCAGTGTTTCCCCGTGAAACTGACGCACATTTCAGATCATCCTTAGCAGAACGATGTCTTTCTTCGTCCTTTTTAATATTCCGACAACTTACTTCTTCCTGTGAATCTCTGTCGATATCTAAAGATTACAACAGAAACTGATATGACCTAATCTATTTCCTTCATCAAAAAGGCGAGGCCGACCTACACATTTAATTCAGCGTGAAAGCCTATTTGAGTCGTTTATTAGGCCCAGACATTTTAAATACTACGAATATGTAACTTTTTGACTCCTATCGAATAAATCCAGGTAGGCTTGTCAAAAGATATTCCATGCTTAGGGTTACCTTCTTGTGAAGTGCTTTTCAAGCACTTGTATTTGAGTATTTACTACACATATTACAAATAGATTTCATTATCAAGATAATTCAGTAGGTGTCAACAAGTTCAACGAAGTTATTCAGTTTGATAGATTCCACTAACTACCCCTAAATCTGTAAGAAATATGCAACATGTAGGGCTATTGAGGGCAACAATACCTATCGCTGAAATTCAAATCTTTCATTTCAACGAGAGTCATCTTATAAAAAGTGAAAGCCATATCCCCGGTTAGAATGAAAGCGCACAGAGTTGAATTCTTAGTTTGAATGTTGTCAGTGTTTAACAGACATTAAAAGACTGATGAAACTAGATCTTAATATTCAAGGTCTAATAATTCACTATGAATAAGAATAAATTAATTTGCAGAGTATGAATGCTTTGACATAACTTCAGTTTATTAAACATTTCTTGAAAACAAAAAAGTAACAAGGTTAGGAAAACTAATTATTTTCTGATTCTTTCCACACTCAGTTTCAATAGAAGAGAAAATGTTCTGGGTCTAGTGTCTTTTTCTCTTATGATTGCTGAGTGGAAATATGTTTATTGAAATAATCCCCATTCGGCCAAACTATTGTATTATAATAAGTGATAATTCATTGAACTAAGTGATATATACAACCACTCAGAAGAAAAACGATTTGATTAATGAATTCACATAATACATTTAGCTTTCTTTTTCTGACAAATTGCTTGTACATTAATGTCATTCACACAAATCTAATGCATCATCTCAGTTAGTAATTAACCAATTCATTTGAAACTCAATGATTATTAGACAAATCGGAAAATGCTGTTCAGGTGTTTATTATAAAACATCCCTCATGAAGCAACTGAATAGACTTTGAGTTGCATGATTCAGTAAAGTAAATGTCGAAAATAATAGTTTACTCCGATTTCTTGTTATACGATGTTAGCTTTAGTCATTGAATGTTATTTGAACAGTCAGCCCACTTGGAATAGCCTTGGTTGGTAAACTCATTGTTTTCTATAGTCTTTAAGAGTGATGATATCCCAGTCAGAATTGGACTCAGGCTACTGGTGTATTTTTTTTTGCGTTCAGTTATCAGTCAGGTGAGTTACAAAGTCTAACTGATAACCTGAATCATTATCCATTTAAATTTCGTATTCTGTTTTTATGTCACCAAAAAAACCACGTCGTTAATCCTGAAAACAAAATCTGAATACTATTTAATAGAAGCCATTATAAGTAGCTAAATAACAGTGAATTTCTCCCACCAGTTTGCATTTTACAATGCCTATAACTCCTATCACAGTTGCTTAAGATAGACGCAGTTCGGGAGGTTATATCTGCCAGTAGTCGACTTCCGTAGAGTCTGCACACACATGTTTCTCAACAGCAGCTAACATGCATGCATTAAATATCATCATGACACCTTTTTCCCAATCATTCTGCAGTGTTCTTCATAAATATTGACTTTTATTACACCTTAACTTCTTGATACTACGTAACTGCGTTTTCTTGAGATGTGTAGTCCATCGACTATTCTTTGTCTATTTTCAGCTCCCTCTGAGGATCAAAACGGTGAATTAAATGTGAGTTACACTTTTCATTCTTTTAAACCCCAGTGGTTATATTGAATATTTTAAATATGTAGATGAAAAATATTGATACTTTTATCTTAGTAAGTTCACCTCAATTGTGTTATCACTTGCTATTCATTTGTTATCCATTAACACTGGCTCCACGACTTGCCTATTTAAAAATGAAATCTACCAAGTAAATTTCAATATTCTGTTGATGAATGCGTGGGCTTTTGAGCCATACAACTAAGACAATGTACACTGTAGTACAAATGTCAGGTAAACTTTTGAAAATATCAGTTAATATTATCAAGCTTAAAATAATTAATTGATAAGAGGATGTTCTCTTTATTCAAACATCTGACGCACAAACTTGATGTTCACAATTCTCGGTAATGCTGAGTGCCTCAACCACTCTAAGAATAAAATGCGGTGCATCTTCTAGCTTTTAACCATCAAAACTAATAGTTGGAAGAATTCGAATAACGTTCGTTAATAAACATCTTTGCATTGACTAATCACAGCAGTTAGTGCACAATATATCTGTGATTTATTTCTACTTGAGGATTATAGAAACATGAATAGCTCAGTTATAGCGTTTATGACTACATTATTGTGGCATAAAAATCCCAGTTTTTGAGGGAACATCATTCGTCTCCAAGTTATATTTACATTTTTCTGCCAAGTGTCACAAAGTCCAAAACCTTGGTCTTTGGCTTCATTTTCGTTACTTTCAGCCATTCCAACCAGGACATCTAGTTTTGTCTTAACAGTATTTTAAGAGAGAGTGCTTCAGTGTCTTCAGAAATCTTTCTGTCCTATTCTTCCTTATTCTTCTTGTAAACTGAATATAACCTGTTATCCAGGTTACATGTATTTGTAGTTTTTAAAAACTGGCCTACTTTGACAATTATGAATGTCAATATCGCCAGCAGAATTACGTATTCCAAAAACTTCACTTCCATTTTAATTAGGAACAGTCATTCAAATAAGAAAACTGCTCCATGATATAAGACATGCCTGATATCCACTTTGATAAAATAAGACAGTGATAAAGACTTAAATCAAAGTTATAATCTTAACCAAACTATTACTTAACACTAGTGGTTGATGAAGGCTGGGTTAAACAATTTACCAAACTGGCCGTGTCTTCCTGCAAATCAAAGACACGCAGTCTGGTAACATGAGTTTCGAAGAACTGCTCAATTTAAAGATAGTATTCGTGGCTAAATAACATTGTCAAAAAGAATTGTCGTAAATGAACAGTTTCTTAAAGTTGTGTTGTCCTAATTAGAAATTTTCATATTAGTCTTTTCCTAAAACAGAACCTAAGAATCTCAAGTTCTTACAAAATTAATTTATGTTTATGTATATCTGAACCATTCAATGAGAGATATCGGTATCAGGAGACATTTTAAATTATTTTGTTTATATAGTGTAATGCATTGAGGATATGCAATAGTTACAAGTTTCAAAGTTGAACGAAACATTTATGTGTTGGTTCTCAGTCATCTCAGAGTGATTTGCATATTTCAAAATGCTTGAATGGTTTTGGTTCATCTAACAACACATAATTATTTTATTTTTCTAGAGAATATATCAAAATCAGCTCAAAATCACATTAGCTCCACCACAACCCCAATGCAGTCATCATCGAAAACATTGACATCCTATATGAATTTACAGAGTCGATGGGATGAAGTCACAAAATTAAACTGGAATAAAGTGGACATTCCACCTAGTAAGCGTTTATCGGGCGCTTCACAGCGATCAAAAAGAAGCAGTAGTATTACTCCTTCTTCAAAACGTTTTCTAGATATTGATTTGAGTTCAACTGCAGCTAGAAACACTCCTGTATGCCATGATAGAACTAGAGCTAGTCCTGTACGAATCTATCTAGTTCTACGATTAATTCATCTGTACTTGATTCAACAACGGTAAGCCACTTTCAGTTTGTCGTTTCATTTTTTTTGATGCTTTAGTTTACCACTGCAATAAAAAATGCCTTCTGTAGTAGGTAGTTGTGCAAAAATTCATAATTTTCCATATTTTATCAGATATGGAAGCTAGTTTAGCATGAAATTTATGCACAACCTTAAATCCACCTATGAAATCAATATCAGTCACTACTTTTACGATAATAGTTTGTTCCTTCACATTCAGCGATCAACCTAAAAAACAGTTTTGTCCCAGACTCTTGATAAATTGTTGATTTATCTTTGCAATTGACACTGTTTCATAGGTAAGTAGATGATTTGCATACATAGTCTTTGTCACTTTAGCAATTCATTTTCATACTTAAAAGCAAAGATTTTGAAGATCTCAGACAAAAGTTCTAAGTAGTTTCTATGATTCTAACCCAAGCGAGAGTTTGATCTATGAGTCGTATTATTTCAAAAATTCTTATCAAATTACAGACGATTGGAAACTCTATTGTAAATTAGAATTTGAAAGACGATCAGTTTTGCATCTTGCACTGGTTAGTGATAATGAGTGAGATACTTAATGAAAAAAAGTGAACTAGATTGCATTTGACTGGCAAATAAATGCCAGTAGGAATTGCCAGTGATGCTTTTATGACCTACAAAGGCCTTGCTTATTTCCAGGCCTTTCTAGATTTGAATCCTATTGAACGTTCGTCTCTTCAACCAATCTGATATTCGCACGTTGGTTCACGTGTTTTTCTTTTGAAACTTCGAGGTTAAACGATTGATTGTAGCGGGCTTCAGAGGTCTAGGGCTTTTCATGCAGAACACGGCAACCTTTTTCTGCGCTATTACAGCTTTTCGCTCCGAAATAATCTATCACCGCTATCTCACGTCTTCATCATTCACTTTGGTATTAAAATTCAATCAGTGCATCATTGGTTTATTGCTCTAAATGTATGCCTGACAAATGACGTGTCATTGGTTACTCAATTTGAAGTTTCTACTGTTTCTAACTAATCAGAAAAACACAGGTTACTTATTCGTGAATCATTTTTATGTAGTATCTTATATCACAACACAGTAGCCGTTGGCGAAAATGAAGGTGAAGCGAGTTTTTAAATGATGTTGATGTTAAATGGAAGAGAATAGGTTTTTTAACACCTGGTAATGCTTACATTATAACACAGTCTCAATGAAAAATGTTTTTTGAATAAAGGGTGGCTTCTGTCATATAGACAAACTTTTGCAGGCTATTTATAAAACCTTGCAAAGTCTACTACCTCAGGGCAAATTTATTCTCCCATTTCACTGATTATTCATATATTTTTTTCAAAACGTGAAGTCAGCTTCCTCACCGTAGTGCAAGTACATTCAGTGACAAAACTGTTTGTTGGAATGTAAAATGTTTTCGTTTGTCATCAATACTGGGTAACATTTCTAGTAAATACTGACCTTTCCCATATTTATTTCTTGACAACAGAGTACCGTAACGCTTGGAAGAATATCGCCTGATTGTTCAGTTCGGAAATCATTGCCATGTTCACCGGTTTACTACAATACTACGAAAACACTCGACTTCATATCAGATTCACGCAACATAAATGGACGCAATAGTAACGATTTTGAGACGCGACGGAAACCTGAAGTAAAACGAAAAGTTACACTCTTCAGAAAAGTAAGTAGTTAATTTCGCCATTTAGTTTATCGACAGTCACTCATAGACAGAGACAGAAACATTAGTAAGCTCTTTTCCAGCACAATCTGCTGCCTATTCTGCCCGGTGGATAATAAATTTATTGTACTCAGGTGTTTTTATACTTGATTTTTGGAAAAATTCCCCCTAAAAAGGTCCCTTTATTGAGATACAGGTGTTCACATTCAGACAAATGTATTTCCAAGTACTACCTTCGGACTTATAGTGCCTATTCAATCAAAAATACTCTTCTTGATCATGCAGTGGACTGATTTTGCTTAACTTTGTTCGCCGTACCATTCATCGTTTTGGGAAGTCAAAAATGGACATTGTCAGAAACTAATCTCAAGGTATACAGAACTGAAAAATTGAATATCTGGATGAATGGATTTTGTATTGTCAAAATGATCTTGACTCAAACATCATAATCAGCTGCATAGAGAGTAATGTTAATCCATTTTTCTTGACAAGGAATGATCTAACAAGCTTCTATGAACGGAACCAGTTGACAGATTATTATTTAGCAGTACCAGCTCATCATATTGATAGGTTGATAAGTCATATATGGGTCGTACCCAAACTTACATGAGAAGGGCGCAAGATTCCAAGCACCGTTGAACGACTATAGATGACTGATGAAATTGAGACATTCATGGTCGTCACTAGGAAGGGAATGAAACCAGGGATATTTACGTTTACAATTAATTATACCAGAATATATGCGAAGTTGTACTTTTCATATTTCTTACGTATTGACAGTTTTTTATTAAGTATCTAAGATGACATAAAAAAACTTCGCTATATCCGCAGTTGCTTGAAATGCTCGGAGTCCTGGCTTTTACTGTGAAGTAAATTCCAGACATACGGTATACTCAATATAATCAATCTCGCCAATAAGTACCAACCTTTCATGCATTGTTTTCTTTAATTAATTTCAGTTTAAGCATTCCTGCGTAAACTAGGAATTAGGAATCAGATATTATAATGGTTAAGTAAACGATCCCCAGAAGTTCACTTCCTTGGAGAAAAGACGGTTATTGTACTATGTGGTCTAGGAGTTAGAACAATTACACACCCGATGAACTACTTTTTTAAAATTATTTGCTTCTTGTATGGTATCTTCAGACCACTATCATTGACTGCTATGACATCATTTGCGACAGTTTATCATCATATCTTCCAAATTAAAATAATGCACTAGCTATTAGTGACAGTGATTTAGCCAACCACAGCTGAAAATGAGACAAGAAGAGCGAACGAAAACGATTTTATTACTTTCGACTCTAATAAAAGATAAACATCTAAAGTACTCGATTTTCCGCAATCTTTTGAAAAGGCTTTTGATTGTGAGCACTAGAAATGAAATTTAATGAAATCTGAACATTAATAAATTATTTTTTGGAACTAATAATGCAGTCTGCAAAAATAATATTGTTGGTGGAAGGCTTATTTAAAAACTAATTGCAATACACACTGAAAACATTTCGGGTATGAATTATATCGTCTTCATTCTTTTCATGAAGTTGGTACACTATGTTGGCTATTCTACAAAAATAACTCCAAAAACATTTTATGTCACACTAACCCAGGACTGTAGAACAAGTGCGGTTACAGATGGCGACTAGTAAGGACTTTTTTTGATAGCTTACAGAAATCACAATAAATCAAGTATTTTTTTTTGAGTATTCATACGTGTTATGATATGGCGGGAATTATAAAAGTTGTAAGCTGAGTTATTGCGAAGACTGATACCTAGATTATCAGTCTGGACATCCTTTGACCACTCAAGGAGCAGTCGGACGCAATCTGATCAGTTGGGCTAACCGTCTTTCTACAACGAAAGAGAATGAAGGAGGAGAGTTGAAGTCAAATTGTCGCAAACTGGAAGCAATCAATTACCCCAAAGATTTCGTAAAGAGAATCTGTGAAAACGAAGCTGAAACTTCTTCCGACGATTCGCATGAACGTGGTGATAATCTTATATAATAAGGAGATCTTTGATGAAGTAAGACAGATTTTCAACATATATACTAGCATGCACGAAATACCCTACACTCTAGCTAAATGGAAGCTAAAGAAGTGGTACTTAAAAAAAATCAAAAGAACTGGGTTTATGAGATCAAATGCGCAGATTGTATTGCAGTATTTGTGGGCAAGACAACCAGGCAGATAAATGTAAGAGTAGGTGATCATATACTATGCCTAAAGTTAATTCTGAAAACCTCAGCAGAAGCTAGAAAGCAAATCGGTAATCGCGCTTTACTCCTTAGAAATGGTCAGGTCTCATACCAAGAAAGACTGACATGGGTAAATTCAGATAGTTTGAACAGATGAAATGGAGTGGAGTTAGCTGTTTATTGATAGTTACTAACTAGTAAGCAGTCTCAACTTTATTATCTCTGAATCAGCAATATGGATTGATTTGATTATAATTTTCATTATCGTCACCTCCATCATAACAACCATTCACTTTCACTCTATTCCAACAAATCAATGAAAATTCGTCCATCCATTAATCTATATGTACCAGATTCACCTGAAAGACCATATTGTACTGATAAAGATCACCGAATGACTATCATGTCAATCGAGGAGAATATAAACAGTGACACACACGCTAACCATACAGCGAGATACATACAATTTCACACTGAATGATTAGTAATCATACATTGGAAAGATAATGATTATATGGAGAGGATTGGACAAGGAGATTAAATGCACGTCTTTGGATTCATTTATCCATCCTTGACATTTTAATTTTGATTTTTTCCCTGAAGATCGGACCAAACTTCTGTGCCAAACGCTGGAATCATTTTATTTCAAACATGCTGCAATCTAATATTCCACGGGCGTCACTCAAAATATGGGACAAACTGATAGATTTTAACTGTGAACAACAATCACGAAACAACAAATAAGTTGTACTGCTACTTATATCCTCTGAAATAGAATACGAACGTCACTAGCGAATTCCTCTGAGTAGTAGGTTTTTTTCTCTCTGTAATAGCAATTATGAGTATCAGCCATTCCCTCAGTTAAACAATAAGCAAAAAATTTATTCACATGGAAGTCTTCTCTTATCTTGTTCCACTAATACACTTTGAAAAGATCATGGTGAAAAACGTTGATACAATACAACTTTAGTGAAATTTACTCCTCTGATCACGAAACTTTTTAATATTTTTTTGAAGCATCGTTACAAACATCTGATTAAATAAAACAAATTGACAGAAATTTGAGATAAACTCAAATATTTACTGATATCATGTAAATAACCTCTGACTTTTGTGAAGAGAAGACTTTTCACGCCACGAAAAAATATTCAAACTCCATTTTAAACTAGGAGAGGAGATTTATAAATATGGATGAACATGACAGAAATCTGGGTCACCAGTGCTTCTTCAATGGACTGGTGAACCTCATGAGCACTTTAATATTCAATTTCGCTTTATGTTAACGTTTTTCTCAATGCTCGTCCCATTTTTACCCTTTTTTTCTGTAACTGTACATTGAGCTAATTCTTGATGGAATATCAAGCGCATTACGAAATCAATATATTCATCAACGAACTAAACTAGAACTCAACTTTTGACTTCGTCAGAAAGGATCCGCTGAATACATTGGTCTGTTAATTGAAATGCCGCTTGTCGAAGAACCTCGTAACTTTGATGTAAGATGAAGTTTGTTAGCTTACAGACTGACTTGTATCAAACGAGTAGACACACACCACTATTCAATCCACAAGAAACACACTGACATCCACTATCAAAGCGTTTAAGAAAGAACACTATGCACCAAAAGTTATCGAACAGTCCACTTCAAACTGATCAACAGCAATACAGTACAAAAGAAGAATTTTAGAAGCAATATACATTTTTCCAACAATGTCCTTACTAAGCTACACGGTTGCATTAGTATTCGGCAAATATTCAAATAGTTTCTCTGTAATTTCGCTCAGTCAGCACGAAGATAACACAGGCGATGGTTGAAGGAATTTGAGTTAAGTGGACTAAGTAGGTGAATTATATGTTAAATTCTGTCAGAAAGTTATAAAAATGGTAACACTGATGACAATTAAGATATAATGGACAAAATAAATTAGAGGGAAACCACCCAAAAAGCATGTTACTGCGGCCAAGCTGGAGAGAGAAGTTTTGCAACATGACTGTGGAAGCAAGTTTATCCCTCTGATCATGCTCAGCTATCGCTTCAGTCATACACTGGTATTGGAAACATAGGCTTCTGTAGAAGTTGAACTTATCTGTGTAAATTACATTCAGAGACCAATCAAAAGAAGCTGAATATCTGACTCTACTATGTATTTATTTATGGATAAGCGTGATGCCATTTAACAATGCATTTCCGAAGGGTTTCGTTTAGGGAGAACATTCTTTTCAGTACCTTAGGAATATGCGGATTTATATTTGGACATGAATGACAAAATAACCTTCATATGTTATCAAATCGAACAGTAGCCCAAGAACAAGAACGATATGCCGGCAGAATAGAAAGTATTTTTGCCCCACTTTGCAGACAGCTCTTCAATACTTCAATAAATAAGGTGGAATTCTCGTCTTAACTTCTACAACTAACTAATATTCATTTCTGACAGAACCGCAACACTTTGATCTGATTATACAGTTAATTATCGCATACTTGAAAAGGTAACGACTCAACTAAATTGTACTTGTTTCTTTCATCCTTTACAGACAATGCCGCCAGCATTACCAATTCAAAGTGAGTCTCTAATTCCCATGGAAAGTTTTAATCCCGTTAACAGCAATTTATGGCATTTTTTACTTTGAGTAGTGTCAACGGAAACCTTATTTGGGAAATGAAATCAGCATATATATATATATATATATATATATATATATATATATATATAGTAGAGTATGTTGCTTAGCTGGATGCGTTTTTCTTTTAATGACAGTCTGGACACTTCTGTTTATGTTTCTTTCTGATTATGCTTGATATGTTTTCTCTGGTCACTAATATACTTCACTACGCTAACGTAAAAGTGTAATTTAACCATATTTATACTGTTGGACAGCCTTATGACATCTTTATTAAAGTAACAGGAGGCTGTTTTGAAGTTGCGCATTAAAAATAGTTCTACTTGAAAAACATTCCCTTCATTACTAATAAATAGTCCATTATTCCTTGAACATACCACCAATTTTTGTAACGTTTCACTAGATGACTTCACTTAAGGAATGACCGGATTACCACTATTATTATTACCATTATTATTATTATTATTATTATTATTATTATTATTTCTCCCTTGGGTTCTTGGTGGAACATAGAGCTTCAGTACCACGTCTCCATTTCACCCTGTTCTCCACAGTCTTTTCAACCTGGCTCCACAACTGCCCACAAGCTCTCATTTCTTCCTCACACCATCTCTTCCATGTCATCCACAGCCCAGACTTCGAACTCGCCGTTTCCCATCTGGCTTCCACTCAACGGCATGGCCTGGCACGTGGTGTCCCCACTCGGTCTTCTCAGTGTATGCCCAATCCAATCCATCTCCACTTCCTTCTGCATATCTGTTGAGCGACCTATCGTTCTTGGTTGGTCCGTTATCAGGCCAGAGTTTCTTGTTGCTTATTCTTATTATTCTGGCCATCTGAGATTCAGTATCGAGCCAGCGTAGGCAGTTGTTGATGAATGTCTGCAGTTTGTTGCAAATGCTTTTCGTAACACTCCAAGTCTGTGAACCACCACATAGAAGCACTGACTTGACTGACATTAGTGTTGAAAATCCGGATGTTGTTCACGCTTTATACTGAGTGCAGGAGATCTCCACACTGGTTTCAAGTTAATGAACACCTGTCTTACTGTCTTTCCGATCCTGGCTGGCTTTGACGTCCTCTTCTGTGCCTGTGTCACCTGTAGTTGGAACGATGCTGCCTAGGCAGATAGGTGAAAGAGACTACTTCCTTTAAGTTTCTCCCGTTGATGGTGGATGGAGCTTGTTATTGTTGGTGGTTGTGGTGGTGCTTGGGTATCTTCATCACATCTCTCTCTTCACTACGATCACCTGAAGGAAGTGCCGTCTTTGCTGCCCTGCCTCTTCTCTCAACTTGTTGGTTTTTGCCTGTGGATCTTCCAGTTTGTGCCACAAGATATTAGACACAAGTCATCGGTGAAATCCAAATCTTCTAGGATATTTTCTGCGGTTCAGCGTATCCCCCTCTCCTCGCTCCTCACTGTTTGTTGCATGACCCAGTCGAGTCGACCACAATCAGGAATATCATGGGTGATAGTGAGTGTCAGCCTTGCCTTACTCCTGTCTCCTGTCTTCACTTCGAAAGCATCACTGAGCTCTCCATTGTGGATCACTTGGCATGTGGTGTCTTTATATAGTTGTTGGATGAGATTGATAAGGGTTTTTGGTATTGTGTAGTGTTGAAGCAGCAGCCTGCCAAATTACTTGTGGGTCGACGCTGTCAGAGGTCTTTTCAAAGTCGATGAAGTTGAGGTTGAGTTGAGTTGACTTTCATTCTATGCTCTGTTCTATGATGATGTGAAGCGTTGAGATTTGGTGGGCACATGATTTGTACTTGCTGAATCTAGCCTGTTTCGGTTTTAGTTTTGAATCAGCGCATTGTTTAGTTTCTCCAGGACGATATGGCTTAATATTTTGTTTGGGGTGGACAGGAGCACGATAGATATATTATTCACAGACAACTATTATTACTTTCTTTATTTAGTACTACAGAATGTCTTTTATTTGCGAAACCAATTGAACACGATCTGAATGCAACTATCTGTACATGAAGAGAAAGAATTTAGCTATTGTAATCACAGTAACAGTATTATATGTTCAGAAGATAGTGATTCTGAGTTATTCCAAATGTTAGATCGCATCTCCTTTTATTTTCTTAAACAGCTACTATATTAATGGTATTTCAATTTGCGAAAGCGATTAATGTCAACTGGGAAGGTCAAGGAAGACACAGGAATGATTGTTATTTCTTAGTGTAAACTAAAAATGTCGTTTTTATACAGCAGGACAATGTAACTTTCAATTCAGTAGTCATTCAAGGAGTATAAAATAATTAAACTAAACATTCTAGGCTAAACATTTGTCACAATTAGCTGAAGCCAGTTTCGGAAATAGCGTATAGAATCTCAAAAAGCTTTTGTGTTTGGAGTTCTTCAATGATATGTAAACATGCGCCGATATGACACAAGAGAGTCACGACTGCTAGCCCTCAGTATTGACCAGCTCATCACTGAATACTCTGTGTAACTACCACGTTAATTATCTCAAAACAATGGTACACTAGGTATCCTGATGCTTCCCGTGGCTTCATTTGTGCTCAACTAGAATATGCCTGCTGTCATCAAACATTCAACACATCTACAAATTCATCGAAAGCTTAATAATTTCAAGAAGTTACTGATGATTCAAATCATGCATCATAAACATATCCATCAATTACCCTGAAGTATGCTTTTGACTGCACTGCAAATCAGCTGGAAGAAGTCGTGTTTATGAAGTTATCAAATTAGACCTTCTGATTGGTAGTAACAAAGTGTTACAAATCACTAGTTGACAACCTCGGATGACACAGCTTTAAGTTCATCCCATTAAGAAAGATGAATTGGTTCATAAGATTCTTTTAGGTATCCAGAACAAATTTTTATGCTTCAGTGCATACTAAATGAATTCATAAAGATGATAACTTGATATAATACATGACAGTACAAACTTCTGTATTATTCTATTTGTGTAACTCCTGGTTTGTCTAAACATTTTGAAGTTATCACCTCAAGATTTTATTACGGTCTATTATCAAGAAAAGCGCAATGAAATATACTGTCGCTTCTGCCATAAAATTATGTCCAAATTGTGATTCTGTATTTAATAACGTACAAAATAAATCCAAGTTGTAAACTTTAACGGTGAGTACTACAAACTTTTACATAATGTAACTAATTTCTTTTTGTATATGAAACAGAAATTAAAGCCTCAAAAGTACTTTTTGTTTCATCTGTTTTTTTTTGTTTTAGTACTCGAATTAAACATCAGTGAAAATATTCCTTCAACTTCTGTTCAGTCGACAAATCTACCTATAGAAAACTATTCACTGCAGAAAACACGCAAACTCCGGAGCCTTTCCTCAGATGGTGTTCGATTAATAAGTCTTCAGACGAAAAATACACACTCACGAAATGCATCAATGTCGCAGAATTCATCTAACCGGAGTGTAAAGCTATTTAACAGTCCTGTTTACAATAATGTTTCACTCATTTCGCACACGCATCAAGATTATTCACCAACTACACTCAATGATACAGTTTACTCAGACCCAGTGTTTTCAACAACTGTACAAGTTGTAAAAACAGTCAGTTTAGTTAGCCAACAAATTGCTACAAGTCAAACAGAGAAATATGGTGCTCTAATAAAAGTACGTTTGTTTACTTTTTGTGTCTTCAGTTGATCAAAGTTACTGGTTTCTTTTTTTTAATGCTTTGTTGGATTTCCAAATAATAGTTGCTACAATTCTCATTGTAACAGAAGTAGAAAGTGTAAGCTGTTTTGATGATGAAAGTTACCTAATAAAGATCATGAATCAAAACAAGAGAGTCGATCATAGAAATAATACACTTGAAGTGTAGTTTACTTCCAAAAACAGTAACGAAAATTGAGGTACAGAGTATAAGAAGATAGGGTTTAGAGGGTGAATAATTAAATTTTTAATGGAAATGGTGTTAGATGATATATGGTGATCCAAGAAAACAAGAATGCTTATAATGCAACAGCAAAGAAAGAAAAGAGACTCAAGCAGAATAAGGTGAACTCATGTTATTTCGCCTGTGTTTAGTCAGTTGGTTACAGACTGACATAAATCATATAAGGAAAAGACTTGAACAGAGTTTATTGAGTGACGTTGCATAATAAGGGATATGACCACCAAAATGATGGTAGGAAGATATGCTAAGAAGTTTTTAGTCACATATCTTATTCAGATTCTAGTTCAGCGGAACTGATACGCAGATTAACAAAGTGTCTTGGTCTACATAATTAAGGATTACATGAAAACGTTAGCGTAAGGACTAGTTAACCACAAGTAACAGACAAATTATATAACTTTATGAAGAGCTTAATTCAACTGATTTGTCCGAACAGAAAACAATTCCATGAAAAAATTATGTCTTGATCCAACAGAAAGACCTGAAAATTAGGTTAGTAGAACAAAGCGAAAGTGTTGACTACTGCTTTTTGAACAACTATTTCCTAATTCTGAAACCGACAGAGGTAGAAGGTCCAGATACTGATGGATAATACTAGTGGTCTTATGAATAGGAATCTTTGTAGAAAAAATAAGCAACATCAAATCATGTCATCAAATGGAATCAATGTTTCAGAGTATGCACAACCAGATCTAGATTTTCCTGCGAATCAACGACCAAACATTGTGATAAGTTAAACATAGTTAATAAACGTCTCAAAAGAACATTCTGTTTATGAGCCTTTGCCAAACCACTCATGTAAGGCATAGAAGGTTTCAGATCCTTCTATGCAGAGTAAGAGCTTTTAAAAGCTGCCTCAGCACACTTGTGATTCGCAGATCTGTATGTCATTTTCTTGAAAACATTATAAAGATGTGGTTCTTTTTATAACCCCATAAACGATAACTGGAATACCTTTTAATTAAGAATATCCCTAACTACTAATTTTAATTATATCCTTAGTGTAAACACTATAGTGTATGAAAAAATTTTATCGCATATTTACCTGGAATACTGTTCATTAAGGTCACTTCCTGGTTACAGAAGTCCATTTAAAAATAATAATATAACGACATGTCGTAAAGCACAACGTTATATGACAGGATGAATTTTCAAAGTGTTCACGTTATCATTTGTTATACTGAATCAATATACTCATCAAGATGAACTGGATTAGTATCCTAACCAAAATCGTTACGTCTCCTTAACCTTAAAGACGACACTGAGTGATTTCTTTTCAACAGCTAATACGCATTTTCCAACAGATGTGCCCTGAAAATTGACAATCGCTCGTTATGTTTAACTGAGCACATTGTGATGATGGAGACACTTTCTACAATATTTTTCAGCTCATGAGCCTTAAACGAGAAGAGACGTCATTAAGCAATGGTTTGATGCTTTCAGTTTTCAGTTGCTATACAGAGTCGAACTGCATGAGAGCGGATAAAGACTATGTATTCGAAGCAAATTTTAGCGGTTTCGATTCTTAGTGGGATCGAAACCACTAGTAGAGGTGTAGTTACATCTAGTTGACGAGTTCAAAGTGGAACGAAATGGGAATCATAGATTTTACTGCTAGTCAACAAGATGAATACAACATCAATTGGTAACTACGCAGACTAAATGAGACATAACGTTCAACAAGTATATAACCCACAATAGTCATATTCATAGGCCTATAGTTTTTCCAATTTTCCTTGTAATTATAATAATTATTATTGTTATTTGTCCCTTAGGTTCCTAGTGGAACATAGGGCTTCAGTACCACCTCTCCATTTCACCCTGTTCTCCACAGTCTTTTCAACCTGGCTCCACCACTGCCCACAAGCTCTCATTTCTTCCTCACACCATATCCTCCATGTCACCCTCAGCTGATACACCCAACTCGTTGTTTCCCCTTTGGCTTCCACTCGACGGCTTGGCTTGGCGCGTGATGTTCCCAACCGGTAGTCTCAATGTATGTCTAATCCACTTCCACTTTCTTCTGTACATTTGTTGAGCGATAGGTTCTTGGTTGGTTTATTGCCAGCCGGAGTTCCGTGTTGCTTATTCTTACTACTCTGGCCATCTGATCTTCAGTATCGAGCCAGTATAGGCAGTTGTTAATGAATCTCTGTAGTTTATTTGAAAGGCTTCTCGCAACGCGCCAAGTCTCTGAACCATCACAAAGAAACACTGACATGATATTCGTGTTTAAAATCGGGATGTTGTTCACACTTTATGCTGAGTGCAGTGCAGTGCAGTGCAGTAGATCTCCACACTGATTTCAGATTAACGAAGGCCTATCTTGCTGTGTTTCCGATCCTGGTTGGCTTTGACGTCCTCATCTGTGCCATTGTAATGGCTGGTATTAATAAAATGAATCAGTGCCTGCTGATTACATCTTACAAACTTTTTTATAAATATTTGAAGGATTCTCCTAATAAATGCTGTTTTTTTGTGAGTAATATAATTACTAGTGTTTGTCCTGGCACTGAATATCTGTTATCCTAGACAAAACTGAATTACATCTTTTGCTGGCAAAGAGAAATCAAGATTATAAGTTTTTGAATGGATCCACCAAAAAGCCGTTGACGGATACAATTTAGCTATTTGAGACGCACTAAAAACAAGGATTGTTTTTGTCTTTCGATGCTAAACTATTGGGAGAGATGATGGTTAGCAGATAATAAAAGCTATTGGGCAACATCAGGTAAACGAAATGAGTGAAAACCATAGAATAAGCATTTTGACTATGTTCTATATTCTGTACAGCTAGACCAAACCAACTAACCTGCTTTACAGAATACAGAAGTCTTATGCTTATCAAGTCTTTTGAGTGGTTAAGACATTTATAACTTTCTTTTATCCAAGACGCAGCTCCAGCAGTTTCATCCACCATGACAGTAAAGTTTTTTTGCAGCTGGACTATGTAACCTGAAGGATACTGAAGGACTAAATTGTACTCAAGCTTTTAAAGCGTATTTATCAATCACCTCTTCATTATATCTCTTTCTTCACTCAGCCACTGATTTCGGCATATTCATCAGAAGATTTGCTTACAGTTCAGCTATGTTCTACAGGAAATGAACTAGCTGTTACTTAAATTCTGGTGGAACTTAGTACTTCGTTTGTTGATAAAATCAGATTATGAGCATGCTAGACACTAAGAGACTGTGATTTGCTTTCTTATGCAGTTTTCTTCATTTTCTAATATGGCTGTTTGGTTATTAGGTAGTTATCTGTAACACTTCATTCAATGAATTCTGGTGCCAGTTGGATGAAAGATTTGATAAAAATATTCTATGCACATATGACTTATTGATGTCCATTATCCATTCATTCATTTATTCAGAATATCGGTGCAACAATAAAGGAATTATTCTCTGCAATTCAAACTGAATTCGGTGACAATGTGGACGATGAGGTAAGACATTTTGAGGAGATAAACTTATTTTTTCAAGCTAACACCAAATAGCTTTCGTTTAGCTCAAAACTCCCGACCGACAGCTGCTACCTTGACGCGGTGGCCGGGCTTGCATATCACAATGACCCAACGAGCTATGCTGGTGGAACACTTGTCCCCTCAAGGTCCTACCATACCAAAAACTTCTGTTGGATAGTGGTTAGAAGAAAAGCAGTTACCGTTGTCGTTGTGGTGTAAATTACTAGGCTATAACGGAAGTTTGAGGACGAAGTCTTACTGCAGCCAGCTGGATGAGGTGTGGGAGCAGTAAGGTGTTTCCCTTGAATGATGACCAGCAGTGTCATGCTGATACTGCCTTCTCAATGTCAGCGGGGAGGGGGGTTAGAAAAGGTCAGCCCCAAAAATAACACACTCCATCATACCCAGGGTCTGCCAGGCCGGTGGTGTTAGTTCATTTGTCATTTCTCTTCCACCATCCAGTCCCAAAAATACAAAAGTTCAAAACAACCATACGCAAAAGGCTTCGTGTGACAGGCCTCAAGCAGATGTCCGATGGGCTCTGTGGTCACACAAATCTCTTTCAGGTACCTTGACAAGAAATAGCCTTCCACGGTGTGGGCAGCCGGGAAGTGTCAACCACCCTCACAACTCCATCAGCACTCAGGTTTCCTCAGACTGCTACCCACCTCCCCCATCATTACACCCTAATCTTCCTTCACGTCTCTCAATTAACAATACTACATCATCTTCAATTTCTCCTACCTCTCCATCCCTCGACATCCTTAGTCTCCAAAAACCATGCTCCAAATTTTATATTGGAGCCTCAATGTCCGCACCCTCCGTCGAATTGGTCAACAGGCTTTGTTGGCAAAGACTCTAGCAACTCGGATCATGGATGTGTGCTGTGTTTGTGAGACACTCATACAGGACCGCAGTGCGGTTATTCTCACCTAACATCTCCCAGCCAATCTGATGAATCCGCAAAATTCACTCTTCGAGTTCCTGGAGATTCGTTAGCTAGCTCTTGTGGTCTTCGAGGTGTAGGCATAGCATTAAACACTAGGGCAGAAAACTCACTACTAGACTGGATCCCAGTTGGTAGTCGCCTCTGCACTATCCGACTGAATGGCACAGTGAGAACTAAAAGGAATAGTGAGACTCGCCATTGTCTCTTTGTAGTCTCTGCTTACGCACCCACTGACTGTAGTTCGGATGAAGTGAAGGACGAGTTCTACCGTAAACTGTCCAACCTCTTCTCGAAAGCCAAACGTTCGAACGTGGTGTTTGATGCAGGTGACATCAATGCACAGGTGGGTAGACTGAGTGAGGCAGTAAGGCACTTAGGTGGTACTTTCGGAATCCCGGCTGAACGTACAGATAACGGTGATCGCCTGCTACAACTGTGCTATTAGTCATCGCTGGAGAGGATCGGTGGAAGACTGCTGCTCCTTCTGGAGTACGTGTTCGGATAGCGAAAACGTCAACAACAGTTAGTGAGGCTATAGCGGAGAAGTACGGATCTGCGATTCACTTGCAGGGGAGAAAACTGGAACGATGGGCAGAACACTTCGAGGAACAGTTTAACTGGCCTCCAGCCACCATTACGTTGCCCGCTTTCCAGTCGGATCCTCAATGGAACATTGAGATAGGCCCCACAACACTCAGAGAAGTCAAGCAAGCAGTAGGTAACTTGAAACGAGGAAGGGTGGTAGGACCAGACAGACTAGCTCCAGAGGTATACAAGGATGGTGGTAAGGTGCTCTTAGTCAGGTTAGTAGAAGTGTTAACCAGTACATGAGAATCAAATACGATACCCTCTGACTGGTCTGAATTGCTGATTGTGCTAGTCTTCAAGAAAGGTGAGAAGTCCTCTTGTGATAACCACAGAGGAATCAGTCTGACAAACATAGTGTCCAAGATTCTACGTTCTATAATTCTTCGACACGCCTGAGTGCAGATCGGGAACAACAAGTCCGAGAAAACCAGGCAGACATGCTTTAGACCCGGCCACAGGTATGTCGACCAAATATTCACACTCCACCAGCTTCTGGAACATAGGCACGCCTATCGAGGCGCAACACTAGCTGTATTTCTCGACCTGAAGGCGGCGGCATTCGACTCCGTTGATCGAGAAGTCTTATGGCAGTGTCTCTCACTGAAAGGCGTGTCGAGTAAGTACATCACTTCATTGAAGGCGCCCTACTCGAACACTTGTTGGCATGTTAGAGCCTATGGTGAGATATATGCGGAGCTGTGCTCATCGAGTGGTGTCCATCAAGGGTTCCCACTCTCTCCATTCTTATTCAACTTTATCTTAGATATTCTCATGGAGGTCTCCCTCTCGTCACCTGATTACACAGACGTTGATCTAATCAAAGGAGAATTTTCATTACACCTAGAATATGCAGATGACATGACATAGTCGTGTTAGGTGAAGATGCTGACAAGATGCAGAGTCTTCTGAACACTTTGAGTGGCAATTTGATAATGTTTGGGATGAGTTTCTCACCACCCAAATGCAAATTGTTGCTCCAGCGTTGGTCTTCAACGGTGCCCCACCATGGCTAACAATAGAGAGTGTAGTGATTGAGTGTGTCGACTACTTCACTTTCTGGGAAGCAGGATCAGCCCTTCCCTAGTGGCTCAGTGGACGATGAAATCTCTGCACAGATACAAACGGCTCGGCTAGCTGGCTTTGGCCAACTTACACCACTTATGGCACCGCTGTGATATCCGATTGTCTATTAAGGGTCGCTTGTACTGCATCTGCACAGCAGTCCGCTCTGTTCTACTGTATGCATGGCTGTGAAACATGGCGATTGAAGGTGGAAGACATGAGAAGGCTGGGTTCAGGTGTTTGATCACCATTGCCTTTATGGCATAGGCTGCGTTTCGTGGTGTCACCACGTGAGTAACGCAGAAGTCAAGTATAGATTTTTAGGGAGTGGAGGTAAATCAGTTGACGAGGTTATGAACCTTCATAAACTGAGATGTTTGGAACACGTATTACATATGCCCAGTCACTGATTGCCTCCTCACACAATGTTGGCCGAAGTAGGTCCAGGCTGGAAAAAGGTCCGAGGTGGCCACACTAAAACATGGAAACAATGCATCAAGTCTGTGACTGTTGGTTTAAGCCATGTGGGGTGATGCAGACTAGTCAGTTGGGGTCTGTGGGACAAGAGGAACCAGTGGTTGGAGACTCTAGGTGATATGGCTCAAAACCGATGTCAGTGGTGCAGATGTATACACACATTATCCTCATTTTAACGACGCTGTACCGAATTTCACCATTTTCTTATTCTTTCTTTCTCTCTTTTCGGACTTTCTATTTCGTTTGACTGAATTTTCTTATCTTTATCTTGCGCCTCACTGCCTTTTTACTTGGTGTACTGATATGAGCTGTGGCAACTCGGACCGTTACGCAGTAAAGCCTGATCGTATATTGATATTGATGACGATGATGCGTTCAAAGCCACTGCTTACCATATGATCAATTCATGTTCAGGATTTATTTTATCCCTCACAAAATAACCGTAATATTGCTTATTTTCAAGAAATATTTGTTAAGTATGTTTGGTGAACATTTTAGAATACTGCTTCAGTTTTTGTTTCTTCCCCAAGATTCGTCTCGCTCAATAAGCTTGTCCAGACACATTTAGATCTCGTTTCCAAACTGGCTTTATCTCTTAATGGTGAATAGTGGCTAACAGTGCAATTCAGGACGCTCATTTCGTCCTATTAGGGACTCGTCATCTAGATTTGCCTGTCTACGAGTGGAGGATGTTGTTACTATTTGGATTCAAACTCGGGACCGATCTCCTGAAACGCTCATCTATCTAAAGGAAAGTATGAAACCGTATGTATAGGGGAGATGATGTCCCTCAATGCACTGTTATCCTGCTCTTCTTTTTCCTTTCTTTTTAATGATTCTTTTTTTTAACTACAATTTATTTCCCCGAATAGGCTAATGGTTTGAAATTTTCCATCTTAGTCATCTTCATATAACATTACTCTAAACTTGATAACTTCCCAACTAATATTGTATGACAGTTTTCCTTGAATGTTTTTGTGTTTAATCTTTCGAAATGTTAGACTGTTAATTTGGACTCTGGACATGAAGAGGACTTACGCAATCTGTCCACATCTGTTGATAACTCCGGATTAAAGAATGTATCGGATGTGATAGGTCTTATGCTGAGTTTTTCATTGCATTTTTCTTGTTCTCAATGTGGGTTGGTCAGTTTTTAAAAATCTTTCAGGTATAATCCAAATTTTACCGTCCTGATATACCACCTTTAGCATCTTGCCTATCCCCCTTTATAGCTCTCTGCTTAATCCATCATGTCATATTGTGTAAGACGTAGAAAGTTGTCAGCAGCGTAACCGGTGCACTTGTAACTCATCTCATAGACACTGTTGAACAGTAAACAGTCGATAGCAATTATTTTATTGAATTCCTTGCATTCTCTTGAATCACAACTTCCCAGTTGTCTTTCTTTAGGTAAGGTAAGCAGTAAGTACGTCAGACTTCGTGCATATAAGATCAAGTGCAAAAATTACGGCTTAACTTATCTAGTTTGTAATCTGTGTTAGATATTAATTTACTTATTAACTTCGTTATGACAAAAGTTTTTAATTATATGCTTGGCGTTACATCTTAGAAATATCGCTATTACTGTCAGCTGTTATAAGTGCTTTTTCTTAAAATATAATGCATAGGTTACATTGTTTCCTATATCTAAAGTTCAGAGTTACTTTTATGTACTACAGTATTGCTCAAAAAACCTGTTACGATTAACGGAATAAAACATTTACTGCTTTGACAACAAAGTCAAGTTTTTCGCCCCCTCTGTTGCAAGAGCTGTAGTAAATTTAAGATATTTATGTCCTACATGAGTTCTGAAATCTTTTGTACATGATATGGTCACCGTCACGTAACCATTATAAATGCTGTAATCTACTTGGCCATTTGGTGAAGTATGTTTGAATGCCACTGATCTAAATATGTGAGGCTTGTGACTTCCAAACGTTTGGACTTACAATAAAAACCGTAAGTCCCTTTTCATTACTGAAGAATAAGGAAATACGTATATTATATAATGATCACTGGAGCAATGTATACTATAATTCAGTAACCTAAGAATTATTTATGTTATAACTATATGAGATAGCCGTGGTTTGGCAGACTAGTATTTATACCGGGTGATGATTGAAGGTGGAATGAGAATTTGGACAGCAGATGGATTCGAACCAGCTACCACTAGATTTCTGGCCTGATGCTTTACCAACTATGCTATGAGGTCCGGCTGTTGACGAGATTTTCGTCTTACCAAGGGTTTTACCCGAATACCATGTGAATTCATGATGCGTTATTATCGCTTGGTCGTACTCACACTGGCTGCCTAACCACGATATCTCATCCAAATCCAAATCTAACCTAATCAGAGGCAGCATCATGTTGATTACCACTTTGACTATCCGAAGTAGCTGTGGTTTGGCAGACCAGTATTATATTGGAAACCAGAAACCTGGTTGTATCTGGTTTGGATCCCGCTGTGGTCTAAATTTTCATCCCACCTTCAATTATCATCCATTATAAAATATTTACGTCTCAGTAGTAAAATTTATATCTGGATAACTTAATTCTAATGCCTCATGTTTTCAGTAGTGGAGAGAAATATGCTTTCCTAAAGTTTTGAGACCTTTTCTTCCAGTGTACGTCATATTTTGAGGTTCAGTCGACTCACGGTAGCAAAGGTAACTGGGTACTGATGAATGTTATGTTCTGTGTCAAACAAAATAAATCACTCTTGAAGATAAAGAAGCCAACCTCACAGTTTTTACCGGTAATGGGAATAAGGTGAAACCTTTCAAATGACTCCTGTAATTCATCCATTACCAAATGTGGTGGACAACATTTTCGCAGCAACACTCACTTCTAACAGTAAATCTATAAAAAAAATTAATGGACTAATTTCAGACAAAATTCCATGAACAAGAAGCTTCCAAAAGAAATACTAAATTCCTGGAGACTTGAGTATGCTTCATATATTTTCCCAATGATTAAAATTACTGTTGTCCTCACTACTCAACTTAACTGAACAGTTGCTGCACTCGGTCAATAACTACATGATCTTTAATATACTTGTTCAAGTATTTTAAACTGATCAAAGCAAAAAACCTTAAGAGCATTAATTCTATGCCATACTGCCCCAACGCTAATTCGACTTTCAGTCTTCCTCAGCTAATTAAAATTTCCGCTAAATATTAGTGTGAATGAAAAACAAGTAATTGATAGTCTACTCAAGTCTCCGAGTTTACAATTAGTTGTTCAGCTCTGATTAGAAACAATACGCCAAGAATACTGAAGAACAGTATTAAAATTTTGGTAAGTCAGACGTAAAATTATTAGAAGATTTCGACGGGAATTATCATCAAATGTAAAAAGATATACCAGATTAGTAATACACATAGTGTCTTTTTTATAAATCACAATCAAAATTTTATTAAATTTCAAATATAATCTCCTCCAATAAAACACTTATTTATGTATAAAGCCATATAATGCAAAGAATTTATTGTCAGATAACAAAGATAGTTATTCGACCACCTAAACAATCCGACATAAATCTGAGGGCACTTGGCCTAAACTTTGGGCTACCGAAAATTTTCCACGGAATACATTTCATGAAATCCTTCTTCTCTTATTTGTTTTAATATTCCGAATATCTTTTAAGCGCATCATCCACTCTTGCACACATTCTAAGTGGTTTCAAACTACCGTTCTCCAAGCTAACAACAAGACAAAGAAAATAAGATACACCGGTAAGAGATACGCTTATAAATATGTAACGACCAGCTGTTGATGCGTTTTCGTCTACCCTGTAGGTAGGTACGTTGTTGCAGGGGGTGTGGAGAGCAGTGAGTTTGGTGGTGGCCACGAGAATGTGGAAGGGAAAAGAGGAAGAGATAAAGGGGAGCCAACGACTCAACAAGTACACAGGATGTACTTGCATTTATAATTAAAGATAACTGACGAATGGTAAAGCTTGACAACGAAGTAGTGAGACAGTATAGAAATCGAAACTGGAAGGTGAATGAGTCAAATTTCGAGTGCGTTACGAATACACGGAAATACAGTACATTACAATTATTTGGATAACTTGTCAAATCACAGATCTTGGTATTGGTTGGATAAACTGTCACCACAAAAATTACGCTAGATATTCTTGTCATTCACCGGTTCAAACCAGACACCAATGTAATACCAGGTGCCTGATTCACATTGTGGCTTTTGTTACTATAATTGTTAACACTATTCACCTAACGATATTGTACAGGAGATGAATTTTTTGAACTACTACATGCTGAGTATTCCATACTGTACCATAAGTGTTGTTTCGAGTCATGCGTTTATTACTAGTATTATTAATAATAATAACGAGTAATACAGGGTAAGTAGCTCGCTAGTAAAAATGACTAAGGAAGAAGGACAGGCTTTCATGTCATGTATAGTATAATTAAGTGTTTTCGTAAAAACTGCCATAAGTATTTTTACATATATGATAGACATATATAGCAATCTGGCCTAAAACACTTACAAAGCATGGTGTCGAAAAAACCTGTCGGCTTCTTAAATAGACTGAAAGGTCCAGCGCTCCAAACAGAAGGGTATCACTTAAAGTTTGAACCAGAACTGAGTTATTTTGATTGATAATAGGTAATGGATACATCTATATCAATAAGTTTTAGGTCATAATATTAGTAGTTCTCAGCTACAGACTTCTAACATGTGGATGACTACGTCAGAAGTTTGTACTTTCTAGTGTCTGGTTAGATTTTATGACTGAATATTCCACATTATTTTATTTCGAAATCATTTTCCTGCTGAAGTTTTTTCGACATAAATTACTCTAGGCATGTACAGCTCAGAGCAGCCGTTTATTAGGAATCCTCTACATTCACTAGAATATCCCACTATCCTTCCTGGAGCTAACAAAGGATAGTTCGGCAAAGAAAATTTTCATTTAAACAAATCACTTCCAAAAGCTGTAGAATCATAATTATTATTGTTAGTCCTTTGGGTTCCTAATGGAACATAGGGATTCAGTAGCACGTCTCCAGTGAACTCTATTCTCTGAAATTTTTTGAACCTGGCTCCACGACAGCCCACAAGCTCTCATTTCCTCCTCCCACGATCTTCTCCATGTCACCCTCGCCACGGACGTCCAACTCGTCACTTCCCATCGAGGTTCCACTCGAGGGCCTGGCTTGGTGCGTGATGTCCTTAGTCGGCTTTCTCAGTGTATACCCAATCCATTTCCACTTCCTTCCAATGCATATTTGTTCAACTATAGGTTCTTGGTTGGTTCGTTGCCCAGCGACAGTTCCTTGTTGCCTATTCTTTCTGGCCATCTGAGCTTCAGTAACGAGCCAGCTTAAGCAGTTGTTGATGAATGTAGTTTATGGGAAACGCCTTTCGTAACGCTCCAAGTCTCTGAACCATACAGAAGCACTGACTTGACTGAAGTTGGTGTTGAAAATCCGGATCTTGTTCACGCTTTATGCTGAGTGCAGATCTCCACACTGGTTTCAGGCTAATGAACGCCTGTCTTGCTTTTCCGATTCTGACTTTGACATCCTCGTCTGTGCCGCCTGTAGTTGAAACAGTGCTTCCTAGATAGGTGAAGGAGGTTACTTCCTTTAAGTTTCTCCCGTTGATGGTGATTGGAGTTTGTTGTTGTTGTTGGTTGGGTATCTTCATCACCTCTGTCTTCTCTATATTCACTTGAAGTCCCGTCTTCGCTGCCTCTTCTATCAACTTGTTAGTTTCTGCCTGCAGATCTTCAAGTTTATGTGACATCAGGCACAAGTCATCGGCGAAATCCAAATCTTCTAGGTTCTTTTCCGCAGTCCAGCGTATACCCCTCTTCTCGCTCCCACTGTTTGCTGCATGATCCAGTCGACCACAATCAGGAATATCATGGGGGATAGTAGGTAACCATATTTCACTCCTGTCTTCACTTCAAAAGCATCACTGAGCTTCCCATTGTGAATTACTTGGCTGGCATGTGGCGTCTTCATGTAGCTGTTTTTGAATGAGGCAGGTAAAGGTTTGTGGTATTCCGTAGTATTGAAGCAGTTTCCAAACTACCTCTCAGTCGACGCTGTCAAAGGCCTTCTCAAAGTCGATGAAGTTGAGGTGTAGAGTTGACTGCCATTCTATTCTCTGTCCCATAATGCGTAGCGTAGCGTTGCAATTTGACGCGCACATGACTTGTACTTCCTGAAGCCAGCCAGCCTGTTCCAGTCGTAGTTTTGAATCCAGTGCTTCCTTTAGCCTCTGCAGGATGATGCGGCTCAATATTTTGCTTGCATTGGGTGGACAGGAGCATGATCCCTCTCCAGTTCTTGCAAAGACATAGGTTGCCCTTCTTCGGGGGTTTGACAAGGTAACCCTTCTTCCAATCACCAGGTATCTTCTCTTCCTTCCAGACTTTCTGCAATAGTGGTGTGAGCATGTCTGCTGTTATCTCTGCGTCTGTTTTCAGTGCTTCTGGTGGGATCCCATCTGGTCCTGCTGCTTTCCCACATTTCAGTAGCTTTATGGTGTTCAGGACCTCGGTTTTTGTTGGGGGATTTATGTTCACTTGTGGTTCAGCGGCTGCAGGTGGTATTTCTGGACGAAGTGCAGGTGGCGGTGGTGGTCGATTCAAGAGCTTCTTGAAGTGGTCAGCCCACTGTTTCCTTTGTTTCTCTCCAACGGTAATTAAATTCCTTTCATCATCTTTTATTGGTTTCGTCTGCGTTGATCTCTTCCCAGATAGTATGGTTATGGTTATTTGATGTAATGTTGTCAGGTCTGTGTCTCTCCTACCTGCAGCCTGTTCTGCTTCACTTGCCAGTGTTTTGTAGAAGTGTCTTTTGTCTTTCCACCCACTCTTCTTCACTTCTTTGTCCAGTGTTTTATACATTATGCTCAGTTCCTCTTGTCGTTGAGCATCCTTGCACTGGTTTATATTCTGTTTCACCATCCTCCTCTCTTCTATCAGCTTCAGTGTATCCGTCGAGATCCATTCCTTATCTTCTTTCTTCTTCCTTCCTAATACTGTTGTGCAGGTTTCTTTCCACATCTCTTTCAAAGACTTCCAGTGTTCTTCCACACAGGTTTCTTCAGGGATGTTCCTCAATATCTCCCATTTTGTCTTGATGGCTGACTGACGTGAAGATTTCCTTTGTAGTTTCATCCTTCAGTTTCCGAGTGTTGTACTTGAACTGTGGTCTATCACCAGCTTCCTTGAAGGCTTTTAACTTGATTTTGAAGGTAGGTTCCTTGCACTAGACAGTGAGTGCTGTGAACCTACATCTTCTCCTCTTCTTGACCTTGTGTCAAATAGACTGCGTCTCCACTTTTCTTGAGATTGAGATAAAGTCGACATGGTTTTTAGTGTGTCCATCTGGTAAAATTCATGTTGCTCGCTTTGTGGATATCCTTGTGCTTGAACACACTGCCTCACCTCCAATCACCAAATCGTTGAATACACAGACGATTCTCCATTCTCTTTCATCACCTCACCATGCACTTCTCGACCCATGGTTAGTTCTCTTCCTGTGTTGTCCCCTCCCAGTTTGGCATTCATGTAGCCCATTAGGATGGGTTTTAATATCGCCAACTGAGGTCTTGTCCAGTGGTGATTGAAGTTGTCTGCAGAATTCCTCCTTCTTTCTTCATTTGCATTATTTGTAAGTGCATAGCATTGTATGATTGTGACCTTCCTTCCTTCCTTTTGAGTTGAATCTTGCTGTCATGATCCATCTAGAGGAGATTGGTTCTCACTGTATGACAGCATTCGATGCTGTTGGAGACATCATGATAACCATCCTAAAACTCAGTGCGCTAGTGGTTGTCGTCTGGGTGACAATATCTGAGTAGATTATTGAATCTCCAGTTGACAGTTTAGAGAGTCCAATCCCATTCCATCTACTTTCGCAAGTTCCAAGCACTTCAATGTGATACCTCTTCATCTCGTTTGCAATCCGGGCTGCCTTGCTGGGTTCAAACATCGTACGGACATTCCATGTCCCCACGTTTACTTTCGCTTTCATCGAGAGAAGAGAAGACACATCGGCCAATTGGCTTCCCGAACACTTTCACCAACTGGCGTCATTTCGCCTCTCCGATTCCAGCGAGGAATAATTTTGTTATTATTTTTTATATATCGTTTGCGCCTCGAAGTTTCTTTAGCTGTCAGATTTGTTTTACGGGGTAGGGTTGCTAGCCCTATGCCCAACCTTCCCTCTTTACCCGGGCTTAGGACCGGCTAGTAACTAGTGAACTAGTTAACCAGGCGAGGTTACAATCATAATAATAGTTGCAGCAAATTATATTCCTATCAATTGCTAATGGGTCCATTTTTAATGAATTCATATTGATCCACTAGCTATTGAAGTATATTTATATTCTTGTAACTAAGATTACGACTGAATAGCTTTTGAAAGTACTTCATCAAAAAGAAAATTTCCTTTGCTGAATTGCCTTTAGTTCATTTTTAATTTTGGAGTTATCTAAATGCATTATTGCCTCTTTCATTAGTGAGAATGCAATGATTTTGAACATAGCTTTACCATATTTTCAGCCATTATGTGATCTACTTCTCTTTTTGTGATTAGATCCTTCTAGCCGAACGTCAGTTAAACTCTTCGATGTATTCTCTAATATCGACTACAAAAGATGCTAAACAACAGAACAATCGTGGTCCACTGCTTGAAGAGTACCGACGACATTTAATGAGTCTGGCGTATGCAATAGCAGCTGATGCACATGCACTATATACGACTGTATATGAAAACCGTGTCAAACATAATCGAAATTAGTCAAATAACAATGACAATAGCAATGGTAATACTACTAACAATTAATAACAGTAGCGTAAACTGTTTTTACTGCTATTTTTAAAACAATGTAACTGATTATTATGAATATGGCTTTTAATTTTAATGCCTCTAAAAACACCATGACATGTTGAAAAGGAGATAAGAATACTCTAAAGAACTTATCTGATTAATATTTACGCTACTGCTTTCACGTATCATATTACTGAAATCAGTAGGTTGTACATTTGTAAAGAAAGAAGTAATAAACATTCCTTTACTATTCGGTGGTATGTTACAGCTTACAAATTTGTTTCGCTGCCTAAAATATATTTGCATTACTGTTTTGAATTTCGAGGGACATTTTTTTGAAATATGTTCGAGGTTTTCTGCTACATGAAATTCAACCGCATCATATACGCATGGATCATAACCAATTGTTGTTACATTATTGTCATACTCAAGAAAAGGGGTCTACACAAAATTACAGATAGCATTACTTCACACACTGAATTAAACCAAATGGTTCTTTGAATATAAGCAAAAAAATATCTGATCAAGTTGCAAGAAGCCTTTCAAAGAATAACTTCAGAATGTACCAAACAACGTCATTCAATATAGGACATAATTTTCAGCAGTGAAAAAAACAATCAACTCAGATGACCTTATATGAATCATTTGTATATTTTATTAAACTCTGAATCTACGAAGCGTGTCCACTTACCGTAAGAAAGTATTAAGTCGTGGCTACTTGCTTATGTCACTCCAGATGTATTGTGTAACCACCAGGTCAGCAATATTGAGAATAGAAGCAAAGATCCAGAAAAAGTAAGTAAATCTCACAATCTGTTTATCAAACTTAAGTATTTTGACTATGTTCTACACATGCCAAATCCCTAGCTATTTTGGAAAACAGGCATGGCTGGACTGAAGCAAATTGGAAAATTTCTTAATAGCTGTGTTCGCTATCAATAAACCGGTTTTCATGTGCTTAAAGACACCCACCTTAAGCTAATCCAAGAAATATAGCAAATCCATTTTGGGTCCTTGAAATCTTATTATTCAGTGACTATACTTAGGTGACTCTGGTTAAGACAGGCAGAGCTTCATATATAAAAAGCGCCCGCCTTACTTCTGGGCTACCGAAAATTTTCCACGGAATACATTTCATGAAATCCTTCTTCTCTTATTTGTTTTAATATTCCGAATATCTTTTAAGCGCATCATCCACTCTTGCACACATTCTAAGTGGTTTCAAACTACCGTTCTCCAAGCTAACAACAAGACAAAGAAAATAAGATACACCGGTAAGAGATACGCTTATAAATATGTAACGACCAGCTGTTGATGCGTTTTCGTCTACCCTGTAGGTAGGTACGTTGTTGCAGGGGGTGTGGAGAGCAGTGAGTTTGGTGGTGGCCACGAGAATGTGGAAGGGAAAAGAGGAAGAGATAAAGGGGAGCCAACGACTCAACAAGTACACAGGATGTACTTGCATTTAATAATTAAAGATAACTGACGAATGGTAAAGCTTGACAACGAAGTAGTGAGACAGTATAGAAATCGAAACTGGAAGGTGAATGAGTCAAATTTCGAGTGCGTTACGAATACACGGAAATACAGTACATTACAATTATTTGGATAACTTGTCAAATCACAGATCTTGGTATTGGTTGGATAAACTGTCACCACAAAAATTACGCTAGATATTCTTGTCATTCACCGGTCCAAACCAGACACCAATGTAATACCAGGTGCCTGATTCACATTGTGGCTTTTGTTACTATAATTGTTAACACTATTCACCTAACGATATTGTACAGGAGATGAATTTTTTGAACTACTACATGCTGAGTATTCCATACTGTACCACAAGTCTCGTTTGGCATAAAGCTATTTTTACTATACTTTTGATTATGAATATACTGCTCTTGGATTGGTATTTCTTCTCTACGCACTCCTTTTTGTCCCCTTCCACATTTTGTCTTCAACTTCTTGTTTCTTTTCTTTTTGTTTTGTTATTTTTGGAAAGTTTAAATGTTCCAGTAACTTTTCTTATAGCACTTAACATTATCGGTCTTCGTCTTTTCCTGACATACATTCACTACGAGCGAAAAAAGGAGGGGGAATACTTCTTCTTTAGAAAGAAGTTTAGGTTATTTTTGATAAAATGTATGTAGTTGTTCATCTTACCTCTTTAGTCACCTTTTGAAAAGTTACTGTTATTACTGTTCACCCAAGTTCCGTTTAACAATAGAATAGGCGATCGAGACAGTTTTTTCATACAATTATGATAAATCATTTATGTTTAATGGTTTCTCAATCTACCATTGATTTGATAAACAATCAGTGAAAAGTGAAAATGGAGGAGACATTAGAAGACATAAAGTTGACAACAAAGTTATTACTTTCCAATAAAACTCGCGTTTTACAAACCTGAAATACAATTATGTAATTCATAGTCTACTATCATAGTTCTGGTAAGGTTTTAAATATCAAATGGTGCATGCAAACAGTGATTAGCCGTCACCTGCCATCATCCTGCACATTGTACTTAACTCTAGTTACGACTTTGGCTAGTTACTTTCATTATGTGTTCTGCGCTGCTTTGTGTAAGCCACAGTCGGGTCAGTTTGAATTCAAACTCATGAGGCTACATTTACAATCAATTTCATATTGTTGAGATGTAAAAGCCATCTCGACACATCTATGAGAATAAACAGAACCTACAGATTTCAAAATATGCCTTGAGAATATACAGAATGAATCGTAAAAACTTACAGTTAGCATTAATGAGGCTTACATTTCCTGTCTGACCTCCAGTAAAATATAGAAACTATGCTTGATCACATTCTTCGCGCGCATGGTGAACAACATCCTTAACTATAGTCACTGAAAGTTACCGAGGGATTTCAAGTTTAAAGAACTGATAGACGCAGACTACCAGTTAAGCGAATCTTCAATAAAATAAGCTTGCAATGAAATAAGTGTCCTTATTCCTACATTGCACTTAACTACAAAACATCACATATTTCGGGTTTACCTATGAAGGATATAAAAGTTGAAACAACTGTTTTTATCCTACAGTCTCTGCATATAATGGTGTAGTACACCTCTGATAATTTCTGTTTTATATCGTCACCTACCTCGTTATTCTTCCTATCACCACGACTGTTTTTGTTTATTTCAACTAGACTCAGGTTCGTCAATAAGCTATATTATAAACTTCATCCTTCATCAGACATTAATATGTGCGGTTACACACTGCACACTTATGTAGCACTGATGATAATCTTACAGAAAGTTTCATTTGTTTAGTAGGCCTTACGGTTTACCTGGTGGTTGCATTTCCAATGCATTTGGGTTCTAAATGGTTCACCTTCTTTAACATTTATTTCAAATAAAACGCTTTGTTCTGACAACTTTCTCATTGAAAGGATTTACCTGTTCTTCTTTCCAAGTATGAAACTAAATAATTTTTCCATACAGTTTTTATGCAAGGTGAACTTCAAGTGTAAGGACTCAAGAATAACCATCTTGAAAGATATCCTTCGATTCAGGTTAAAGTGGGCAGTAACTAACATATAAAAACTGTAAAGATTTTATAAGAATTCAGCTGTGCCTTTTATCTTTCATCACATAATTAATGACTTTAGTCACGAGACTTTAAAATAAGCATTAATCAGAGATTATTTTATTTATTCATTTGTCCCTTGGGTTCCTAGTGGAACATAGGGCTTCAGTACCACCTCTCCATTTCACCCTGTTCTCCACAGTCTTTTCAACCTGGCTCCACCACTGCCCACAAACTCTCATTTCTTCCTCACACCACCTCCTCCATGTCACCCTCAGCTGATACACCCAACTCGTTGTTTCCCCTTTAGCTTCCACTCGACGGCTTGGCCTGGCACGTGATGTCCCCAACCGGTAGTCTCAATGTATGTCTAATCCACTTCCACTTTCTTCTGTACATTTGTTGAGCGATAGGTTCTTGGTTGGTTTATTGTCAGCCGGAGTTCCGTGTTGCTTATTCTTACTACTCTGGCCATCTGATCTTCAGTATCGAGCCAGTATAGGCAGTTGTTGATGAATCTCTGTAGTTTGTTTGAAAGGCTTCTCGCAACGCGCCAAGTCTCTGAACCATCACAAAGAAACACTGACATGATATTCGTGTTTAAAATCCGGATGCTGTTTACACTTTATGCTGAGTGCAGTGCAGTGCAGTACAGTGCAGTAGATCTCCACACTGATTTCAGATTAACGAAGGCCTATCTTGCTGTGTTTCCGATCCTGGTTGGCTTTGACGTCCCCATCTGTGCGTGTGACGCCTATAGTTAAAGCAATGCTGCCTGGGCGGTAGGTGAAAGAGGCTACTTCCTTTAGATTTCTCCCGTTGATGGTGATTGGTGCTTGTTGTCGATTTTGTTGTTATTGGTTGGGTATCTCCATCACCCCTGTCTTCTCTACATTCACCTGAAGTTCCATCTTCGCTGCCTCACCTTCTCTGTCAACTTGTTAGTTTTTGCCTGTAGATCTTCGAGTCTGTGCGACAAGACATCAGACATAAACCATCATCGGAGGCGAAATCCAAATCTTTTAGGGTCTTTACACCGTTTCAGTCAGCGTATACCCATCTTCTCGATCCTCAGTTCAGTCCAGTCGAGTCGATCACAATCAGGAAGATCATCGGTGAATGTATGCAACCTTGTCTCACTCCTGTCTTCACTCCAAAGACGTCAGTGAGCTTTCCATTGTGAAGCACTTGTCATGTGGTACCATCATATAGCTGTGGAATGAGGTTGAAAAGGTTTGTGGTACTCCGCAATGTTGAAGCGTCTGCCAAATTACTTCTCGATAGACGCTGTAGAAGGCCTTTTAAAAATTGATGAATTTGAGGTAGGGAGTTGACTGTAGTGCTATGCTGTGTTCTATGATGATGCATAGCATTAGAGTTGCAATTAGAGTGGCCTCACCTCACCTCGCCTCTTCTGCCGACTTATCAGTTTTGCCTGTGGATCTTCGAGTTTGTGTGGCAAGACATTTGACATAAATCATTATCGACAGCGAAATCCGAATCTTCTTCTGGCGTTTTTCCATCGGTCCAGTCAGCCCATGCCCATCTCCTCACAGCTCCTCACACCTGTCTGTTGCATGATCCACTTCAGTCGAGTCGATCACAATCACGAAGATTATCGGTGACAGTAGGCAACCTTGTCTCACTCCTGTCTTCACTTCAAAGGCGTCAGTGAGCTTTCCACTGTGGATCACTTGTCATGTGGTATCATCATGTAGCTGTGTAATGAGGTTGATAGAGGTTAGTGGGACTAAACCGTAGTGTTGAAGCAGCTGCCTGCCAAATTACTTCTCGATCGAGGCTGTCGAAGGCCTTTTCAAAGTCGATGAAGTTGATGTTGAGTTGAGTAGATTGTCATTGTATACTGTGTTCAATGGTGATGCGTAGCGTGGAGTTGTGAATTGATCCGTACATGGTTTTTTCTTCCTTAAGTCAACCAGGCAGTCAGTCAGTCAGTCAGCCAGTCTGTTCCGGTCGTAGTTTTGATTCCAGCGCATTATTCAGTCTCTGCAGTATGATTCGGCATAATATTTTGCCTGGGGTGGACAGGAGTGAAGTATGATTCCGCGCCAGTTCTTGCGAAGACTTAGGTTGCCCTCCTTATGGAGTTTGACAAGGTAACCCTTCTCCCAATTATTCAGCAGGTACTCTGACTGTCCTCCTTCTAAACCTTCTACGTCTGTTTCCACTGCTTCTGGTGGAATTCCATCTGGTCATGCTGCTCCCCCAGATTTCAGCAACTTTATGCCGTTCAGGACTTCGGCTTCCGTCATGGTGATTGCGTTCACTGGTACTTCTGTGACTATGCTGCTGATGATATTCCTGGACGAGTTGCAGGTGGCGATGTTAGTGGTTGATTCAGAGTTTTCTGGAGTGGTCAGCTCATCGTTTCCTTTGTTTCTTCTCTTCGGTAACTAGGTTTCCTTCACTATCTTTCATTGGTTTCATCTGCGTTGATCTCTCCCCTCCCAGATAGTAACCTGGTTGTTTGATATATTGTTGTCAGGTCTCTGTCTCTCCTACCAGCAGCCTGTTCTGCTTCACTTGCCACTGTGTCGTAGAAGTGTTTTTTGTCCCTCCACGCACTCCTCTTCACTTCTATGTCCAGTGTAGTGCTTTATAGGTTGTGTTCACTTCCTCTTCTCTTTGTTCATTACTGCACTGCACTGCACTGCACTTGTTCATCTCCTGATTCACCATCTTACTCTCCTTACTCTATCAGCTTCCATGTGTCCGTCAAGATCCATTCCTTGTCTCCCTTCTTCTTCTTCTTCTTCTTCCTCCCTCTTTACATGGTTAAGCAGGTTTCCTTCCACATCTCTTTCAAAGAGTTCCAGTGTTCTTCCACACAGGTCTCCTCGCGGATGTTGCTCAATGTCTCCCATTTTTTCCTGATGGTTGACGCGATGTCCTCTGTAATTTCATCCTTCAGTTTCTGTTCTGTGTTCTGAACTCGCACCGTGGTCTGTCACCAACTTCTGTGAAGGCTTCCAGCCTGATTTGTAGGTAGATTCCTTGCACTAGAGAGATAGTGAGTGGTGTGAACCTACATCTGCTCCCTGCGCCTCTTCTTGATCTTGTTTCCAGTGGGCTGCATCTCCACTTTCTTCACATTGAAATGAAGTCGATCTGATTTTCAGTGTAGTGTGTCCTGGTGTCTGGTGAAATCTATGTCGCTTTGTGAATATTCTTGTATTTGTACCTACTGCCTCTAATCACGAAATTGTTGGATGCGCAAACAGTTTTCCATTCTCATTCATCATTTCACCGAGTGCTTCTTGACTAATTATGAGTTCTCTTCGTGTGTTATCCGCTCCCAGTTTGATATTCATGTCACCCATTAAAATTATGATGTCGCTAACTGGGGTGGGATCTTTTCCAGTACTGATTGCAGTTGTCTGTAGAATTGCTCCTTCTTTTCTTTATCTGCATTATTTGTAGGTGCATAGAGTAGCACTGTATGATTGTGAATTTCCTCCCTTTTCAGTTGAATCTTGCTGTCATGACCCTGATCCTGCAGGAGGAGATTGGCTCCCACCACATGAGAGCCTACGATGCTCTTGAGGACATCAGGATAGCCACTCCAGAACTCAGTGTTCTTGTATTTGTCGTCTGTGTAACAATATCAGAGTAGGTTATTAACTCTTCAGTTGGCAGTTTGGAGAGTCCACTTCCATTCCATCTGCTCTCTCAGATTCCAAGCACTTCTATGTCATACCTTCTCATCTCTTTTGCAATCTGTGGAGCTTTGCCAGCCAGCTTCAAACATGGTGCGGACATTCCATGTCCCTATTCTTACTTTCGCTTTCACCAAGAGAAGACATATTGACTAATTAGCTTCTCGATGGCTTCCACCAACTGGGGTCTTTTCATCTCTCTGATTACTGCAAGGAATAAGTTCATTTTTATTTTTTATATTTCCTTTGTGCTTTGAAGTTTCTTTAGCGATTAGATTGGCTTTACATGGTACAGTTGCTAGCCCTGTGCCTAACCTTCCCTCTTTATCCGGGCTTATGGCAGGTTAGTAACTAGTGAACTAGTTAACTAGGAAGGGTTTTGATCAGAGATAAGATACGGTTAATTCACCAAAACAGAAAAAACATGAGACAGTGTGCATTTCAACAATTTCACGGGACATATCGGCCATTAAGTCACATGTATAAAGAAGTTAGCTACATAGCGCATCAAAAGATGTATGAACCATTGAGATGACGTTTGAATCAAGTGGTTGGATAGAATTAGAAAGTCGTTGAAGCAATAAAACTCTTTTCAACTAACAGTGCATTTGACAGCATATGAGTTGCAAAACCACCTTTATATAATTCTGGGAATTACCAGTGATCCTTTCACTCCTGAAGTCAGCATTTTGTCTTTAAGGTTAGAAACAAGATTCTTTCAAACGAAAAGTCCTTCTTCGCAACGATTTTCCTATCAAAATCCACAGTAGTATTTGTACTTGGCAAATCGTTAGTTATTTAAGATGAAAATTACTCTCGTAAGAAAAGGGAAGGCAAAATCGTTGAAGAGAACAAATTATATGAAGATTCACCAATGAAATAAATTGATCCTGAAAGTCAAGAGCTGTGAAAACAGTGCTAAATGCTGACGATGAAATAATTGTGAAAACCGCAATGATAATATTAACAAAGGTAGAGAAAGAGGTTTCAGAAAATACTTTTAAAAGAATAAGCTTTTGCAGTAGACCACCTCATAGTTGTAGATACCTGTGTAACATGAATCATTAGAACATGAATGACTTGATATCATGAGGTTCCAGCAGATGCAGAGTGTTGTTGTTTCACGTTCTCACTTCAACAAAAAAAACTGGACAGTGAACTGTAGAACTTTTCTATACAGCTGGCTGACGACTCCCAGTGCAAACACCGCAACAGAAATGTTGGGAGATATCTTGTTAAACTATTTAGTTTCCAAATGGATTTCATGAATAAACCTAGGAATGTAGCTTGTCTTTCAAGTGATGGCCCAATATCATTGTTTCAGCACAATACTATCACCGATGATTAAAGAATAATATCACTTATTCTAAAGAAGTAACTACCACAATTTTGAAGACAAACATTCTCACATATTGAAGTGAACATGAGATACGGTAAAAACGGTTTTATCTGCCGTGTTTTAACTACCAAGTATACAATCCGACAAAAATGTTTATCAAACAGCATGCAGCATTTCATGATAGGCCGAATTTCGATGACCTTCCTTACTCCATATGTGTCACTATTCATTGGTAGGAAATACCCCAGATAAGTAAAGCAGATGATAATGAGATCATAAATAATGCTTAAAATACACAAAAATATCAGGCACGCCACAAAACAAAGACCAAAACTTCACAATCAACCAAGCGGAACAGAAGCATCCATCCATCTTCTATAACTTATCCTTATCCAGTAGGAAGCTTCTAAGACATTTTTCCACAACTGAATATCAGACTGCATTTTTGAATCAAAGTTTAGTTATAAGCAGAAGTTAGGGAGAGTGGAACAGTATCAAAGTGAATAGTTTCAAGATCTGGTACCCGTATGCGAAACTGATTTGAATGACAACAAACTTTTCACAGTCGAAGAATACGATGGTTTTGTCGAGCGATACTACTTAAACCGTTGATAAACTATGATAATACTAAATGATAAAATATTAGGAAACCACCTAATGTCAGTCGGTCACGTTACAAGTTTGATTACCTTGGCACACCTAACGATAAACCATGCAAAGTTAACTTCTGGGTGTTCGACTGTGGGAAATAACGAAGTTGAATTGGTAAAATCTACAAAGTTATTGAGAAAATGCTACCTGATGGAATTTTTATCTGAATCTGAATCGCAGTTTGAAACTCGACTGCAAACTCCTACCAAAAACTTGAGTAGCACAAAAGCATTTGTGTAAAAATGCTCCGTGAATTAAAATTGTTCAGGGGCATCGCTGATCAGCTCACAGTTAAACAAGGAAAACGACCTTGTGGTGATTAGATAACTTAGATCTCGTTGTAATAGCCCGCTAATCATCTTGAGTAGTTTCAAACTACTACTAGCATACTTTTTCAGCTCATGAAACTTTAATGTTGAATAATTGAGATACTTTTTAGCTGTGAGAAATGTTAAAAGGACTGTGAGATATGCAAATTATCGGTAATCTGACCACCCATTGTGCGCAGTCAGTTGACCAATAGTTCAGTATTTTGATATTAATTTATTTGAGCATTGGAACAGTTACCTGTTGATCCTAATGTGTCATTTGTGACAAATCACGAATTTATTTTCAAGCTGTACAATCGTATATATATGATATTTACCAGCCGCAACATATTCTCCGCCTGCTTTAAAGACAAGCTTCCTTGTTTGGCCGCTTCTGTGTGCATCTACCAGTTCACCTGCTCTTCTGGAGCAAGGTACATCTGCCGTAGCCAGAGAATGCTTTCTACAAGTATACGAGATGTTCCTGCGTGGTTTTATAAAGGTAAAAGAAAGTCTGTTAGAAGTTCGATTCTAGAACATTTGATTGACTTCCATCACAATAAATCCAGACGATAACTATGAACTTATTTATCAAATTCTCCCAAACCTCCCACTTTCTCTTCGTTTTCAACTCCTTAAAACAGCGGAGGCTTTAGCTATTCATGAACTAAGACCTGATCCGTGTGTATAAAAGAAGTATGTGCAGTCACTGTCTTTATCATGGCCATAACATTTTCCCACCCCATTAGCTCCCCCTCCCACTTTGTTAATTTAACCTTTGTATCCTTCCTTTATCACTAGTACTGTTATTATAATCGCCTTCACTCTAACTAGTTTCCGGTGTTGTTTCACTTAATTGTCTTAATCCTCTTAGAAAACATTGACTTCATCTTGTCCAGTTTGTCTAATGCCATTACATAATACTTAATTGATTTACCATTTTCAACAATTTTTCCACCCCTTCTGAGTTATATACTCTCTATGTACCATCCCATATATTACATAATCTATTTATTATCATTCGCACTTCAATTGTTATTATAATCACAAATGCCTATGTCATCATCCGCTCTATTATTACTGTCATCACCATATAGTGTTTAGTTTTCCTCACGGGAAATAATTTTTTTCAAGTATTATATATATATATATATATATATATATATATATATATATATATATATATATATATATATATATATATATACGATTGTACAGCTTGAAAATAAATTCGTTGAAAAGAGTCTCTTGGCTGAATATCTTGTTTTTGATGTTACAACGAGAATTATTAAATTATTGAATCACGAATTCAATTATTTAGCTTGATCATATAGTGTAATTTGAAAACAACTTAGAGATCACCCCTGAAAATTCCCACCAACACATTTTCACATGAGCTATGAATGATACAAATTTCTAAAACACAGTAACCTGAGTGAGAAACAGAAGATAACAAAGGTTCAAAATCAAGTACTTCCTAAGAAAACACCCCGTAGATTTACTGTCCTTGCATGTACTAGCCACACGCAATATGGACTTTCTAAGCACTACTTAGAGAAGGCTTCATAGAACCTCTGAATGACCAGAATGAAAGTGCTGTGAGACGCAGCTTGGTATAACTGTGCTCTCTTTTTGGGAGGCTTGTTTTATCCTCATAGTACTCAAAATCTCCAGTGCAACCTGAATGGCTTTCTTTGGTTTACTGGAAGGTAGAAGCTCATGAGAATGTTACATAAAGGAAAACTCGGGTTTACTGCAGACACTTGGGGTACTGTCCAAATTTGGGTTGATCTGGATTTTGTGGTGTACTTGTAGTACTGATTTATATCGCTTACTTTTCATGCACCAAATGTATTTTCCGGCAAACATAGTGATTTCATTAAACATTAACATGCTTTCCATATGTAGACTATCAGCATTTGATGGGATAATTCAATACACTGAACGGACTTGTAGTACATCGAAAACAGAGGATGGTTAGCCACCCTTCCCATTTACAGTAGTATGAAAGAAGACAATGAGTCGAACTCTTTTCTCGTACTTCAGTGGCATACATAGATTGTGCGTTTTGGTTTGTCTTGTTTACAGTTATCTTTGTGAATCGCTTTATTCTTTTTCATCATCTATGCTTTACCGTTCGCAGCTGCGTAAAACTTGTGGGGTTTCTTTCACTTCAGTTTTTCAGTAAGCTGCTATGTTTTCAAACAAAACAACGTGTCTGCTTTGTGCATAAGAGTGGAAAAGAATGAGTACCAACAAAAGGAGGGGAAAATAAGTAATTCTATGAAATTTTCCCTACCGGACACAGAATTTACTGCCTCGTATGTACCGGTCTTCTATTTTCGGACTCATTCAACTGCTTAAGATTGTCACAATAAGCTGAAGTGTATTACTTACCCGACAGAATCCCCCGGAGTTCATAGCCTGATGAACAATGACCCATTGGGTGCTAGACATGTAACGCCCAGGATGATGGGCGAGACCATCGAGTGCAAACTGAGTAGGGTCCCGATTCAGAATGGGCATCATGATTTCCCTAGGACTAAACAAATACATTTCTGGTTGCAATTCAAAACAGCCTACAGAACAAAATGTTCTAAGCAAGTGCACATATTCTGCTGGAAGAAACACAGCTAATAAACTCAAAACTACCTTTGGATAGGCGAAAACTCATGAGGATCTCAAGCAAGCCTTCCCGGAAATCAACAGATTTTGATACTTTTGTTCACTTATGTGTTATTATCAGCTTCAAAATAATACCATGAATGATGAAAAGACAACTGTAACAGGAACACTTTGCAGCTGAATCTTAGTAGTGATGAGTTTTTCCTACAAAATGTAGTTATCTGAGAACAGACAACGGCTCCAAAAATCGAATACATATTAATCATATAGGGAATTTTCTCTTTGGAACATTAGACGCTGACACGACTGACCATATGCATTTGATGTTGCTAGAGGTAAGAAGTTGCTGTGGCTGTAAAATAGCACAACTTCATATAAGAAGGGTAGTATGACAAACCACCAAATCAATGCTTGTTGGTCAACTCTTCTACCGTTACACACTGTGAGTACGCAACTATGGTTAAAATAGGTAGAGTGAAAGCATAAACACACGACAAGCTACCATTCAAAGGATCACTTACCTCCAATTCTGTCAAAGTTAATAAACTTATTTCACTTAATCATTTATCTACTTATTGTTTCCCAACCTGACACCACGGCAGATAAAACTGATACCACTAATTCCATTTGTTTTCATAGCAACCTGACAAATCGAAACAATGTGTTAAAAGATGAAAGCCAGCAGAAGTAATAAGTTTAATGCATCTGAGTATCTCCTGCAGGTTACCGGTGATAAAGGGATAAATGCCTTTGGTGCCAAGTTTCCTGAACGCTGATTGTCAAATTCTCCGGACAGCCTACTAGACAAGGAGTATTCAATCCTCTGAAAATGAATTTTTCCTCAAATGTGTAATTTTTGTGACGCTAAAATTATAAATACAGTTCCTATTTATCACTAGTCGCTAAAAATAGAGTGCCTTCGAAAAGGAAGTTTGTTTGCGGCTTGATATATTAGAACCTTATGCATTTTGTAGTGAGTCGTTGTACCTCATGGCCACCTTATGCACACTCCGTAAAAATTCACATTTTCGAAGAAGATATCACTCTAAGAGACTTTTAACAGCATCAGATCAAAAGTGTATTTTTAGAGGAAGATAGTGAGCACCCCTAAATGTGCCTTGAATTTTTCTTTAGAGTTACTGTCTGGTTTTCGAAATGCACCTAGGTTTCTAGTACATCGGAAATAAAAACCGAATAGAAGAATTAATAAAACAACCTCAGCGCTGTAATCCTTAGTATGCATAGGACGTAGAAATACTGCAATACCTCCTGTTTCACTCTCTGAGAAGACAAGACAAATGCATATTTTCATGGCATTTTCTCTCTCTTTTGGCGATATTTTCCATGTAAATTATCTACGCGGCAGGTGACATAATCGGCGGTACACACCACGTATAGGTGGTGCTACTGATGCACAACCGTCAACAATAAGGTGTCTTACATTGCTGTGCGCCATCGCCTCTTTGAAAAAAACAAGAATCTCTCAGATCAACCATAACGTCTCTCTTCGGATCTAACCAAGTGTAACTGGCAGTGTCACTGAATGGATATCGAGAGCAACAAACTTTCAAAGGAACAAATACTGTCCGTTAGTTCAGATCACATAAAGGACTTCAGATATGTTGTTTGAGGATGGGAGGCTGTGAGCCTATATTAATCTTTTTCCAGTGGATTTATGGCTAGTCCAATCCCCTTTTGAACGAGTCATTCGATGACGCGGGCACCGCTTCCTCTGGTAGTAGGTTCCAGGCGTTGATTACTCGACACGAGAACCAGTACTCAGCAGATATTATGTTCGTTCTTTGCTTTTGTAGCCTCCTATTATGTCCTGTGAGGTGTTCCGACCTAGTGGGAAGGAAAAGAGAAAATAGATTATGTCCGAAGTCACTTCTCAGAATCCTGTGTAGCATGATCAGGTCTCCTCTCTGTCTGCGATATGGCAAAGTGAAGAGCTTCAGCTCCACAAGTCTTTCTTCATAGGCGAGGCAGCCATCGCAGGGATCATACGAGTGGTTGCTCTCTTAACTCTTTCTAGAAGGTCTGCGTCTCCTTTCAGACAAGGTTTGCCACCTGTGTACAGTTTTCTAATTTAGACCCAGTTAATGACGTGAATAAGATTATGAACTTGTCTTCATTTATTTTCGTAAACGTTCCACTCAATGCCCAGAGTGTCGTAAAACTCCGAGGTGCTACCAATCAACAGTGTGCCGCGGTTTTCAAGTCATAACTTACTGTGACTCCCAGGTCATTGTGGGTCAGCACTGACGGTAAAGAAGTCCCATCAATATCGTAGGTGTTGCTATGTATGTGCCCCAAGTGCATGCTCACATATTTACCTGCATTGATAGGCATTAGCCACCTCTCTGACAAGGTAAACAAGCTGTTCAGGTCTGCCTGAAGCACACGTATATCCTCATCATTCCTAATTTCGCGTCAGATTCCTACATCATCAGCATAGAGAACCATAGGAGATTTCGTGATATTTGCACCTCATTTATGTATAGGAGGAATGGCAAAGGGCCTACGGCTGCGCCTTGCAGCACTCCACTCTCTACTGACTTCCAAGTGGAGAGTTGAGAATCGATCCTAACTCTTTGTAACCTACCAACGAGGAGCTGTCTTGTCCATGCAAGCAGACTGGCAATGATTCCAAAACTCTCCAGTTTTCCGAGCAACCTGTAATGAAGCACCTTGTCGAACACTTTACGAAGGACTATGAAAATGATATCTATAGGTATCTTATCATCTTTAGACCTAACCCAACTTCCTCTAACTGCAAGAAAGTTCGTAAAGCAGGAGAAATTTCTACGAAAGTCACGCTGCAAACGAGACAAAAGAGTATTGCTGTCTAGGTAGATTCTGATGGCTTTCTTGCTTACTCTTTCTAGGATTTTCACTACAGTACTAGTCAAAATTATCGGTCTATAATTTGATTGGAGCTGCCTGGAACCTGCATTATGGGTAGGCGTTACTATTGCAACCTTCCAGTCATAGGGGAATGTGCCATCACTGATAGTCTGAATATGGTGGTCGATGGGCCGGCTACATAGGGTGCGAGTTCTGTGAGCAGCCTTAGGTGCAACTCATCCGGCCCCATTAATTTTTCCATATCGAGATTACTTAGAACCCGAAACACATCACTGCGATTGATATCCACAGAGTTTATTCTGTTAGATGTCAATGCTTCTAGTGTTGGATAAGTGTCCATATAGGATTCCTGTGCCAAGACTTCGGCAAAATGTCCAGCCATGGCTTCTGCTTCTTACCTACCGTCCTCAATCAGACAGTCAGTTTGTGTCACTTTGGTAAGGTTGGGTATACCATGACACATTTTATTTCTGTAGTTCATATAGTGAAATAACCTCTTTGGATGTTGCAATGCAGCCTGGGCAAAGCGTATTCCAAAGCCTATTCGTGACTGGCGGATAGCAATGACACATTTATTGCAGGCTTCTTTGTAATGCTTCACCACTTCGGATGTACTGAGGTGGGTTGCAAGACTCCAACACTTTTTCTTACGTCATAGCACCATTCAGATTTAGTGGTTTATCCACGGAGGACAGTGTTCCCGTCCTCTCAGGACAGTTCATGGAATGAATGGTTGGGTCACTCATACATATATCTGTTTGAAGAAGCCCACGCACTTTCAACTGAGGCTTCTGGATTGACTATCAAGTCCTCCAAAGAGGCTGCCAGGTTAATAGCTTTCATATTCGCTTTCCATATGTGGGGTCTAGCTGGGGCATCTGTCTGGTAAAAGACGTCTGCTGTGAACCTGCAGATGATCATAGTGTAGTCAACTTTATCAAGTGTTGCTAGGTGCCGGATGAAACATACATCATCTGTATGTGAGAACACTAAGTCTAGAACTGATGGAACATGCTGATGATCATCTGTGGTCTGTATCCTAATGTGTTGTGTGAGGGCTAAGGAAATTGATGTTTCCACTAACCTGTGATCAAAGAATTAAGTGGTGCTTTTGTCGTTAGTCTATCCCAGCCAGCTGATGGTGTGTTGAAGTCTCCTACAACTAGGCGCCGGCATTTATCCACCCAGAGGGTCAGCTTATTTGGGAGGAAGTCTGCTGCCTCACTTTCAGGCTTCGATATATATTGCAATTACGTTGACATCCTGTCCCTTGCATTCTGGTCGGCAGCGCAGCATTTCACATGTCCCACTTTCATGTGCAACTGTTTCTATGGCTTTCACAGTTAAGGTATTCTTAACGTGAGGGATGACACCACCACCTTTAGGTGCTAACCTGTCACTTCTAAAAGGGACGAATCCTCGTAAGTGTGTTTCACAGTCACTGACCCAGGGAGAGAGCCAAGTTTCTGAGATGGCAGTGATGTCAGGGCTTTCTCTACTCATCACGTTACTAAGCTTAGTCCATTTGTTTAAAAGACCACGTGCATTTATGTAAAAGACAACGAAACTACTTAAATGAGTTTCCGTCCTGTGTGTCGCACAGTTGACCAACGGTGAAGGGAAATAAGTGCTGCACCAAGCCTTCCTTCTCAACTCTGTATGAAGGCTTACTGCCTAACGACTAAAGGCCGGTGTCACTTTTCGAAACATCTCTTGCATTTCATAAATTCTAATCTGATAATTAATGACCTTATAGATTACACTGTGAAAGTGCTTTGTGGTACATGTGACATTCTCAAAGGTGGCGGTTACATACTTGACAACAGGAAACGGTGCGACATCGGATACTGAAGTTCATTCAATGATCTAGCGATTCATTCCTATCAGCCCCTCATCCATGAGCTGCCGTCTCAAAATATGGAATTCAGCTGGTGACTGCAAGTCAGAATACAACCGTCTAGTAGCCCAAAACACGCTTCGTGGGCATGTACGTCAGATCACCACATTCTTCAGGGCTATTTACCAAACAAATAATAGTGATATTAGCAATACTCCATCAGCTACTTTCTTATAGCCCCTCCTTGTTAGACGCCAGCCATGATTCTGACATAAGAATCGAATGCGTGTTGTATTATTCGGATGATAATTCAGGTCTCACAACTAGAAATAAGAGAATTTCGGCTTATACTTCCCCTTGAGATTCAAATCAGAAAGAGTTGCATGATCTGGTGATCATAACATCTGTAAAAGCAGATTGTGGTTCATAGCTTTAGTGACAAGAACTAATTCACTGCCCACCTCAAACAAAAGGGTGTTCTTACATTACTTTCTTACGACTTTATGTTACATTCCAAGTAATGGTCAATTACATCCTAAGCTGAACGAAACATGAGTCCTGAGTTCCACCTTCCATCATAAATGTAAAATTGATATGACAGGCTAAATCCATTCATCCTTACAGAAACTCATATGTCAGTTGAAGCTGGTCAGTTCGGTTCATTTAATGACAGGATAGCACAAGTAAAATCATAAAAACTATACACGTAGCCCAAGAAGTGGCTGTTGTGACTCGCAGGCCTATTGGACAATGCTCTGATATTTGAAGAGATCGGTCCTGAGTTCAAGTCTCGGTAGGAGCAACACCACTCACTAGGAAACAGGTACATTCAGTTGACGACCTCAGTGGGACAAAACGCGCATGCTGGATTTCCCTGCTATTTACTAGCCATCGCTACTATAAAACTGTTATTATAGTTTTCATTGAGTCTCTGATGGCTTTGAAGACAGACGCAGGTAATCAAATGTTTTCCACTTTTTAAAATTTTTTCTTACCCTATCAGTTATTCGTCTAGTTAACCCTGTGGTTTCGAGGTAAAGATCTAATGTTTTCCAGGTCACATTGATTGGTTGGATAGGGAGGGGATCATGAACAAACATCACAATGTAAGAGTGCAAGGTTCTAAATGGCCTGCATCCTTTACCGTGTAATCTGAACTCCGCAAGTCTGTAAAAGTTATGAAGGTTAGCATCAATATCAACTGTGTGCTAGTTATATACATTTTAGCCCAAAGAATTATTTGCTACCACTGGGTAGAAACTGTTTTGTCACATATTTTCTCAACTTTTTGAGAAAGCGACGTTTTTGATCCAGCGCCAGTTGCGGAAATCGAAACTTTGTCGTCAACTGATTACAGAAAAGACTGTAGCGTCATACACTTCCCCAAAATCAATAGCCTAGGGTTTGACGACTTCGACATTGATGCTGACCTTGATAGTTTAACTGGACTCGCTAAGCTGAAGGCACCCGGTCAAGCATCCTCGCCATTTGGCACGCTGTCGTGTTACGTTGCATTGCTCGTATTCGACTCTCTAGCCAGTTAGTTGGAACGCATCGGTATTTTGGCATAACCATCCAAATATACTATTCCATCCGACTACGCTATCGTGTTCTTCCTTGGTCTCGTATTCGTGGGTATATAACAAGTTCGAATAATTAGTGATTGGTCTTTGCGTCTGTCAAGTTCGCACCAGGACAAATCCTAAATTGGTGAGCCCGACGTGATCACATATCCCGACCAATAACAAGTATTGAATTGGTGAGCCTGTTCCATTTTATATTTGTTTATTGTTTTCATTTCGATAACATTTATATATCCATTTACTACACTTTCTCATGTCCGACCACACTCCCAAGCTTATTCGTATTAAGTCGACTACGAACACGATCCAACTCGTGCCATATTGGCCAGACAATGCAGAAACATGGTTTCTGTATGCCGAGGCAGATTTTCGAGAGCAGGGTGTCTCAGATCCTCATTCTCGATTTCTTGCTGTCATACGTTCACTACCGCGAGAATTAAACAGGTATGTTACAGCAAACATGTTTAATCCTGAAGTAAGTGACCCTTATGCACTTCTAAAGGCCGCACTCTTGAAGAAAAGCGATCTCACAGATCGCCAACGTCTAGACGAATTGTTTCGTAACATCGAGCTAGGCAGCCACTCAGCTACTGAAGTCCTCGCACGCATGCGAGAAGTAATCGGTGCACGAACATTTGACGATGGTTTCTTCCGAGAACTATTTCTCTCGAAACTACCACAACCGGTGCAAACCGTGTTGGTGACACTCCAGTCAGTCCCACTCGACGACCTGGCAGCCTCAGCAGATAAAATACTGGAGATATCCAGCAGACCAGTCTCCAACGTATATTCTATCTGCGACAAAACAGAGCGCCAGGATTCAGAGGTGACCAAGTTGTGCAACTCTGTGAGACGGTTGCTACGATCTCGAAGTCCTAGATCACGTAGCACTTCACGGAAACGCACCTTGGCGCATCGCAGCAAGTCGTGTGGTAGCCCTAAAACGAAACCCAACAGGGTGGAAAACCCTGAATGGTGCTGGTTTCATAACACTTACGGGGATGAAGCCAGAAAATGTCGTAAACCATGCCGTTTTAAGAAGGACCCGAACTCGGGAAACGGTCACGCCGGCACGTGCTCACGGCAACCGTAGCCGGCGAAAAAAGCCGTTTGCTCTACGTCACGGATATTAAAACGAAAGTCCGCTACCTCGTCGACACCGGCGCAGAAGTTAGCATTCTTCCAGCAACGACAAAGGAGCGTCATCTTGACCCATCCTTCAATCTTCAAGCAGCCAACGGCAAGGCAATCGCGACATTCGGGAGACGGTATGCCTACCTCAACTTAGGTTTACGCAAACCTATCCACTGGATTTTCCTCCTGGCAGACGTCTCTATGCCCATCATTGGCATAGATTTGCTAAACCATTACGATCTACTCGTAGATGCTCGCCGTCGACGACTGATAGATAACAGCACAAAGTTATCCATTGGCGGCACCACCTATGTAGGTCCGAGTTTAGCCATCGTTAGGACTAAACAATCAGACGACGCGTCCTACCAGGCAGTTCTGGAGAAATATCCAGAGTTACAGCAACCGAAGCACACTCTTCCGTGCATAACCAGCAATGTTATGCATCACGTCACAACCACAGGTCCACCTGTGGCATCCAAAGCGCGCCGTCTAGCCCCCGATAAGCTCCAAACGGCGAAAAATGAATTCGACCACATGCTCGACCTGGGCATTATCAGACCGTCGAACAATCCTTGGGCATCGCCATTGCACATGGTTCCCAAAAGGATAGCAGTGACTGGCGTCCAACCGGTGATTACCGAAGGCTCAACGCCAAAACAACTCCGGACTCCTACCCGATACATCAATACAAACCCTCGTATACTTTGCCTTTTTATATCAATTTTTATTTACCATGTAATGAAATTTTAAAAAAAACGGTAAAGATAAGCGTAAATTTTTATTTTTCGATATGTTGATATATAAATAATTCCCATTTTTACGCAACGTTTTCGTGGTATTAAAGACTTTTATTTATATTCCAGGTGCAACGAGCACTGGACGGAACGTCGAAAGGAACAGATGACCGCGACCGACGTACAATTCCATTTATTGTATTTTATTTATTTAATCGCCACGACACCCTAGAATAAGGTTCAGACAACCAGGGGCCACCTCACGCAGTCAGCCCATCGGAAGAGTTTTACCAGTGGAGAAACCACTGGGTTTTTACTTCCGGCTGGTATCGTCTTAGGGTCCTCACGAACCCACTAGGGGGGGAGTGATCTGTAGCGTCATACACTTCCCCAAAATCAGTAGCCTAGGGTTTGACGACTTTCGACATCGATGCTGACCTTGATAGTTTAACTGGACTCGCTAAGCTGAAGGCACCCGGTCAAGCATCCTGGCCATTTGGCACGCTGTCGTGTTACGTTGCATTGCTCGTATTCGACTCTCTAGCCAGTTAGTTGGAACGCATCGGTATTTTGGCATAACCATCCAAATATACTATTCCATCCGACTACGCTATCGTGTTCTACCTTGGTCTCGTATTCGTGGGTATATAACAAGTTCGAATAATTAGTGATTGGTCTTTGCGTCTGTCAAGTTCGCACCAGGACAAATCCTAAAAGACAAGATGATTAAGCTGAATCATTCAGACAACGCTTACTGGAAAGGAATATAGGTTAGACTGATATATCAAACTAGAAATACAATAGTCATTTTCTCTTCTTTATTTATCTACTCTTTTTGGTCGGATCTCTTTCAGTCGTTTCGACTATTATAACCATGACTATCCAGCTAATAACTACTGCTATCACCAGCTTATCCTGAAACTTTTGACACTACTTCCCTTACCTGTATACAGCTGCTCACCACTTTATTATTCCTACCTACTTGATTTTTTAATGGTACAAATGTCCGTCTACCAGAATCACTCTTCTAAGACGAATCATACTTTTCTTCACGTTATATCAGCACCGAACGGGTTAACGGTGACTTCACCTGGTCTGTGGCTTAATCAACGACGCCGAAATCCAAGAAACACCTGGAAATGACCTTAAAGGAGAATAAAAGAGGGTAAAGAATTCATTTGAATAACACCAGTTCATCAAACGGTCACAAAGCTTAACTTTCCCTACCAAGAAGTTGAGGTTATTAGGTATCATGGCATCTTCTCTCTTGTTTTATAAACTCATGAATCTTTCTCACTCTGCTCTACTACTCCCTTACATTCTTTCCCAGGTTGATGGAAAAGGACCATAATTTGAAGATTGTCGGCTCACTTAGTGGTGCCCCTCTAAAGCTTTTAGTTGAACTGTTGTAAACAAACATCTTAACCCATGTTAACACGTCACAGGAGTTATTTTATCAGATGATTAGCATCCTATTCATGCGAAGCCCTCTGCGTATAGGCTGTCAGGCAAGACTATGAGAAAGTGTATAAGACTTTATATACGTACTACTAAACAAAAACTTTATGTTGGCGTACTTAGATCTTATCATGCGCGAGGAAGAAAGCGTAAAGAATAAAGTGATTATTTCGCTTTTGTTTCTGAAACCAAGCCAGTTAAATATAACACAGCCTGCTAATGCTTATGTATTATGAATCTAATTGCTAATGGGATTGTTTACCTAGGTTAACTCAGCATTTTCAAGAAACTTGTGCATAGAGTAAATATTCTTATCTTATATATATTTTTTTACTTTATTCAGCATAAGTCCCCATTTCTGTCCAATCGATGCTGGGATATGTATAATATGTACATATATATTTCTGAAGAAAGCAAACCATTTTTACGGATCAGATCAGGTATATGACATACACAACTGCCAATAAATATTGCCAATTTTATAGGCTGGCTGTACAGTCCCATAGGTTGCAGGTGATTTTTCGATCAGCTGATGCCATAAAAGTATAAATAGGCTGAAGATTTGTCAAAACGAATAGCTTTTGATTTTTCCTTTCCGTATAACCTATTTTCGTTGACGGATACGCTTTGCTGTGGTAAACAAGTAGCATAAACTGCTCATAATCCGGACGTAATGGGTGTAATTTTTGATTTTACGTAAACGTTATGTATTTAAGCAAGAAACGTTGAGTACGTTAAATGAGACAGGTATCTAGTTTAAGCAACAATATTTTTCCAATACTTAGTTGCTAATAAACATTGGAAAGTCATTTTTCAAAGCACTATAGGTTAACTTTGTAAGTTTTTTTCCCTGTTGACTCCTGAGTGTTTTCTGTCCCAGCACTAATATGAAAATTAATTTTGCCATGTTATACGTTATCCTTTTTGAGGTAACTACGTTAACGTGTTAGAAATTTTTTGCTGACCTCAACATTTTGATGGCAGGTGAGATTGTCGTTATAATGCTGATATCTTTTTGAAGAACCGTCAATGGTTGCAAATGTAATATAACAGGACGAATGCGAATAGTACGTGAGGACTAGTATACAGAAAATCGCCCACTCTAAGAGACTCTATATGATGTGATGATTTATCTTGGGATTTTCTCAGCTTCACTGAGAACGGTAACATTCAGATATTCTCTGTAAAAATAGTATGTATTTTTATGCTTCTTTATTATAAATAACTTATTACTCTTCTTATAAATCTTTTTTATCAATAACTAAATAGCCGTGGGTTTTGATACACCGCAAGCATATGAAGCCTGATTCCGAGAAGCAGTATGTTGAGAGCAGATGACCATTATGCAGCATAGCAACAGACACTTGCACATAACCCTAGTCCCACTTATATATAGGGGAAGAAATTGTAAAAAACATTGCTTTCATGAAAATAAATTACGAAATAACTTGCTAGTGCTTCTTTGAGTGTTACAAGGCTGCATATCTAAAGTAAAGGAAGCCCAAACGTTACGTAGTCGACCCTCTGCTATATTGATGGTGTAGCGTCACACACTTCCCCAATATCAATAGCCTAGGGTTCGACGACATTCAACATTAATGCTGACCTTCATAGTTTAACTGGACTCACTAAGCTGAGGACACCCGGTCAAGCATCCTCACCATTTGGCACACTGTCGTGTTACGTTGCACTGCTCGTATCCGACTCTCTAGCCAGTTAGTTGGAACGCATCGGTATCTTAGACCAACCACCCAAATATACTATTCCATCCGACTACGCTATCGTGTTTCTTCATTGGTCTCGAATTCGTGGGTATATAATAAGTTCGAATAATCAGTGATTGGTCATTGCGTCTGTCAAGTTTGCATCAGGAGAATTGCTGAACGTCTGACTCAAACATTGGGAAATGCATGTTCGCCCTCATAAATTCAGACTCTCCCCGCAGGAAAACCTGGCTATCTTTGCGTTTTAGCGATGATTTTGCAGTCATGCTCACTGGGCGTCTGAATGCCGGAATATCGTGTCTTCAGAACACATACCCTACTGATTGCCGGGATATCATGCTCCGCCAGGCGCAGAGTGGCGCTAGGATAACTTTTCCGAGGTAAAGTATCCGAAGTTTTTAAAGGGCGAACGGATGCACCCACCTCTCATTTCAGTCACGAAGACCATTTTATATGGTCTTCAGTTCTGGCAACTTACTGAGGGCCACGAACAATCTTGAATTCACCTGCATAAGGATATTATTTTCCACGTCTCACCACCTTACACACATCAATAACATACATGAGAAAATATGTGGATCGAGTGCATCTCTTTGTACCGCACCACCTGTAGTTGATCGATAGCCTGGAAAGCAACTGTCCAATTTAACTACCTGAAGGCTTTCACGAAGCAACGATTCCAATCGTTTTTATAGGCGATTCACCGCCCCAAATGACGAAACCTCAACAATCGGTCCCTGACGAGAGATTTTGTCACGTGCCTTCTTGCAGTCGAAAAAGCAGTAAGGCAAAAAATGCCCTTGATGAGGCTTTCACACAGCGTATTCAGGGAGGAAGGACAAGACCCGGCCTCTGCGAACTCGCACTACGAATTCGATATTAAGTTGCTATCAGACAAAAGTGATAGTAATAATTTATTCCGAATAATGAACTTTGCGAAATTATCTCACTTTTACAGGCAATGTCTGGATGTCACTGTTCTCAGTGAAGCTGGGGAAATTTTAAAAAAACAGATGTTCAAGTCAAATATACTCTCCCAGAGGATGGGTTTGTTTCAATTTTACTGGTCGCAAATATCATCTAAAAAAGCGTTTCGTTACACAACAGAAGCGAAAAGTAACTGGGGTACTGACTCTCAGTATAAGCAGTGGCCTGGCAGTAGAGGCTAATCCTCGACGCTTCAGTCGGAGAATGGCACCATCAGTAGGAGTAAATAGCGCGTAAAATGGTGGGGGCAAACGAAGCCGAAAACATTCGAATAGGCAATAAGTTTGTGCATTTTACGCAGAGTACGCAAAACTAGATTTAAATTCCGGAATGATTCGAGGGTAACATTTGGGACTCGTGTCGTGCGGTGTCGTGCAGGATGTAGTGGTTGGGCAGGTTTATGTTGCTGAAAAAGATTTAGTTGAATACATTGAGCCAATGATCCAACTCAGTGCAGCAACTGTCGTATTATCACGCCTGGTGACATGCAAGTTTTAGTTATTAAACTATTCAGTGTGTCTCCAAGGTCGGCGTTTCATATCAGGTCTTTTTCGCCTTGCCTCATTACGAGGTTAGTGTCTGTCGTGAGTCGGGGGCCCGAATAGTTGGATACAAATACCATTTAACACCGACGTTTCCACATGCCATTCCAATTGGAGCCCTAGATTTTGGGTGAAGTGCCAAAATAATGGTTGTGCAGCAGTTGCACTACGAACTTGTCTGTCAGAAAGGAAAAGAGTCGGATATAGGCTGATATGGAGCATTTTATGGTCTACTTAAGTCAATGGGTAGTAAAATATGAACAGAAAAATCAAAGAAAAGGAACTCAGATGAAGACTTGAGGGTAGTTACACAAAGCTTGCCTGTCTTATCTGTGATAAACTATCACTAGATAGTTATCATTGACTCTTGACTGTGCAGTCATGGTTTGAAGGAGGGGAATTCGATTCAAATGAAGGTGGAAAAGTGTCACTTGAGTGATGAAAGGCACTGGTTATCTGACGGCAGTCAGGCACGATAAGCGACCTCATCCTGAACAGGTGTGGTCATGCCCCAAGACACACGATTAGCACAAACTATAGCGCTGAAAGCACTTGTGTGAACAGTCGGGCATATCAGTCTAGATGTCTTGGCGCGAATCTAAGAGATGTAAAATAACTAAGTTGTGTCCATATGCTTCCGGATACAAAGAAGGTTTTGCATGAAGGAGCAACGTAATGGAAGTCCTAATGTGTAAAATTAGAGAATTTGATGTAGAAACGTTAGTGAAGAATTCTGGGACCAGACTGCCTCCATCTGCGCAACGAAGCGTATTTTATCACCCTCTGGAGTAAGGTAAATAAACTATTCACTAAATAGTGGCTATCCTACCACTACAATACAGATTACATTACAAAGGGGAAGCAATCAGGCAGACCTTCCACTGTCTCAAATTGGAACTACTTAATAAGTGAAATAATATAAAACCCCACCCGTATACGTTCCTAAGTTGCAATCAGTTTCACTACCTTTAAGACACTGGGGTTCCCAGAGCAGCCTCTGTTTGCTCCTGCTGTAGGGCATCTATCTACAAACAGACTGTAGATATCATCTCAACCCAAAGGCAAGTTGGCATGGTGCCTAAACTGTGGTACAGAAGCGCTGCCACGCACGAGCACGGGAAGGTAATTCCAAGTCAATCTGCACTATGTAGTGAGGAATTTACATCTGACCCGTTTGCTGCATCTGTCTGTCGGTAACGTGAGTGTATGATCTCTAGGGTCGAATGGTGGCGCACGTCTGCAATTGGGTTGGGGGTAGGGGGGAGCATGATCTACAATGCAAAGTTTTGTACAAGAGAACTAAGTTATCTCTTAGACGTCATTTCCACAGCAGTCCCATGGTCAGAGATCATACACTCACGTTACCGACAGACAGATGCAGCAAACGGGTCAGATGTAAATTCCTCACTACATAGTGCAGATTGACTTGGAATTACCTTCCCGTGCTCGTGCGTGGCAGCGCTTCTGTACCACAGTTTAGGCACCATGCCAACTTGCCTTTGGGTTGAGATGATATCTACAGTCTGTTTGTAGATAGATGCCCTACAGCAGGAGCAAACAGAGGCTGCTCTGGGGAACCCCAGTGTCTTAAAGGTAGTGAAACTGATTGCAACTTAGGAACGTATACGGGTGGGGTTTTATATTATTTCACTTATTAAGTAGTTCCAATTTGAGACAGTGGAAGGTCTGCCTGATTGCTTCCCCTTTGTAATGTAATCTGTATTGTAGTGGTAGGATAGCCACTATTTAGTGAATAGTTTATTTACCTTACTCCAGAGGGTGATAAAATACGCTTCGTTGCACAGATGGAGGCAGTCTGGTCCCAGAATTCTTCACTAACGTTTCTACATCAAATTCTCTAATTTTACACATTAGGACTTCCATTACGTTGCTCCTTCATGCAAAACCTTCTTTGTATCCGGAAGCATATGGACACAACTTAGTTATTTTACATCTCTTAGATTCGCGCCAAGACATCTAGACTGATATGCCCGACTGTTCACACAAGTGCTTTCAGCGCTATAGTTTGTGCTAATCGTGTGTCTTGGGGCATGACCACACCTGTTCAGGATGAGGTCGCTTATCGTGCCTGACTGCCGTCAGATAACCAGTGCCTTTCATCACTCAAGTGACACTTTTCCACCTTCATTTGAATCGAATTCCCCTCCTTCAAACCATGACTGCACAGTCAAGAGTCAATGATAACTATCTAGTGATAGTTTATCACAGATAAGACAGGCAAGCTTTGTGTAACTACCCTCAAGTCTTCATCTGAGTTCCTTTTCTTTGATTTTTCTGTTCATATTTTACTACCCATTGACTTAAGTAGACCATAAAATGCTCCATATCAGCCTATATCCGACTCTTTTCCTTTCTGACAGACAAGTTCGTAGTGCAACTGCTGCACAACCATTATTTTGGCACTTCACCCAAAATCTAGGGCTCCAATTGGAATGGCATGTGGAAACGTCGGTGTTAAATGGTATTTGTATCCAACTATTCGGGCCCCCGACTCACGACAGACACTAACCTCGTAATGAGGCAAGGCGAAAAAGACCTGATATGAAACGCCGACCTTGGAGACACACTGAATAGTTTAATAACTAAAACTTGCATGTCACCAGGCGTGATAATACGACAGTTGCTGCACTGAGTTGGATCATTGGCTCAATGTATTCAACTAAATCTTTTTCAGCAACATAAACCTGCCCAACCACTACATCCTGCACGACACCGCACGACACGAGTCCCAAATGTTACCCTCGAATCATTCCGGAATTTAAATCTAGTTTTGCGTACTCTGCGTAAAATGCACAAACTTATTGCCTATTCGAATGTTTTCGGCTTCGTTTGCCCCCACCATTTTACGCGCTATTTACTCCTACTGATGGTGCCATTCTCCGACTGAAGCGTCGAGGATTAGCCTCTACTGCCAGGCCACTGCTTATACTGAGAGTCAGTACCCCAGTTACTTTTCGCTTCTGTTGTGTAACGAAACGCTTTTTTAGATGATATTTGCGACCAGTAAAATTGAAACAAACCCATCCTCTGGGAGAGTATATTTGACTTGAACATCTGTTTTTTTAAAATTTCCCCAGCTTCACTGAGAACAGTGACATCCAGACATTGCCTGTAAAAGTGAGATAATTTCGCAAAGTTCATTATTCGGAATAAATTATTACTATCACTTTTGTCTGATAGCAACTTAATATCGAATTCGTAGTGCGAGTTCGCAGAGGCCGGGTCTTGTCCTTCCTCCCTGAATACGCTGTGTGAAAGCCTCATCAAGGGCATTTTTTGCCTTACTGCTTTTTCGACTGCAAGAAGGCACGTGACAAAATCTCTCGTCAGGGACCGATTGTTGAGGTTTCGTCATTTGGGGCGGTGAATCGCCTATAAAAACGATTGGAATCGTTGCTTCGTGAAAGCCTTCAGGTAGTTAAATTGGACAGTTGCTTTCCAGGCTATCGATCAACTACAGGTGGTGCGGTACAAAGAGATGCACTCGATCCACATATTTTCTCATGTATGTTATTGATGTGTGTAAGGTGGTGAGACGTGGAAAATAATATCCTTATGCAGGTGAATTCAAGATTGTTCGTGGCCCTCAGTAAGTTGCCAGAACTGAAGACCATATAAAATGGTCTTCGTGACTGAAATGAGAGGTGGGTGCATCCGTTCGCCCTTTAAAAACTTCGGATACTTTACCTCGGAAAAGTTATCCTAGCGCCACTCTGCGCCTGGCGGAGCATGATATCCCGGCAATCAGTAGGGTATGTGTTCTGAAGACACGATATTCCGGCATTCAGACGCCCAGTGAGCATGACTGCAAAATCATCGCTAAAACGCAAAGATAGCCAGGTTTTCCTGCGGGGAGAGTCTGAATTTATGAGGGCGAACATGCATTTCCCAATGTTTGAGTCAGACGTTCAGCAATTCTCCTGATGCAAACTTGACAGACGCAATGACCAATCACTGATTATTCGAACTTATTATATACCCACGAATTCGAGACCAATGAAGAAACACGATAGCGTAGTCGGATGGAATAGTATATTTGGGTGGTTGGTCTAAGATACCGATGCGTTCCAACTAACTGGCTAGAGAGTCGGATACGAGCAGTGCAACGTAACACGACAGTGTGCCAAATGGTGAGGATGCTTGACCGGGTGTCCTCAGCTTAGTGAGTCCAGTTAAACTATGAAGGTCAGCATTAATGTTGAATGTCGTCGAACCCTAGGCTATTGATATTGGGGAAGTGTATGACGCTACAGGTCACTCCCCCCTAGTGGGTTCGTGAGGACTTTATGACGTTACCCGCCGGAGGGAAAAACCCAGTGGTTTCTCCACTGGTAGAACTCTTCCGATTGGCGCGCTGCGTGAATTGGCCCCTGGTTTTCTGAACTTATTAAATGTTGTCATTGGAATTAGGTAACAAATTCCTGTAATTCGAATTGTACTTCGGTCCCTGTCCTCAGTTTCTTTCGACGTTCCGTCCAGTGCTCATTGCACCTGGAATATAAATTAAAGTCTTTATTACCATGAAAACGGTTCGTAAAATTGGAAAATTATGTATATATGAATGTATCGAAAATAAAGCTAACGCTTACTTTCACCGTTTCTTAAAAATGTTTCATTACATAGTAGTCGAAAGTTGATATTGAAAAAATGTATGTGGATTTTTGTATTGCCGGTAAATAAGAAAATTAATGCCTCGAGTAAAAGTGTATTGAACTATAAAAGTATGTGTTTGGCACATCTTATTTCACACCACTAAGTTGAATACGACCTCAAACACTCCGAGAGCCTAACGGTTGGACGTGATCGTGTTTTCTGTGACGCCGATGGTTGCTGTATTTGTGCCCCAAATCCTCAAGAATTTCGGTGATTTCGCTATCCGCTCTTGTTATTTTGGCGTTGAGCCTTCGGTAATCACCGGTTGGACGCCAGTCATTTCTATCCTTCATGGGAACTGTATGCAATGGTGATGCCCGAGGACTGTTTGACGGTTCGATATTGCCCAGTTCGAGGATATCGCCAAATTCGCTATTCGCCCTTTTGAGTCCATCATGGGCTAGACAGTGCGCTTCGGACGCCACATGTGGACCTGTGGTTGTGACGTGATGCATAACATTGCTGATTATGCACGGAAGAGTGTGCTTCGGTTGTCGCGACTTTGGATATTTCTCCAGAACTGCCTGGTAGGACGCGTCGCCTGATTGTTTGGTTCTGACGAGGGATAAACTCGGACCTACGTGGGTGGTGCCGCCAATAGATAAACTTGTGTTGTTATCAATCAGACACCGACGGCGAGCACCCACGAGCAAACCTATGCCGATGATAGGCATCAAAACGTCAGCCAGCTCGATAATCCAGTGGATGGGTTTACGTAAACCTAAGTTGACGTAGGCATACTGTCTCCCGAATCTCGCGATTGCCTTGCCGTTGGCTGCTTGAAGATTGAAGGATGGGTCATGATGACGCTCCTTTGTCGGTGCGGGAAGAACGCTTACTTCTGCAACGGTGTCGACGAGGCAGCGAACTTTCGTTTTAATATCCGTGATGCAGAGCAAACAGCTGTTTCCGCCGGCTACGGTTGCCGTGAACACGTGCCGGCGTGACCGTTTCCCGAGTTTGTGTCTCTGGTAAAGCTGTATGATTTCCGACATTTTCTGGCTTCGTCTCCATAAGTTTTATGAAACCAGCACCAGTGAGGGTCTTCCACCCTGTTAGGCCTAGTTTCGGGGCAACCGCGCGACTTGCTGCGATGCGCCAAGATGCGTTTGTGTGAAGTGCTACGTGAACTAGGACTTCGAGATCGTAGCAACCGTTTCACAGAGTTGCACAACTTGGTCACCTCTGAATCCTGGCGCTCTGGTTTGTCGCAGATAGAATATACGTTGGAGACGGGTCTGCTGGATATCTCCAGTATTTTATCTGCTGAGGCTGCCAGGTCGTCGAGTGGGACTGACTGCAGTGTCACCATCACGGTTTGCACCGGTTGTGGCAGTTTTGAGAGAAACAGTTCTCGGAAAAGGCCACTGTCAAATGTTCGTGCGCCGAATATTTCTCGCATGCGTGTGAGGACTTCAGTGGCTGAGTGGCTGCCTAGCTCGATGTTACGAAGTAATTCGTCTAGGTGCTGGCGATCTGTAAGATCACTTTTCTTCAAGAGTGCGGCCTTTCGAAGTGCATAAAGGTCACTTACTTCAGGATTAAACATGTGTGCTGTAACATGTCTGTTTAATTCCCGCGGTAGTGAAAGTATGATGGCAAGGAATCGAGATTGAGGATCTGAGACACCCTGTTCTCGAAAATCGGCCTCGGCATACAGAAACCATGTTTCTGCACTGTCTGGCCAATATGGCACGCGTTGGTCGTGTTCGTAGTCGGCTTGGTACGAATGAGCTTTGGAGTGTGCTGGAACACGAGAAAGTGCAGTAAATGGATATACAAATGTTATCGAAGTGAAAACAACAAACAAATGTAAAATGGAACAGGTCCACCAATTCAATATCTGTTATTGGTCGGGATATTTGATCACGTCAGGCTCACCAATTTAGGATTTGTCCTGGTGCGAACTTGACAGACGCAATGACCAATCACTGATTATTCGAACTTATTATATACCCACGAATTCGAGACCAATGAAGAAACACGATAGCGTAGTCGGATGGAATAGTATATTTGGGTGGTTGGTCTAAGATACCGATGCGTTCCAACTAACTGGCTAGAGAGTCGGATACGAGCAGTGCAACGTAACACGACAGTGTGCCAAATGGTGAGGATGCTTGACCGGGTGTCCTCAGCTTAGTGAGTCCAGTTAAACTATGAAGGTCAGCATCAATGTTGAATGTCGTCGAACCCTAGGCTATTGATTTTTAGGACATGTATGACGCTACAGTAGCTTTGTTAACTGGACTTCGTTTCCACCATTGTGATTACGATAATATGTTTCTTCTGAATGCCTCCATGTAACGAATGCCCGTTGTAATAAATCATGCACGAATTTGCTCGAATGTAATGGAGGTGCTCTCTTTCAGAAGACCGAGGATTTACTCCCACAATGACATATTAGGTTAGTTATCAGGTTAACCACTACTACCAACTCAGGATAAATAGTCACTTGAGAACCCAGTGGAAGTAGCACGCTGTCAAATGCTAGTACCAAGAGTATGCTGAAATCTCTTTCTCACGGAGAATGGAGCATGGGGGAATGCTGCAGTCTGGCAAAGTCTTTGAAAAGATTGTCAGGCGAGCACGTTAGCACGAATGGCCATCGCCAACGTATACCGGGAGCGAATGGAAGCACCAATACACGATCGCACGCACCTAGTACAACCTCACTTGTCTAGTAGTTTCGATGTCTCACTTGTGCTAACTATTATCACATCTATTCCTCTTTTTCCCATCCAGCTACACTTACTTATCTCTTCCTCGTTTGGTGCCTAATTAATGATGACATTCGCCTTGGGCTATCATACAGAAAGCATTTGCTTCAACATCATCCACCCAATAACAGATATATAGTTACTTTTCTTAACCGGACTAAAGCTACAAAGGGAAGCAACCCACAAACAGTGCGACTCTCATACCTAACTGCAAGAAAGGAGAGGGGACTAGTATCGCACAGATAACTTAGCCATAGGACAGATACAGTAATGCAAAAGATTATCATTCTGCTGTGTTGTTTCAGATATATAGGATGTTGAAATGCAATTTTCCGCGCCTTTCAGAAGAAGAGGCCTGTGCGCTTTCACGGTCTCGATTTCTGCCAGTCCGCAGCCACTGGAAAGCAATTCCTACCGAGATTGCTACTGAGCTGTCTGTCAACGGCTTCAAGGAGAGTGCGAACAGCTACTTAGGGACACGTGACTTGCCCTCATCCGGTCGAGATACGGATTGAGTGAATATAACCAACGAATTTGGCAAAACCCAGTTCGGTCAGCCATATACCACACCTTTCGTACTGCAACTATCATGGCGCAACTGACTTAGCCGTACGCTTCTCTGATAGACGTCTCATCTCCAGTCATGATACCCCCACTATTGACATGACTATTTCTATTTCCATAAACTGTCTTATGACCTCATATACCCCATTTTTCCATTAAATTTCGTTATTGCACCGTATTCATTAGGGCTACTCTTATCATCGTTATCTTCCATGAACATTTAGGATTTGTCCTGGTGCGAACTTGACAGACGCAAAGACCAATCACTAATTATTCGAACTTGTTATATACCCACGAATACGAGACCAATGAAGAACACGATAGCGTAGTCGGATGGAATAGTATATTTGGATGGTTGGTCCAAAATACCGATGCGTTCCAACTAACTGGCTAGAGAGTCGAATACGAGCAATGCAACGTAACACGACAGCGTGCCAAATGGCGAGGATGCTTGACCGGGTGCCTTCAGCTTAGCGAGTCCAGTTAAACTATCAAGGTCAGCATCAATGTCGAAAGTCGTCAAACCCTAGGCTATTGATTTTGGGGAAGTGTATGACGCTACAGATCACTCCCCCCTAGTGGGTTCGTGAGGACCCTAAGACGATACCAGCCGGAAGTAAAAACCCAGTGGTTTCTCCACTGGTAAAACTCTTCCGATGGGCTCACTGCGTGAGGTGGCCCCTGGTTGTCTGAACCTTATTCTAGGGTGTCGTGGCGATTAAATAAATAAAATACAATAAATGAAATTGTACGTCGGTCGCGGTCATCTGTTCCTTTCGACGTTCCGTCCAGTGCTCGTTGCACCTGGAATATAAATAAAAGTCTTTAATACCACGAAAACGTTGCGTAAAAATGGGAATTATTTATATATAAACATATCGAAAAATAAAAATTTACGCTTATCTTTACCGTTTTTTTTAAAATTTCATTACATGGTAAATAAAAATTGATATAAAAAGGCAAAGTATACGAGGGTTTGTATTGATGTATCGGGTAGGAGTCCGGAGTTGTTTTGGCGTTGAGCCTTCGGTAATCACCGGTTGGACGCCAGTCACTGCTATCCTTTTTGGGAACCATGTGCAATGGCGATGCCCAAGGATTGTTCGACGGTCTGATAATGCCCAGGTCGAGCATGTGGTCGAATTCATTTTTCGCCGTTTGGAGCTTATCGGGGGCTAGACGGCGCGCTTTGGATGCCACAGGTGGACCTGTGGTTGTGACGTGATGCATAACATTGCTGGTTATGCACGGAAGAGTGTGCTTCGGTTGCTGTAACTCTGGATATTTCTCCAGAACTGCCTGGTAGGACGCGTCGTCTGATTGTTTAGTCCTAACGATGGCTAAACTCGGACCTACATAGGTGGTGCCGCCAATAGATAACTTTGTGCTGTTATCTATCAGTCGTCGACGGCGAGCATCTACGAGTAGATCGTAATGGTTTAGCAAATCTATGCCAATGATGGGCATAGAGACGTCTGCCAGGAGGAAATCCAGTGGATAGGTTTGCGTAAACCTAAGTTGAGGTAGGCATACCGTCTCCCGAATGTCGCGATTGCCTTGCCGTTGGCTGCTTGAAGATTGAAGGATGGGTCAAGATGACGCTCCTTTGTCGTTGCTGGAAGAACGCTAACTTCTGCGCCGGTGTCGACGAGGTAGCGGACTTTCGTTTTAATATCCGTGACGTAGAGCAAACGGCTTTTTCCGCCGGCTACGGTTGCCGTGAGCACGTGCCGGCGTGACCGTTTCCCGAGTTTGTGTCTCTCTTAAAACGGCATGGTTTCCGACATTTTCTGGCTTCATCCCCGTAAGTTTTATGAAACCAGCACCATTCAGGGTTTTCCACCCTGTTGGGCCTAGTTTCGGGGCTACCACGCGACTTGCTGCGATGCGCCAAGGTGCGTTTGTGTGAAGTGCTACGTGATCTAGGACTTCGAGATCGTAGCAACCGTTCACAGAGTTGCACAACTTGGTCACCTCTGAATCCTGGCGCTCTGGTTTGTCGCAGATAGAATATACGTTGGAGACGGGTCTGCTGGATATCTCCAGTATTTTATCTGCTGAGGCTGCCAGGTCGTCGAGTGGGACTGACTGCAGTGTCACCAACACGGTTTGCACCGGTTGTGGTAGTTTCGAGAGAAATAGTTCTCGGAAAAAGCCATCGTCAAATGTTCGTGCACCGATTACTTCTCGCATGCGTGCGAGGACTTCAGTAGCTGAGTGGCTGCCTAGCTCGATGTTACGAAGCAATTCGTCTAGACGTTGGCGATCTGTAAGATCGCTTTTCTTCAAGAGTGCGGCCTTTAGAAGTGCATAAGGGTCACTTACTTCAGGATTAAACATGTTTGCTGTAACATACCTGTTTAATTCTCGCGGTAGTGAACGTATGACGGCAAGAAATCGAGATTGAGGATCTGAGACACCCTGTTCTCGAAAATCGGCCTCGGCATACAGAAACCATGTTTCTGCATTGTCTGGCCAATATGGCACGAGTTGGATCGTGTTCGTAGTCGGCTTAATACGAATAAGCTTTGGAGTGTGCTGGAACATGAGAAAGTGTAGTAAATGGATATACAAATGTTATCGAAGTGAAAACAACAAACAAATATAAAATGGAACAGGTCCACCAATTCAATATCTGTTATTGGTCGGGATATTTGATCACGTCAGGCTCACCAATTTAGGATTTGTCCTGGTGCGAACTTGACAGACGCAAAGACCAATCACTGATTATTCGAACTTATTATATACCCACGAATTCGAGACCAATGAAGAAACACGATAGCGTAGTCGGATGGAATAGTATATTTGGGTGGTTGGTCTAAGATACCGATGCGTTCCAACTAACTGGCTAGAGAGTCGGATACGAGCAGTGCAACGTAACACGACAGTGTGCCAAATGGTGAGGATGCTTGACCGGGTGTCCTCAGCTTAGTGAGTCCAGTTAAACTATGAAGGTCAGCATCAATGTTGAATGTCGTCGAACCCTAGGCTATTGATATTGGGGAAGTGTATGGCGCTACAAACATACACGGTTTTCTTCTTTCCTTCCTATCTTCTTCTCTTCGCCTCTTTTATCGCACTTCCTCTTCCTTGATTTGAGCAGTCGTCTTTCCTATCCCATCTTTTAATCACTCCGGACAACCGGTTGGTGGTACGATACCTGAGGAATGCATCTGGATGACATTCTTTCGAAAAATTTTACAATCCCGACAAGTGTAATCAAAAGGCAATCGCCCCTTAAGCTAACTACAGCTACAGCAGGCGAGTGGGTAGACCTCAAATATCACATTTCAAAGATGTCCTGAGACTGTCACGTAAGACGTAGAAGTAGGTGGTAAGAAACTAATTGGCCAACACTAGCTGGTAAAAAGATATTGGATATCGTGTTCAGCCGCGTAATATATCTTATTCGCTACGTTTAGCTTGGTGAGTGACATTCGTATATAGTCTCTTTTGGACCTATGTAATTCCGTCTCTCGAGTTCTTTTTCCATTATCCTCACTGCGAAAATGAGCGTAGTTCTAATGAAAATTCCCATCGGTTCTTGACCAGAGATCAAAAAATAGCCTCTTTGATAGAAAATCAGGAGTACTATAGTGCTCAGTTTTTCTATGATTACTAACTGTGTCTCGAAAAATTTCGCGCTTACTTTCCACACTCGTGCATAAAATGGCATTTGTTACAGCTTGTTTCCCTCCGACTAACTACCCCGGCTTTGATCGATTGCTGGAATTCCTGAAAACAGAGATATGCTGTGCACAGGTGTTTTTTTTTGCATGCTGATTTCTAATGATAATAAATTATCTGTTGTGCTGAAGATTGAAAGTTCGTAAACTCAGACCTAGTCGTAAAAGGGGTGGATGTAGTTGTAATCTCTTCCTATTTTGCAAATAAATGGATATTATGATTTATGTTCTCGAGATTCTCAAGTTATGCACAACTTTCATGAGCAAAATCAGTCTTACATGTATATAGATGTTGACATTTTGTATCGTGGTTTCTGGCCCATAGATACACTCGCAGTCAAGTCAGTGATTAACTCAATGCTGTTCAAGTTTTCTTCGCTGCGAACAATACTAGGGCCCGAGACCAATTCGACACTAGTTAAATGCAACAGAAATCACTCAGCACCTGTTGCAGAGGCGTGAAAAATCCCATTACCTATACCAGAGAAAAGGTGGTAGAAGTAGAACTACCTAATTTGTCTCGAAATTCTGCCGTTATTTTGATGACTTGGACATTAAATTGTGTCGGAAACGGTTACTGTGTATGAAGAACCTGCGAAAACACGTAAAATAAAACCGAAGTCTACCACGATGCCGAAAGTTTACTTCTAGATTGGTATCTTTTGATTGTATCATTTCCATCCCATTGTCTCGTTTTGTGTGCGTGTATCTTGATGGCCTGATATGAAGGGTAGCAACCTGGATCTTTGTGCAGTAGTTGTCTTTTTTTGATAACGATCGACTTATTGCTACGATGTTGTAAGCCTTTATGCTTTCAAGCTGTCGTTGGTAATATACATTGGGAACAATCTCCACTGCAATGAAAGATTGGTAGTTTTAGTGCATAAGTGGTCTCTCTTGCGGTAGGCCTTTTATTTAGGAATGTTAAGCTACATTAAGAGATCGCTAAAAATAAAATAGTTGATTATATGCAGCTGTGGACAGGGTCATAAAAAGTTGGAGATTTCGATCTTAGGATCCCACAGGAAAGCTGTAGATCATGGGTTTAGGCTTTCCTCGGTCACCTGCTGTTCAGCAGCGAATTGACCTTGTCGGCACTGCCTGATAATAATCATTCTCACACGCGAAGGTTGTTGTTCGTTTTCTGATTATTTTTCGGTTTTGTGAGTTATGAGGAACATTGTTAGTTCGAGTATACTCGCGTATTTAGTCTCGTTGTTCATTCACTTACTTCTCGGTTCTATTCGTTCACTTCAATTTGCAAATTTAATTACTCCCATCGCGTTGGTTAGACTAGGCTTAGAACTAAGGTATTCGACAGTTGCGCTTTCAAAAGTCATTCCTTGTGGTTGTACGAATGACAGATGAGGTCAAAAAGACTATTAATACTTGCACACACAGTCAACATTAAGCATTGGGCTGGTATAAGTACAACCCTATAATTCATCTAGCGTAACACTCAATACAAAGTATGCTTTCAGGGTCCATTTTTTCATCCAGTGGAAGCCATTAGAACTTATCTGATTCGGGCAGATTTTCTCGAACAAAGTTTATATAATCCATTTCTTTACCATAACCACCTAAAAAATCGTAAAGGCATGCATAAATGCTGCAAAGATGACCCTTCCCAATGCAGAATTTATATTTTTGACCACTTCGGGAGATCGTTCTTTTGTCTTATGAATCATCATTACATCAAATTAATTCAATAGACAATATCAACATAAGACCTGACACTACTGCATAGCTGCCCAAGTTGCTAAACTTTATGTCATTACATCAAGGGGAAAAGCACCAAGCTGAAAGATAAAAAACATGAAGAAGAGTTAGTGAAAGACAGCAAAAAGTGGTGAAAGAGAGTATTGAGGAATAAGAAAATAATAAATTCAGTATAACGACCAGGATGAAGCCAGTGTGTGGATAAATTTACGCCACTGACATCGATTCTGAACCATGCCGCCTAGAGTGTTTAACCACCGAGTTCCGTTGTCACGCGGACCCCAACAGGGAAGTCTACATCTGATTACATGGCTCAGACCAACAATCCAAGACTTCGTGCCATGATGCTATGCTTTAATCTGGCCGCCTCTTACGTTTGTCCGTACTTCAGTTAAGACTGCAAGGCAGGGTAGACAGTGACCAGGCTTGTGTAACATGTCTTAGCCACTTGAGCCAATGAAGGCTCATAACATCATCGTTTGATCTTTCTCATTTCCTCACAACTCTATACCTGACTTCTACATTAAGGAAATCGTAACCACGATATATGGTTTATACTACGAAGGCAACGGTGGTCGAACACGAAGCCGTCTTGTGTTCTCTACCTTTAATGATCACGTTTCACAGCCATACAGCAGAACAAAGCTAACTACATAGCAGTACACTATACTCTTAGTAGACAACTGGATACCACAGTGCTATTTTAATTGGCATAAGTTGATGAAAGCCAGTCGAACCCTTTGTATCCGTGGCGAGATTTCGTCGGTCAGTGACCCACCCGGGCTGATCCTACTTCCCGGATAAATGAAGTAATCAACGCACTCAGCCACCTCTCCCTGTTGTTAGACTGGATACCAGTGAAGACCAGTCCTGGAGCTAAAATTTGCACTTGGGTGGCGGGAGACGCATCTCAGAGATTTTCAGATTGCCAAAGTGTTCAGAATATTTGCATCTTGTCTGTGTCTTCATGTGACAAGACTATCACCTGTGTAATTTAGATCAACCATAGATTCCCCCTGCTAAGAACAATTCTTATAACGTCAGACGACTAAAGAGACTTCCGTGTGATAAAGTTGAACAAGAATAATGAGAGGTCCATCCTAGACGGACGCAACTTACTTGATAACTCATGATAGAATGTAACACACCCATGGGTTCCCTCAACAGTGAGCTATCTACTCGACACTTCTTTCAGTGAGGGGCACTGCCTTGAAATCTTGGTCAGTCAAATGCCACCTTCAGGGCAGGAAATACAGCCAGTATCCGGGGTTGGTAATATGCCTATTTTCCAGAACCTAGAGGAGTGTAGATATCTGGTCGGTATGTCCACGGGCAGGTTTGAAACATGCCTGTCTGTTTTCCGTAAGTTTGCTGTTCCTAAGCTCTGATACCTGACAATAAGACATCTGTTAATTGCAAACCTTGGATCGTAGACACGATTTCTCCCTTGTGTACTGTTACTATTCGTCTTTTCCATACTTTTAGCCTTTGTTACCCACTACTATTCTTGGTCGTCCATCTTGTCCATCTACATTTGAGTTGCTTCCAATTCTCCTTGTGCTTCCTAGAACACGTTCATGCGTTTCCATTAATTTTCTCATTAGTGTGATTTTTTTTCTTCCTTCCATCCAGAAATGTCCTTTAACTTGCGCGTAATCGCCCTCCAAACGTGCTCCAGAAGAAGCAGCAGTCTCCTGCCGTTCTCCTCCAGCAATAACTGATAGCAGCGTAATCTATCTGTATCCACCACTGAGTTGAGTTTGATAGATATCGTCAAAAGTGTTCCTGTTTGTCTGAAGTTCGTGTGGGTCAAAAATAAATGTTTCTCTAAGCATAAGTGTACCAGGCGATCACTTTCATCTGTTCATTCAGCTGATATTCCGGAAGTGTCTTTTTGCCTGACTTGGCTTACCCAGTGGTGCATTGAAATATCTGGCAACAACAATCACATGTGAACGTTTGGCTTTTTGTAGGAGACTAAGTAGTTTTGGATAGAACTTGTCCTTCACTTCCTCCGAACTGCAGTCACTGGGCGTGTAAGCAGAAATTACCAAGAGGCAACGATGATTTTCACTGTTCTTTTTAGTCCTCATTGCACAGTTTACTAGAACCGTCCACAGGCAACGGTCAACCGCAATCCAGTCAAGAAGTGTATTCCATAATGTATGACAGTGCTATAGCTACCTGCTAGACCGCTAGAACTAGCCATTGGATCTCCAGAAACTCGGAGGGTGAATTTTGCGAATCCACCATTTTGACCAGCTGGTATCAGGTGAATAACTGCACTTGCGTCCTGTCATCATCATCATCATCATCAATATCAACATAAGAACAGGCATTCCTGCCTAACGGTCCGAGTTGCCACAGCTCATATCAGTACAACAAGTAAAAAGGCAGTGAGGTGCAAGATGAAGATTAGAAAATTCAGTCAAACGAAATAGAAAGTCCGAAAAGAGAGAAAGAAAGAATAAGAAAATGGTGAAATTCGGTACAGCGTCGTTAAAATGAGGATAATGTGTGTATACATCTGCACCACTGACATCGGTTTTGAGCCATATCACCTAGAGTCTCCAACCACTGGTTCCTCTTGTCCCACAGACCCTAACTGACTAGTCTGCATCACCCCACATGGCTTGAACCAACAGTCACAGACTTGATGCATTGGTTCCATGTTTTAGTGTGGCCACCTCGGGCCTTTTTCCAGCCTGGACCTACTTCGGCCAACATTGTGTGATGAGGCAATCAGTGACTGGGCATATGTAATACGTGTTCCAAACATCTCAGTTGATGAAGGTTCATAACCTCGTCAACTGGACTTGTGTCCTGTATCGGTGTCTCACAAACATTGCACACACCCATGACCTGAGATACTAGAGTTTTGACTAGAAAAGCTTGTTGGCCGATTTGACAGAGGGTGCCTACGTTGAAAGCTTCAATGTTTAATTTCGAGCGTGGTTTCAGGAGACTAAGTATGCTATTATATGAACTGAAATCGTTATCAAGAGCTGCAGAGTTGGAAGAAATTAGAGATGAAGTAGGAATGTTGACCAGGGTACGTGACAAAATGTTAAAAGATCAAAATATGGGAGTTTGCTAATGATCTGAGGGAATATTTTTAGTAGTGACGGAGTTGTTAGGGTAGTTGACACTTCTCGTTTGCTTACACTGTGGAAAATTATTTCTTCTCAAGATGCCTGAAAAATAAATTTGGTTGATAATAGTGGTCCTTGACTACAAAGCTTAAAAGACATCTTCTTGAAGTTGATCGCATACTACCTTCCTATAACTTTGTGATTCTAGTTTCTTCCGAGTCCATCTATAAACCCATCACCAGTACACTGAGAGGTAGAGACGAGTGTGCCTATTTAGAGTTCGACTTATGCTAACCCACCTCCCTTCAAGGAAGGCAACATCAGTATAGTACTACTGTTTATCCTCGTAAAGCACTCCACTGCTGTCACACTTCGTCAAGCCAGCAGTAAAATGTTGCCATGGGTCGATATCATAACATAGCAATTAACATCATAAAAGCGACTGCTTTTTGTCTTACCTCCACTCAACTGACATTTGCGCTATGGTAGGACCCCAAGGGACCAAGTGTTCCAACGGTGTAGCTCGTTGGGTCATTTTAATGTGCGAACCCAACCACCAAGTCAGCGTAGCAGCTAACGATTAAGATGAAGCTGAAAACACTTTTCTTTTTATACTTATCCCACTTGTAAGTTGTTTTCTCAATTGCTCTGATAGTTTATCACCGTACTAATATTTTAAAGCCATAACCGAGGTTTGGGTAGCCACGTAGTATCACTTGCCCTAGCACAATTAGCGTGACTCATTGCCTGTTGCACGAATGTGCACGAGGATACTGAGTTCATTTCGATTTCGTAATGACTTGATGTTTGCAGAGACATTTCGTTTAATTCCTTAAAAACATTATTTAGATAGGAATTTTCACCTTATTGCAAGCTGACTTTGTTATCATGCAAACCTTTTTATTCCAGGGTATAGATGAGTGTTCAGTCTTTCCAATTATCAGAATTAGAAGAGAAAGCACGTGCGAATGCATTAAAGAGAGTTTCTGATCTCTTCCAAGTTAGTTTCACTTTATTTGTTTCGGTCAGTTTTTCTTCTAGAAACCTGAGCAACTGGATAAAATAGACCTTATAAAATCTCGGTTTTTAAATCAAAAAGTTAGTGAAACTAAACAAACCATATGCGTATATATTTTTTTTGACAGACTGCAACTGAAGCTCAACTTAAGATGGCGTTGTATAGCCAGTTGGATGGTAGTAAAGTTGGATTGGAAAAGTTGGATGCTGCTCTGGCTGAATCGCATACATGCAGAAATAGGTAAACTTTTTTATGTTTACTTTAGTGTAGGCTTATCCAACTGGGTTCATCATTAGGTAGTTTGGCTGGTTTGTCACACCAGTTGCATGAATTAAAAAATCTTTCAACTAAGTACAGTCAGGTAAGTGTTCCGGTTTCCTTTTTTAACACAAACATACAGCTGGGTGCTGCTATGGAAAATATGAGTTATCTTGTGAAAGCACCTGAACATTTTGAACAAGCTCGCACCTGCATAGAAGCAGAAAATCTTTTAGATGGCCATAAAATGTTGGTCACTTTAATTTTGTAATCATTCTTTTAATTCTGTTCAGAATGCAAGAATTGGAAGGCATTCGAGATGAGTTAATGTATGAAGTGTTTAGACAGAAGTCTATGGAAGATTTGGATGTGCGTAGTTATTCTTTTTTCTTTTATCAGTAATGTCATATTCGTTTCCTTTGTAGACATTACGTGCATTTTTCCGTGAGCTCGAAAATTTGAATGAGATGTTTAGACATAAAATAATTATGCTTGGATCACGTTTAACTAGTGCAGTGATTACGCACAATCGTTTCGTCGTCAATTGTATTCGTGTCATTGATCGAGAAGAAAGGTAATGTTCATTTTTGTTCACTTGGTATGACAATATGTTTACATTATTTGTTTTTTGCCAATGGCATTTTAGGATACGTTAACGTCGTAAGAGGCTTTTAAAATATCAGTTCTCATAAGGGGCTACTATGTACTTATATTATATTTCGTACATAGTATGTACTCACTACAAGTATGGATTCAAGGTGGTCAATATTTACTGTTTTCACAAAAATGTAGTTTTATATGAAGCTTTTTGGCTTCAAGTAATAATTGAGTATATACCGTTCCTTAAGGCAACTGATTGTGTATTTTTTGACTGTACGACCCTTACCTTCCCTTTGTTTGTTAAACAGCTGCTATCTCGACATCATGGTCGAGCTGATTTATCATTATTATCCAACGAAATAGGTTGCTAGGAACAGTTGTTCCTTGAGACTGCCATGTCAGAAAGGTCCGTAGGATAGTGTTAAGGCTAAAAGCAGTTATCTTCATAGTGTAAATAGTGTACGCTGTTATGGTCTGAAGGCGAAACCATACTGCTGGCCGGATGGGTTACGACTGCAGTACGATGACCAGCATTTCTTTTCGCTATTGATATCCCAACTGGAAAAGAGACTCAAAAAGGTCCGTGCGAAAGCAACACAGTATCCTTTACTGTGCGATACTCCAATGCATGTGGTTTGGGTTTTTTCTTGTCCAGCGTTAGAACAATCAACTCTTAATCTAACAATCTAAAAACGTTCTTGTGATGAGCCTCGAGCAGATGTCCCATAATCCTTGAGATCATGCAAAACGAACCCCATATCTTTCACATACTTTACGGAAACAACTTCAATGGTATGGGTAGCCGGAAAGTATCAGTCGCCACCCGCTACCAGCAGCATACAAAACTTATTCAACCATAAACTACATTTCCTACCTTTGTCCCCTTCCTAACTTTCACTTTCTGATGCAAATATTAAACATATTGCAACCTCCTCAGCCTGTCACTCTTCAACCATTGCTAGCGATCTAACTCAGCAAAACACCACACCTAGTCTCCAAAAACTACGCCATCACTTTCGCATTAGAGCTATCAACATCCAAACCCTATGGCAAATCGCACAACAGGCGTCTCTTTCCCAAACTATGGGATCTCAAGCCATAGATGCATACTATTTCTGAGATCCATACAGGACCCGAGTGTAGTTAATCACTAGACTTCACTTGATCAATGCTATGAATCAGAGAAATCCACTTGAAGAGTAAGTACGCAGAAATTCAACCATTGGTTCTTATGGACTTTAATGTAGGCATACTATCAGTCTTAGTAGAAAGTTCACTTCTTGAGCAGATACCAGTCAATGTTCGTCTATGCGTCGTGCGACTGAATTAGTTTGTAAGAACTGAAAAAGACCGTTACAGTCGTCGATTCGTACCCATATCGTCTGAATGCAGTTTGGTCAACTATAGCTTTGAACACTATTTGACTGAGCCCGATGATAAAAAAGTCAACGGTGAACACATCCGCATTGTTCGAACTTCTCTTTGTAGATACCAGACTTGAGAATTCATTTTCCAAATATTGTTCAGTTTATTTTGTCCTGTGTTGTTAACATCTTACATAATAACCAATTATAATTTTCGAACATATAAATTTTGAACACTAGCCATTGTCACAACTCGAATTTCTGCAAAACTGTCAACAGACTATATTGTACTATTACTAGATGTGACGAAAATATTCTGAAACCTTATTCTGTAAATCTTCAAAAATCTCTTTCACTTCTTCATTCTGTTCACATGTTTAGTCATTCTTGTGCTTATAATAAGTGAACTTGCTACATATATATGTGATGGTGCGATTACTGCAGCCATATTATAATCATTATTCACGAGTTCCAACCATAGCTAATTTTTGCAATATTGTAAATTAATAACCATGTGTAGTTTATAAGGAAGTAAGAACCTCTTCCTAGTTCGTGTCTGTTAAAAGGTCGCATTCCTAACAAAGAAATAAACTATTATTATTATTATTATTATTATTATTATTATTATTATTATTATTATTATTATTATTATTGTTACATCGTTATCAGTCATCGATAGATGACTGTTGTTTCTGGAATAACTGCTTGGATTCCGATCATGCATTAGCATGAGCACATGCACGTTTGCTCTTTCGTGAGTGCAAAAAACAAACAGGTCAGTTGAAAGATGAATTCAGGAACTGAGTAGATAACTTAGCATTTATCTGAACATGACAGCAATTTTCACCCGAATGAAGCCCGGGATAATATTTATTTCGCTGTAAAAATAGGGAGGAGACAAGTGAAAAGAGTAGGTCGTGGTTGGTTGGGTTTTGTATACTGCTTGAAACGTGTAGGTAGTTGGTGCTTCCCAGCTCCTCACATTTCGGAAGGGGTTTCTGTAAAGTACTTAAAAAAGAAAAGGGATTAATTTCGTGTGGCTTAGTCTATAATTTTCTCTACAGTATTTCTTTCGAAAGTTTTACTTAGCAGTTTAACAGAAAATCTTACGTTGAAGGGAAAACGCTAATATGTGACTGGACACTGCTAAGGAACATATATTCTAGCTACGAGTTTCACTTGTGATATATCTTTGGGTTAAGTGCATCGCAGGTACTGTGTGGAGGTTTATCTAATGGGCTAAGAGGCACACCAAATACCTGGCGCTTTATGATGCTATCCGTTCGTTCAGGCAGAAGTACATTAATTTAGGCCTGAATCTAGAACACATTTTGAATATTTCATCTGACCAAAAATCACATCCATTTAAAGCTAGCTATCTGCAGTGATATTATGCTATTTGTTTCTCACTGATAAATTGTTTGTATTTGATAAGACTTAACTTTTAATTGTTTCAGTCTTTATACCAGGTCTGAGTTTCATCATAATTGCCTTGACTTTGCTAATAATATTGATTAACGACTTGAGTTTAATTATCTGCTCTAATCATTGTTAACCGAATATAGGGCTGATGCGAATTGGCGTAAAAAAACAGAAAAACACGGTTTTATGCCAGATGGACGACCAAAACAGTGGAAGAAATTATTATTTGATAGTATTTTCAATACTATAAAAGACAAGTGAGTTTAAAGTAATCACCTGTAATTCTGTGAAAATTTAATGACTTCCAACAACTACTCATTTCACCTCCTTTCCGATATTCGATTATACAGTAAAGTCGCTGAAGTCAGAAGCTTCTGAATACCACGCATGAAGAACATAAGAATGAAATTTGGTATTGTGGTCGGGTATAATTTCATGTTAGTTTGTTAGATAATTACACCCAGCAAGATTATTATTATCACTATTCACTGGATGGCGTGTTTCAAACATAGTCAATTATACGTAGTCATATCGAAGTGCTTTTCATCTCTGGAGACACAGTTGTTGGTAAATGACTACTTTTAACCCACTTTAAGTACAAGGTATATGAAGTTAGTGCATGAAGTAAGTGGATGCACAAAATCTGAAGAATAAGAAAGGAGTAGAAAACTTCCATTTTAAAAAATACCAAAGTAAAGCTGAGGGTGTGTGATGACTCTGTGTGTTCGATCATCGTTGTTTCCGTTGGATTGCTCGTATCTGGTGACAACACCTTGTGAGAAATTTTAAGGTAAGACAGTATGTGTTTGGCATGATGGAAATCGTCGTTCAACAAATGAAGTCATCTGGAAACACCGGCTTCGGTGACTTGGACATGTGTTACGCATGTTGTCTCAACGGCTTCCATACCGTTCATTGTTTCCTAACCCTTGGACTGAATTGACGAAGCGAAAGGGTGGTAAGTTTATGACATGGTGCCTTGGGATGGAGGATGACTGTATCGCGTTAGCATCTGTTGGTGCATCACGACTCCCTGGGTGAGGTCCGAGAGATCATGCAATTCAGTGACTCGAGGCGTTATCAGATACGGCTCAGGATCGAAACTAGTGGGTGTCATGCTGTAGTTTTTTTTTAATCTTCTGGTGCTGAAAACTAAAAAATGTTTTGTTTCAAATGTATCATGCTATTCTTGTCATTTTTCTTTCTTACTTATCCACTTTCCATCGTTTATATCTCCACAATGTTATTATACTATTTTGTGTGACGCATTTCTTGGTACACCTGCTGTACATTGTTTGTGCTCTAATAGTGAATGATGCGAAAAGCCTGAAGAGGGTCTATCTGGAAACAGCATTGTTTGCTTATATGTCTTGTTCTTAAATGCAGTTTATTGAAACAATTTGACCGTGTAGGTTTAGTGAAACGTAGCCACTAGGTGTTCATTCCTTTCATTAGTATGTTGCTGACAAAATTGTTCATTGGTTCACCCTTATTATCAACGTTTAATTAGCGATTCTGCTAGATATAACCATTTTTTCTGATGGTAACAACGATCGAACGTTTTCAGTGTTTAGTCCCTCTCACTGAATGACCATGCATCACAGCCATAAAATCTAATCTAACGAGCACTTGTAGAGCTTTGGTTCATTAACCAGAGAATATGATTCATGTTTCAAGTCTCCTCCCAACTAATTGAGCTGGATAATATTACAAGCCCGCAGGCAATAATTTTGGTTACTAGCCTAGTTTAAAAACCTGTAGTAGGTTGAGTTGCATCACATTATAAGGAGCACTTGCGAAGCACATTGATTATACGAAGTAAAGTTGAGTCACCGGTTATTCGGTGGTAAATGTTTACTTGTGGTGTATGTTGAAATTATCTGACCATCTTGACTGATAAATCTGCTGGATTAGGCAATCCTTTTACAACTAGCGTATATTCTGTGGTGAGAATTATTATTCTTCAAGTTACAGCAAAATACTCTATGTATTTAAATCCCTTGGTAGATTCGGATCAAGGAAGAAGGATGAAATTTGCGGAACAAAATATCACTTTGTTTCATGAATTCTCTTCGGCCTCATACGGTCGAAAATCCCAATGGTTATTAGTACATAAGTTTTTTTCAAAACCAAGAAATTAACAATTTGAAGTTATATAACGAAATCACTGACAATCCATGTAATGTGTAAGCAAATTAGCTGTAAAGAGGTAAGAAATCAAATTATACCACATCAAATCATACCAAGGGAGTGAGAGACTAACCACACCCTCCTTCTATATGTGAAGGTCAGGTTGAAAGCGTCTTATTGCAATCGCTTCCGCAAGCGCAGCAATCCAGATATTCTCTGTACGTCGTTTATTTTAAAAGCACTCGAGGTTTCAACCTGATGTCCTTTGTCTACTAGGTGTCTGGCGACTACACTGGCTAGAAGTTTACTTCCTTTAAAGCATAGATTCTTGAGGTTATACTCAGCGGACCGAATGGATGCTCTCCTCTTAGTCCTTCAAATGTACTTCCTACCACAAGTGCATATGGTTGGAGGTGAGATGAATTGGTTAGGTATCCAATTTTGACTGGTTTAGCGAGCATGTGGTATTGTATACTGATACAAGTTTAGCTGCAGGAAAGCTCGTTCCTAGAGCTCCTGTGATCCTTGCATCTATTCGCTTGGATAATGCATCGCCCTTGAATGTAAGGTGTATAAAAACCTTCTTTTCCACAGTTGGTCTGTTTATTTCTCTCAATCTATTCTTTTCTACACTTCATTACAAATAACAAAGGTGTCGTCAACTTACCTGCGGTAATGTGTTGTTTCTCTGAACCTCCTTTTACTTCGGTCTGTGTCTGTTCGCAGCATTGCTCGCCTTTGGTGGGATCATCATGTGAGCAATGTTGAGGTCAGACGATCAGTGGTAGGCAAGACAGGCAAGTCAGTCGATGAGGTTGTGAACCTTAGTCGACTGAGATGGCTTGTGCATGTACTGCATATGCCGGGCAAGCCACTGTTTACCTCGATGTCCTATACTAGTGGGAGTTGGATTAAGTTGAATGAGGGTTCAAGTTGACCAGAGCAAGATGTGGCGCCAGTCAATGGAGTTCCTGACTGTTGGTTTGAGGCATGTTGCGAGATGTAGACCACCTGATTGGGGTTCTCAAGATGAAAGGAATCAGCGGTTGAGGACTCTTGGTAACACTGTTGGAAGTCGGTCACAATGGTGCAGGTGTGTTCACTCCTTGACGTCTTCTAAAGCTTGAATATTTTCACTAATCGTTATCTTCAAGTTGTTTATTCTCTGACACAAATTTGTTTACTTTGACAGCACTTTTTTCCTATCCACTTCTTTGTGTACTACTGTCAAGTGTGGCAACGTTAACCGATGCACTTGTGAAATTCTACGTTGATTTGTTTGTCTGTATGACTTCGGTCTGACCAAATTCGATATTACCGTTGGTATTGTTTCGTAAGTTTTCCCTACCATTCTTTCTTGGAATTCTCATCTCAACTGACAAAGAGAACAGAGTTAAGAATTACTGAAGTACGTCATTGAAGTTAAGCTTTGTTTATCCTAAGTACTTAACTTTCAACTGTTTGGCCGTACATTCCAAACCCGCACCACCTATCTAGTTGTAAGTGGTTAGTTAGCAGCATTACTCGTTAAACAATGGTTCCGGTTCATTGCCTGCTGTATGCACATACATTTGGTGACTTAGTCAAACTTACAGATGTTTTATTAGCATCATTGCTTTGTTGTTTTTCTGTTAGTGTAAAATACTTGTATTTTTCAGGTGGTGGTCATCATAATATGAATTTAGATAACCTATATCATCATTATCTGTAACGCTAACAAACAGTTTTTTGTCTTGCTTCATTCTATGATACAGAGTATTTGGCAGTGCATTAGACAATGAGAATGATAAAAATAAACTAGTTCGACATAATGAAGCTATTAGACAGCATACTCTAGCAGATTTGAAAATTGCAAAGGTGAGTACTATAGTTAAAAACAAACCATATAGGTTGTTAACGGAATTATTTGAATCAGAACTTTTAGGTTGTTTAGATTTTTTTCGGACCACCATTTTTCCTATCAGTCAGATAGACATTGGAAATTAATGGACTGATTCCTTCTTCTGTTCAACCTCTCAGATGTAAATCGTCACAAGAGTTTCTAAACTTGAGAAGCATCAAAATGAAATGTAGTAACTGTTGAGTACACTTTGATTTTGAGGGTTTTTTTCAGTGAACATCGTCTTGTCATTCTCTCTCTTTCTCTCTCATTCATCGTATAATAATAATAATAATAATAATAATAATAATAATAATAATAATAATAATAATAATAGTGACCGTAATTAAGTCATTCATTTCTGAGTGGTTCAGCGAATGTTTGTTTGCGTGCAAAGAATAATGATTAATAGAATACTAGATAAGGGTATATTTAATTGTGAAACTGTTAAGTATTTTTGTCTTCTGATGTCAGCAAAGGATGAAGTGGTTCGGATATAAATTATCGTTTGTAGCATAAGTCGGCCATACGGTGACCTGGTCAACCTTCATTTACGAAGTGGTTGGATTATAGGTTACTTATGTCTATTGAAGACTGATGTTAGACGAAATGGAAGCAGGTTTATAAACAATTCCTAGGGTAGAAGCGAGAATATACCACCTGAATGGAGCTTTTAAATATTGATTTAAACCTGAAGCAACAGCGTTAAGCTATCAGGATATGCTTTAGGGGAGATGAACGATTCTTGATTTAGACAAGAAATCAAATGAGATAAAGTTTAACTTTTGTCTACAACTCCAGCCACTCAGTTTTCGCCTTATCAGTACTGTTCATTGTTACAAAATGAATGTAACATGGAAAATCAGAAATATTCATTCATATCCACCCAAACTACTGAATGACAATTTAGCGCATGTGGTGCTTTTAACTATGTATTGAAGACAGAAGTCGTTGATTAACTCTGTAAGATTAATAAATCTATTATCAGCCAAAACAGTTTAAAACCTCTTGAAAAAGTGCATTGATTCACTTTTCCATAATTCTGAACAGCACAGAATTATAAAAATCAATACAAGTAGGATGATACCACAAGAAATAAGAACAAGAAAAAAAAGTAGTGTATGCATTTATATCATCGTGCTGAATTTAAATCAAGAGGTTGTACAGGACATGGTACATCAATGATGAAATTCTCGTCTCTCGGGTGTTTTTCTGTTTCTGTAACAAAGGTAAAGTTTAAAAAACGATATTCTCACTATACATAATAAGAATGTTTGTGGGAAATTTACAGGATGTTTTGCAGCAGTAAACAACACATGTCAATGCATTACAATAGACTTTGGTTGCATGTAATATATTATTTCTTATAAGAACAATTCAAGTACACAACTCTATGATGTATCCTCAGAAAAATAATTTATATGGATCTGGGTAACATTTCAAACTTATTCAGAAGATACGGTGCAGATGAACAAAAACAAGCTTATTTCTCATCTAAACATGAAAATTCAGGATTTACTCACATGAGAAATCTAAAAGATTTGCAAACTCCACAAATAAATTCAATCATATATAGTTTTGATACTTGTAATTTCCCGTAGCTGTATAGGGCCGGATCGCTCGACCTCTTGGCAGATGGATTCGGATGCAGATGCCTCGATACTGCTGGATATTTATGATTTTATATTGATCTTAATGACTATCAGATGAATCCAGGACTCGCATTTCGTCCCATCTGGGACTCGTCAGTTGGATAGTAGATAACCCTCCGGCATATATATATATATATATATATATATATATATATATATATATCGTCGACCACCTTGACAGTGAAAAATAGATGATGCTAACTCTGGCTTGTGTGTCAACCAAACATTTTGAGCTAGAAGTCGTATTTACGACACAAAAGAGGTGACTGGAGCTTTCGGCTGTAACAGGACTCTCCTTTACTATTTAGCTGACAAGCCTAAATGAATATGGTTTAGTGCATCTATTTGACAGCAGATGTCTCATGGGTCTCGATATGCGTAACCGCTGTTTTTACAAGATATAGATTTCCGACTAGGAATATGAGTACTGGAGATACTCGTCTTTAGTGTTTCAAGTCGAGAAGTCCATAGAAGCCAACTGTGACTCTAAACTAGATAGTCTTGAGAAGACTACGGAGGTACTACTGGGGACGATCTGTAATCAAGGCCTTGTTATGCTTCCAATGGAGTGACTATCCAGGTACACCCTTACCAGTTCATCTGCTGTCTTAGTCACATCCTTTAACCCACCGATTTTCAAGGATGTATTTTGAATTCGACGTTGTTTGCCAGTCGTTATAATTGCATTTGTTTCAGACCGGTCTCATTCAACTTGTGTGAGTCTACTAGGTGTGATAATTGTTTGGTGTTTTCCGAGTTTTGAGGTTTGTTCTTGGACGTCTCATGACCACGCTAGGCAATTTCATCAGCATCTACTTTATCAAGCGAACATCCAAGAAAAATCTTCAAAGCTCGGAGAATATCAAGCAACTGTTATCCTCATCCTGAGCTACAAATCTTCTCTACTGTTTATTGGGTGTCTGGCGCATGTTAAAAATTGTGGATACTTCTTGTCACTGAATTCGCAAATGGTTAGGTGTTACTGCATACGATTTGCATCTAATACTGATAGCCATCGTTTTACTGCTGACTTGCACCTTTTATATGTGGCTTGTTCTGGTACGTGATCTGTCAGAACACTGACCTCAGTAGCAGCTTCCAACAACATAGGCATCTTTATATGCCTTAGAACGTATGCTACAAGTCATATATGGGGCCTCGATTTTAGTCCGTGAAATACTTTGGTTGTAGCCACATAAAAGAGGACATAGGTCAGATATACGTGTGTCGATCTTACCTTTTTGTTTATATCCCGTCGATGCCCTGATGAGCAATACAACAACTGTTCACGTGAATACTTAATCGTGCCTTGTATGTTATTCATGTCTATCTATGCAATGTTTATATATGTAGGATGGACATATGAAACTATCATCAGCTTTTCATGCACCTGTTCTCTTTAAAAATTTTCAGAATATATGCCCAACATATTTTCCAGCGGACTATGCTATATTCGATCGGTTTGTTGAAATGTATCATGAAGCGATTGGAATGCATGTACGCTAAATATTGGTCAGTAAAATAACTTGTTCCTGTTACAGGTTGAAAGCTTAGTACTTGAAGGTCTATCTGATACAGAGATTGTCCAGTTACTCGGTTGGATAAATTCTTATCAGTAAGTTATAAAGAACCTTATCTTAATATAACTTGTTATTTTCTTCTAGCACTGAAGAGTTTATGAAGAATCCTTTCATGAATATTGACTTCAACCGGTTGAACTTGAAGCATCCAATCAATCTGTTACCTGAAGAGACGTTAAATACACTTCGGAAGCAGTGAGTTTTTAAATTAGGCACTTTATGGTTACTTGTGAATCCTTCGTCTTTTTGTGGACGTGTAATCTTTGGGAACGTAGTTTCCTCGATTTCAGCACTTATATTCAATTGTTCACAAATCTGAACCACTTGTCAAGTTTTTACAGCCATGTATTATTATTGAAATTTACACAATGTGAGTTGTTCATGGCCTAGAACTTGGACTTGTATTCAATTACTAAATTGAACTATACATAGGTTTATGATTTAGTTATATGAAACGTTTAAACTTTGCGTGTTTTCTGCAGCTGAGCAACCAAACTTTGTAAACCTATCTCCAAATGGCTGCCAAATTGTAATGTCTAAGTTACTACGCCGATAAACCAACCATATGAAAGACTCGTTCTATCAAATTAATTCCCAAGTTCAAATTTATGCAGTCTGCCTATATTTTACTGCTTTACTGAATATCATTTCTTTTATATTGCACACTTTTTAGAGAGTTATTCATACTATTGCGTACAGGTTTTCAACTGTTTAATATACATTTGCTTTATCTCCCTAATGTTTTCAAGTATATTTTTCCCTTAAACTCTTTTAACCTTTTTTTTAGGTATGTTTCCAAAACTATTGAACGGTTAAAGTCATGGTTTGCAAACTCGCTTCTTAAGGATACATCTGTAAGTTCATAAATATACCCCTATCTTAAGACATAATTTTAAGATGACAGGTGTCTAGATAAACAGACCTCATTGATAAGTCAGATTTCCACTATATCTGTATGAATATTTTCCAGGACACTTATTGCATTGTATAGATCCTACCTAGCATATATCTCCATTGAATATTACATATTCATTGTACGTGAATTGATCTTTACAGTGTCGTTCACAAAAGTGAAAATTCCAGCTCAAAATGATGATCTTGGAAGCGTTACTACCTTTAAATCTTTGGAAAATTAAACAATGAAGCCTTCATTACTATTCCATACTATATTATCATACAAAACTCCAAGGAGGTATGAGTTATATATATTTTCTTCAAATAGCTTGGAAGATATCCCCGACAATCAGTGATGTTGACGGTTTTTTCGATCACTTTGCTATCACTGCATACATTAGTCTTCTCTGAATGCTTATTTTAGTGGAGTGTCGTTTGAATCCGCAATTCCTCCACCTATTAGTAAATTGGATTCTTATCTCTTCACCTGCCAATCTGAAGATTATTCAGAGTACTAACCTTCAAAAATCACTGGCTTTCTTCGAGTTTCCTCTATCCAAAATTGTCACTATGAAAAATGACAGTGTTTAATGTATGTGTGTTATCATGTGCAAGTGGTCTGTGGTCGATATGAAGTTTTGTAAGTACACTATATCAAGCGGTTCTTCTATCAACGACATTGGGTCATTTGGTTTATTCGTATAAGTAACTGAACTAATCAGATGCATTTAACGACCATTATTTCACTTGATAAACATTTGTACAGTGTCTAATCATGTAGTGAAGTTGATTGTATCACTTGACATCAGAATTGTCTGGGAGTTGAGCAGAGCTACGTCTCATTGAATGATCGTAAATCGAGTCAAAGTCATATTCTCTTGATTTCAGGTTGGTATTCATCATGAACTGATATCGGTCGAAGAAACATTGGAAACCTGGGAGCACTGGACAACTGGTTCGTCCTAGTATGAGGCTCCCTAATAGCTCGCACCTATGACCTCACCTCTCTAGGATCGAACCCAGGGCGCTCAGATTCCTACGACTAGCACGTTACCGCTGAGTCGGAATGCAATGGTTTATGTTTCCTACTTCTGTCAGTTCACGTTATAGCGCCATCTCCATCCGATGCCGTCATTGAGTACATGTCCTCATGTTCGACTTGGTTGGCCGCACCAGTCACGACTTCTCATTGAAACCTCTGAAATCGCCTCTCAAAGCTAGTCAAGCCACCAATGAGAACTGGATTAATTCAATTTAGAGGTTAGTGGGGACATATTTATTGATTTCAGGTTGATATTCACCACTAAATGACATCATTTGGAGAAATACTGGAGACCTAGGTGCACTAGAAAGCTGTTTCGTCCAAGTATGGGACTCTTCAGCAGCACCTCCCATGACCCCCCTCCTTCTAAATCAAATCTTTTTTTCGTCTTCTCTCTTATCTTATGTATAAACATTATTTCCCAGCTGAATCTATTCATTTTATTGAAATATGGATCATTATATACAGTTCTAATTATTCTATTGTTTCTTAGGATTGGCAACGTTCAACAGGTCCTGAGTTAGATGGGTCTTCCAATTATTTCACTGATTTGCCGGTATTAGTCATGACACCTGTCAATGAAATGGTAAGATATTTATATTAAAATATATGTTTAGCATTTCTATAAGATTAACGAGTAGTTTTCTGTGCAGTTTTCGTCATCGTATCATTGGAGAATAACTATTAATTGTACAAAAAGACTAAAAATCTCAAGAGATGTCTGTGTACATGTGGAAACGAGTCTTTGTAACCTTGCGATGTTTACTATTCCTGGTTGTGTTTACCCTTTTCATCAATTTATGTCCGTAAAACGTGATGTAAAGAACTGTGAACTGGGATGATTGAATATATATTCGCTCATGGTACCGAACTTATCATGGTACAGAGGTGTTTATTTTTGAACCCTAACAGAATGAATATCATAATATAAGGTTTTCTACCAAATAAATAGAATCCAGAAAATGCTTATTCATCTTACGAAGTGTTGGTCGTCTTAATGCGACTTGAATGCAGTGTTCATCACTTCGAACACCAGAGAATTATGCAGTAGCCAACTGAATTGTAGCGTATACATGTTTTATTCAGCGAGTGAAGTTTTCACTCAAGTTTTCGATTTTTGCACCCAATAGACCACTCTTTCGAAGTACCGGTTTATTTCGCAGATGATTTGACATTGTTTGCTTTGCTATAGCTAAAGCTTGGATTACTCTGCCCATCCTCTCAAAATACTGTCATAAGGCACTTACTGCTTCTGCTACGAAAGCCTTTTCCAATACCTTCACACGGCGATCGTGTTTCCACAAAAGTCAGACAGTGTATGAAACACCGGTGCCTGTGATCGAATTGATAAATATAGACAAAACAAATAAGAAAATCAGAAAATCCCGATTCCAAACCACTAGCAAACACATACTTTAGCATCGAGAACGGACTAATGGCCTACGAACACTGCTCGGACACTGGTAACCATGGAAAGCACCGAATTCCGTTGTTTTACTCTCTTATAGATCAGATTTTATGCCAAAAAGTCGAAAAGTGTTTTTAGAACTTTGTTTGGGCAGTAGTAATAGTTCCAGATAATTGCCAACGTGAACATGGAGGTTTAAGGACCTGGATAGGCGCTAACAGAACACACGATAAGAACAAGGAAAGCAGAAGGCACACGTCACAGTATTTGAAAGGTTGTAATTAATTGTACTTAAGGATATCCAATGTATATTCGCAAAACTATTTTCAGTAATAATATGGTTTCGGTACGTAGGATGTTTGCAAAGATATTTGAATAAAGTTACATGGAATAGGTAACAAGTGGTACATACAGTAAGACGACCATCTGCTTCAACCTGGGTGTCTGAGAATATCACAGCTAATATACAAATAATGAAATAACTCTGAAGCACAGAAATCCAGTAAATTGGTCAAGCCTTCCTGTAATTACTCAAGTATATCCTGCAAACCAAACTCAAATATTCTGTCATCATCATCAATATCAATATACGACCAGGCTTTACTGCGTAACGGTCCGAGTTGCCACAGCTCATATCAGTACACCAAGTAAAAAGGCAGTGAGGCGCAAGATAAAGATAAGAAAATTCAGTCAAACGAAATAGAAAGTCCGAAAAGAGAGAAAGAAAGAATAAGAAAATGGTGAAATTCGGTACAGCGTCGTTAAAATGAGGATAATGTGTGTATACATCTGCACCACTGACATCGGTTTTGAGCCATATCACCTAGAGTCTCCAACCACTGGTTCCTCTTGTCCCACAGACCCTAACTGACTAGTCTGCATCACCCCACATGGCTTAAACCAACAGTCACAGACTTGATGCATTGTTCCCATGTTTTAGTGTGGCCACCTCAGGCCTTTTCCTAGCCTGGACCTACTTCGGCCAACATTGTGTGAGGAGGCAATCAGTGACTGGGCATATGTAATACGTGTTCCAAACATCTCAGTTTATGAAGGATTATAACCTCGTCAACTGATTTACCTCCACTCCCTAAAAATCTATACTTGACTTCTGCGTTACTCACGTGGTGACACCACGAAACGCAGCCTATGCCATAAAGGCAATGGTGATCAAACACCTGAACCCAGCCTTCTCATGTCTTCCACCTTCAATCGTCATGTTTCACAGACATGGATACAGTAGAACAGAGCGGACTGCTGTGCAGATGCAGTACAAGCGACCCTTAATAGACAATCGGATATCACGGCGGTGCCGTAGGTGGTGTAAGTTGGCAAAAGCCAGCTAGCCGAGCCGTTTGTAATCTGTGCAGAGATTTCATCGTCCACTGAGCCACTAGGGAGGGGCTGATCCTGCTTCCCAGAAAGTGAAGTAGTCGACACACTCAATCACTACACTCTCTATTGTTAGCCATGATGGGGCACCGTTGAAGACCAACGCTGGAGCAACAATTTGCATTTGGGTGGTGAGAAACGCATCCCAAACATTCTCAAATTGCCACTCAAAGTGTTCAGAAGACTCTGCATCTTGTCAGCATCTTCACCTAACACGACTATGTCATGTCATCTGCATATTCTAGGTGTAATGAAAATTCTCCTTTGATTAGATCAACGTCTGTGTAATCAGGTGACGAGAGGGAGACCTCCATGAGAATATCTAAGATAAAGTTGAATAAGAATGGAGAGAGTGGGAACCCTTGATGGACACCACTCGATGAGCACAGCTCCGCATATATCTCACCATAGGCTCTAACATGCCAACAAGTGTTCGAGTAGGGCGCCTTCAATGAAGTGATGTACTTACTCGACACGCCTTTCAGTGAGAGACACTGCCATAAGACTTCTCGATCAACGGAGTCGAATGCCGCCGCCTTCAGGTCGAGAAATACAGCTAGTGTTGCGCCTCGATAGGCGTGCCTATGTTCCAGAAGCTGGTGGAGTGTGAATATTTGGTCGACATACCTGTGGCCGGGTCTAAAGCATGTCTGCCTGGTTTTCTCGGACTTGTTGTTCCCGATCTGCACTCAGGCGTGTCGAAGAATTATAGAACGTAGAATCTTGGACACTATGTTTGTCAGACTGATTCCTCTGTGGTTATCACAAGAGGACTTCTCACCTTTCTTGAAGACTAGCACAATCAGCAATTCAGACCAGTCAGAGGGTATCGTATTTGATTCTCATGTACTGGTTAACACTTCTACTAACCTGACTAAGAGCACCTTACCACCATCCTTGTATACCTCTGGAGCTAGTCTGTCTGGTCCTACCACCCTTCCTCGTTTCAAGTTACCTACTGCTTGCTTGACTTCTCTGAGTGTTGTGGGGCCTATCTCAATGTTCCATTGAGGATCCGACTGGAAAGCGGGCAACGTAATGGTGGCTGGAGGCCAGTTAAACTGTTCCTCGAAGTGTTCTGCCCATCGTTCCAGTTTTCTCCCCTGCAAGTGAATCGCAGATCCGTACTTCTCCGCTATAGCCTCACTAATTGTTGTTGACGTTTTCGCTATCCGAACACGTACTCCAGAAGGAGCAGCAGTCTTCCACCGATCCTCTCCAGCGATGACTAATAGCACAGTTGTAGCAGGCGATCACCGTTATCTGTACGTTCAGCCGGGATTCCGAAAGTACCACCTAAGTGCCTTACTGCCTCACTCAGTCTACCCACCTGTGCATTGATGTCACCTGCCTCAAACACCACGTTCGAACGTTTGGCTTTCGAGAAGAGGTTGGACAGTTTACGGTAGAACTCGTCCTTCACTTCATCCGAACTACAGTCAGTGGGTGTGTAAGCAGAGACTACAAAGAGACAATGGCAAGTCTCACTATTCCTTTTAGTTCTCACTGTGCCATTCAGTCGGATAGTGCAGAGGCGACTACCAACTGGGATCCAGTCTAGTAGTGAGTTTTCTGCCCTAGTGTTTAATGCTATGCCTACACCTCGAAGACCACAAGAGCTAGCTAACGAATCTCCAGGAACTCGAAGAGTGAATTTTGCGGATTCATCAGATTGGCTGGGAGATGTTAGGTGAGAATAACCGCACTGAGGTCCTGTATGAGTGTCTCACAAACACAGCACACATCCATGACCCGAGTTGCTAGAGTCTTTGCCAACAAAGCCTGTTGACCAATTCGACGGAGGGTGCGGACATTGAAGGCTCCAATATATAATTTGCAGCATGGTTTTGAGGGATCAAGGTTGCTGTTTTTCTGAGTCAGATAGTTGTCGAGGGATGGAGAGGTAGGAGAAGTTGAAGATGATGTAGTATTGTTAATTGAGAGACGTGAAGGAAGATTAGGGTGTAATGATGGGGGAGGGTGGGTAGCAGTCTGAGGAAACTGAGTGCTGATGGAGTTGTGAGGGTGGTTGACACTTCCCGGCTGCCCACACCGTGGAAGGCTATTTCTTGTCAAGGTACCTGAAAGAGATTTGTGTGACCACAGAGCCCATCGGACATCTGCTTGAGGCCTGTCACACGAAGCCTTTTGTGTATGGTTGTTTTGAACTTTTGTATTTTTGGGACTGGATGGTGGAAGAGAAATGACAAATGAACTATCACCACCGGCCTGGCAGACCGTGGTGTATGATGGAGTGTGTTATTTTTGGGGCTGACCTTTTCTAACCCCCCTCCCCGCTGACATTGAGAAGGCAGTATCAGCATGACACTGCTGGTCATCATTCAAGGGAAACACCTTACTGCTCCCACACCTCATCCAGCTGGCTGCAGTACGACTTCGTCCTCAAACTTCCGTTATAGTTTAGTAATTTACACCACAACGATAACGGTAACTGCTTTTCTTCTAACCACTATCCAACAGAAGTTTTAGGTATGGTAGGACCTCGAGGGGACAAGTGTTCCACCAGCATAGCTCGTTGGGTCATTGTGATATGCAAGCCCGACCACCACGTCAAGTTAGCAGCTATCTGTCATTTCACCTAATAAAGTATGCTGTTTCTCGTTATTATTTTCAAATTTACCTATATATTTGTGTTCTTGTTTCACTCAAGTGCCTGTTTTTGGCCGAAGTCTCAGTTTATTTGCACCATTTTCAGTAGCTGAACTGTTGCTTCCAAAAAGTTGTCCCGTAATGGACTATCTGATCCTCCTACTCTGAAACCATGCTCACTACTTAAACTGACCATCTTTTACTTTTATACCTGTATGCAGATCAGAAAACAGGTAGCTTTATCGAAAACTTCTTCAAATATCTCTATTGATGTGTGCTATGTGTGAGATGCACATGCGGAATCCAAATGAAGTGGTTCCAATAACGTCTTTGCCCACCTGCTTAAAAATGTGCTTGTTGCGTGCATACCAGCAGCCAACTTTAATGATATCCTTTATTGCTTTTAGTATTAAAGCTGAGGCTGAAATAATCGTCTAGATTCCCTATCAAAAATCATGTATATGCCATCAAGCTAGAAAGCAGAGTCAGAGAAGGAAGTAACTAGCAAAGGAAACAACATTTCCTCGTTATTTCTGTCTGTAGTCTCAGAGGCTGCAGCTCGGATACCGTCAAAGAAACTTTATGCCATCAGCTGTATGACCTTCAATACCAGGCGTGCTTGACAGATATGTAGTGCTAGCTGGAGATCCAAATGCAAAAACTGGATGTCTAAACAGATGAGTATCATGTAGGTGGTCAACAAGAATTTTTCGGTTTCAGGTCAAATAATAGACAAGGTTTTCTACAACCCAACGCATATCATAACTTGTTTCTAGCGAACGCCAACTTCCGACACAGCCATCATCCTTGTGCTAAGAAATTCCCTGCTGCCACTGCAACATGAACTGAAATAGCTCATATTGCAATCAACTACTGATGAAATGAGTATACTCAGGACTGCAGCTTCTTCTGGTGCACATGTCTGGACTTTGATCACACTTTAGCGTGCTCGTACTCCGAAATGCGTCAGCGTAACTAATCTTGTTGAACCTAGTATTGCAAATAAATGCCATATGCATATACCGTCTCCGTCTGCAGGTACCTCGCGATTCTGTAGATAGGGTCTGAGAAGTCATGCAATTAGCTGCACTTACAAATTGCCATGAAAACGGCGTGTGAAGCTGCTTATGACTTTGAAGGACGTCCCACTGAGTTTTTGTGAGATTCTAGTAACTTGTCACTCATAGGTGTATTCTGGCAGGTAGTAAGCATGAGTGACTTTAAAGGCCTCCCTAGCAAATGCTGAATATACCAATCAGGCTTCGGTATTTCGCCTGGGAAAGTACTTCTCAATAAGAAGGAGGAGTGTAATTGGCTATCTCATCAGTTGCTGGGGTGGCCTTTAAGGTCATCCGCAAGCACAATGGTGTGTTCAAGCCCTGTACATGACAGATCAAACAGCATTTTCGTAAGGGTTGCCAGGCTTAGTGGTCAGAACATGGAAGTGAGATGAAATCAGCAGCTACGTCTGGTGACTGTGAGAGCCACTTCCAGCTCATCCGATCAAGTACCAACAAAAAGCGCGTTGTCAGTAGGACGATCCATGGAGCAAATGGTAAGCCAGTCAGCAAAGTTTGGAGATGCGTGAAACGCTGAACAAAGCACTACGAACAGCCACTCCACTGGCCTGCTTTTCCAACAACATCGATTCAAGTGTCACGCAATGTACGATAGAGTTAACTCTGACCTACCTAACAAAGCAGAACTCCAGGAGGAGCTATAAGGTACCCAACCTATCGGAATCACCCTCAGCTCTTTTTAAGGATAGAAGGGATACTGTAATCAGGGAACCAACCATATTGTGTGAGGAAGTATGAAAGAATCAGAATGTTCCACCATTCTAGAATGAAGCTATTGCTGTTGCAATATGCGTAACGTAATTGATGACCACTGTAATATTGGTCTGATAATTGTAGCACATAAAATGTTGTCTAGTATCATTTATTGCAAGCTCTGTAAAACACTGCAAGCTCTGAAAGCTGATTTGCAAGGAGCAAGGTGTGTTTTCAGACCGTGGATGAGCTGATCATGTATCCCCCCATCTGCCAGATACTCATACCCCACCACACTTTTCTCAGGCCAACGATCGTTGTGTTTGTTAATGTTAGTGCTGTCTTGACTCGTTGGAGAAGTCCCTGGTCTTCATTTGTCTGTTAGATAAGGTAACCTGGGAGAAGTTTGTTAATACCTTTAAAGGCCCATTCAAAACATCTCAGGTAGAGTAAGGGTGTACAGCCACCTTTTCTCATTCGAAACCAATTTCGCGAACGATGAAATTATTGAGACAGCTTTGAAGAAATTATGATGATGGTGATGTAGATCATTGTTGTCTTTGTTTGATTTCTAGCATCCGGTGGAACAGAACGTATTTAGGCGTGGTGGACTTCATCATTCGTTGAGTGTGGTCATATTAAAACACCGGTCACGGTGGCTTGAACATTTCTTATGAATTTCGTTCCAGCAACTTTGAAACCATAAACTGTTTGTTCTACCTTGGACTGGTTGGAAGGAGCAGAGAGGTGGCCGGTGTATAAAATGGCTCCCTGATATGAAGGATAGTTGTGTTGAGTTAGCATCCCGTCCCGTACTAGGACGCAACAGCTGTCCAGTGCTCCCAGATTTTCAATGGTTCCCCAACTGATGTCAGTCCATGATGAATACTACTTCTAAATTAAGATATAATCAAACGCGATATCAAATATTTTCGTACAAGAAGTTAATATGCCGAACCACTCCTATCAGTTTGGTTTGGAAAATCAACTGAGTGAAATTTTCAAACTTGGATATTTATGTCATCCACTTATCAAACGTATTAGTAGGATAGGATGACTATCACTTCATGCTTTCTAGATGGCATAGTTGATTAACGCACGTCCTGGATTCTTCTGCTAGCCACAACCAAGTAATGATCATAGTTGATTAACTTGAAATAATGATCATTAAGCATCTTCTACTGCTGAAAAGTAGTGAATTTTTTGTTTTAACAGTATCTTGCTGGACTACCCTTCTAAACACACTATTCTTATTGTTTTCGTTCTTACTTATCTACTTTCCATCGTGTATGTCTTCACAATGTTGTTATACTATTTTGTGTGGCGCATTTCTTGGTGTCCTTGCTATACCATGTCTATTTTTGTAATATAATAATGGTAATAATAATAAATGCATTCAGTAGGAGTAAGTCTGTAGTATCGCCATCGAAATCTTTCCATCTTTTTACTTCCACACTCATTGTTTTGCCACTTGAACTAGACACTTTTTACAGGCTATCGCAGCTGAAGAGAAACAAAAGTTTATTTTGCAATCATTTCAAGTCACTGTCAGTTGTATAACAATTGAGAATATGTTTCTACTGGATAAGTGTGTCTATATACTTGGAAACTACTAACCAACGATGCATACTAATGACTCATTTCGATGGGCAACTGTAGCGCTTTTTGTAAATGAAATTAGGATGAGGTTATTGTAATCAAAGAGTATGTATACCGAAATGTAACACTAATCCATGAATTATAAAATATAAAAATACCACTCAGGAACCACATGCTTATGTATACAGAGAGCTACTAACCTGCAATTTCATGTTACAGGTAAGGATACTGTTGGGCCTCTGTTATCTGGGTAGATAGAATAGGCTTCTGAAAACTAACATGCTGGTTGAAAGTTATCCATCTAAAACAGTAAGCTATATTTCTTGAGACAATTGAAATTGATTACTCAAAGTCGATAGCAGTGTGGTAGATGCATCTATACTTCATTTTCAACCAGATTTGGGAAATATTACGTTGCACCTTACCCACCTCAGTATCTTTCTCTTTCTTCTGGTTTCAAATAACTTTCGATATCATCACTTTCATTCCCCTCATTGTTTTTCTCTCGATTTTTCTGTGAAATGAGATCTTTTCTCGTTTAGATTAGGGCTACTTAAAAGATTCACACATTATCTAAGAGCATATTGTGCTACTAGGGACGAAGCTACAAAGAAAATCTTCACGTCAGCCATCATGACGACATGGGAGATATCGAGCAACATCCCTGAAGAAACTTGTGTGGAAGAACACTGGAACTCTTTGAAAGCTATGTGGAAAAAAACCTGCATACCCGTATTAGGAAGGAAGAAGAAAGAAAACAAGAAATGGATCTCCACGGATACATGGGAACTGATGGAGAAGAGAGAGGAAGATGGTGAATCAGAAAATGAAGCAGTGCAAGGATGAACGACGAAAAGAGTAACTCAGTACAACGTATAAAACACTGGACAAAGAAGTGAAGAGGCCCTTTGAAAAAAGCGAAAGTCCTGAATCCCACAAAACTGATTAAATTCTGGAAAGCAGCAGGACCAGATAGAATCCCGCCAGAAGCATTGAGAGCAGACGCAGAGACAACAGCGGACATGCTGACACCACTATTGCAGAAGGTCTGGAAGGAAGAGAAGGTACCTGCCGATTGGAAGAAGGGCTACCTTGTCAAACTTCCAAACAAGGAAGACCTAAGTCTTTGCAAGAACTGGCGTGGAATCGCGCTCCTGTTCACCCCAAGCAAAATATTGAGCCACATCATCCTGGAGAGACTAAACAATGCTCTAGATTCAAAACTACGACCGGAACAGGCTGACTGGTTGGCTTCCAGAAGAATAAATCATGTGCGGATCAAATTGCAACACCACACTACTCATCATCATAGAACAGAGTATAGAATGGCAGTCAACCCTCTACCTCAACTTCATCGACTTTGAAAAGACCTTTGACAGCGTCGACCGAGAAGTAATTTGGCAGGCTGCTGCTTCAACACTACGGAATACCACAAACCGTTATCAATCTCATTCAACAACTAAATGAAGACACCACATGCCAAGTGATCCACAATGGAGAGCTCAGTGATGCTTTCGAAGTGAAAACAGGAGACAGGAGTAAGACAAGGCTGACACTTACTATCACCCATGATGTTCCTGATTGTAGTGGACTGGGTCATGCAACAAACAGTGAGGAGCGAGAAGATGGGCATACGCTGTTTGACCGATGAAAAAACCCTAGAAGATTTGGATTTCGTCGATGATGATGATGATGATTTAAGTCTAATGTCTTATCTCACAAACTCGAAGATCTACAGGCGAAAACTAACAAGTTGACAGAAGAGGAGATGCAGCGAAACAGGACTTCAAGTGAATGTAGAGAAGATGGAGGTGATGAAGATACCCAACCAATAACTGCATCAACAACAAGCACCAATCAGTATTAACGGGAGATACCTAAACGAAGTAGTCTCTTTCACCTACCCGCCTAGGCAGCGTTGTTTCAACTACAGGCGGTGTCACAGACGAGGATGTCAAAACCAGGATCGGTAAAGCAAGATAAGCTCTCATGAATCTGAAATCAGTGTGGAGATCTACTGCACTCTACTGCATTCAGCATAAAGCATGAACAAGATCCGGATTTTCAACACCAATGTCAGTCAAGTCAGTGCTTCTATATGGTTCAGAAACTTGGCGTGTCACAGAAAGCATTTCTAGCAATCTACAGACATTCATCAACAGCTACTGCCTACCCTCACTCGATACTGACACACTGAAGATCAGATGGCCAGTAAGAATAAGCAACAAGAAACTCTCGCTGGGCAACGAACCAACGAGGCAAGAACCTATCGTTGAACAAATATGCATGGAAGGAAGTGGAGATGGATTGGGCATACACTGAGAAGGCCGACTGAGGACGTCACACGCCAGGCCAGCCCCTCGAGTGGAATCCAAAGGGGGGACGAGTTGGGTGTCCGAGGCGAGGGTGACATGGAGGAGATGGTGTGAGGAAGAAATGAGAGCTTGTGGGCAGTCGTGGTGCCAGGTTGAAAAGACTGCAGAGAAAGAGTGCAATGAAGGCGTGCTATTGAAGCCTATGTTCCACTAGGTACCAAAGGAATAAATAATATATATATATATATATATATATATATATATATATATATATATATATATATATATATATATAAATAATAATATTAAGCTCCTTAATCACTCGTTCTTGTTGCTTGGCGGTGAATAATATCTTAAAAATGAAATCGGCATTAGTCTTAAAGTACGTCGCTGTGTAATGCTCATATGTGACTTACTCGAGACGGATACCCGAAGGTTCTAATGAGAAGTTATGACCTGTGGGATCAACCAGTAGGAAGTGAATCGCATGCCAATTAAAGTCTTTGGATGGTAGTTTCACTAGATTGCGAATCGACAGAAGCAGGAAACTGTGGCTCATTTAACTCCGACCCAATATTTAAATGGTCAGCGTGTTAGCCTTGAAGCCTTAAGGTCCCGGTTCCATCCCTGGTGAGTCCATGATCACGCACAGATGAGGAGTCTCATACTAAAACGAAACAGCTGTCCAGTGGTTCCAGGTTTGCAACGGTTCTCCATGTGATGCAGTCCGGGATGAGTACTGCTTTAAGAATAGCTTGCTTTTTTTAATATCGAACAAGTAGCGATAAAGTGAAATACTTAGAATTTCTTTTGTTTGGATTTTGAGAAGATGAAAATGTTAAGAGGACAGTTACAATATGCGATTTTGCCTCCAAAATACATCATCCAATCATATGGTTGACGTTATTATTTATCTACTTTTAGATGAGTAACTAGTATTGAAAGTATGCGCAAGATGTTGTGTGGTTGATGAATGTTCTTTCATGGTTTTGTATTTATTCTGCAGCAGAATAATTTGGACTTTTCACTTATTTTGAATAGCCAATATAATTTTAAATAGACCTACTGTGGCCTACTTTTGATTAATCACAGGATGGAAGGAAACGCCTATGTGACACGCTTTGTTCTTCGTTGGTTGTTCAACGGACTAAGATGGTCCAACTGGGAATTTTTCACTGTTCACAGTACATTTGTAATGCATAGAATACTCTATCATTTGTGTCCACCGTTTCAAGGTTTCACTGTATAATAATTTCATCTTTATTTTTCGCTTCTAAAATAAATTCTGCAGATTGGTAAAGGCAATTTACTACATTATTTGGGTAATGCTGTTAGAGAACAATTCTTACTCAGTGTGTTGAAGAAATGACGTTATTTGTAAAAGATTATGACGGTAAGCTTCGTCCTTTTTAAAAATTGACGATTTCTATAGAAAAAACCCATCTCCAGTAACACCAACATACAGTATTATCTTCAATACCTTCTGTGACAGATGATCGTATCTTCAGTTAGATGTCTTGTTGATAAACAGAAATAAGTTGAATAATGCCATGAACAGAAATCGGACTAGAAAATAGTTTAAACAGTTCTTTTTCACTGGTCTGGTATTACGACTACAATGTCTGAGACCAAAACAAGATCGAATCGATTTGAAACTTTTTATTCATGCGTTGCACATTTAAACTGACTGTAATTCGATGAGTCATTCACATTTCATCAAAATCACACTAGACGTATCGGAACCTATGACGAGTTATCAGATGTTACGTATGCGCCTAGTTACTGCCTGCTGCGTTGTACAGTTTAGGGAACTGGGTTCAGGGTAGAAAAAGACTAGGGGCGGCCAAAAACTAAAACATAACATCATGGATGAAGTCTTTGATTGTTGGTCTGAGCCGTGTAGGAGATGTAGACTTTCCGGTCCGTGTGACATTCGAAATCGGTGGTTGAAGACTCTAGGTGGTATTGCTCAGAATCAATGTCATATGCATCTCACATGATCTCATCCTAGTAGTCAACACAATTTCATTAGTCTCATTCATCAATAATCTCTTGTGATGGACATCTTTAAATCTGATCTCTAATTGCAGAAAAAGGCAATGACTGTTCCATCATTATCTTCATTATTTATTGCATTCCCTATTGTACGTTGTTTTTACTCATTCCTTATTGTTTTTACTATCTGTACTAAATAAATTGTGTAATGTAACATTCATCTATTTGTTTTTGTGCGGCAAATCGGTTACTATTGTTATTATCACCGTTTCTCTTACCCGCTGTTGAAACTTCCAGGATCTTCCTCCCAATTGCCTATAAATAAACAGATCTTATCGCTATTGTATTGTATCTATATTTCCTAGCGTACATGGTTACTTTGTTCGGACACTAAATCTTTTTTTCATTTTATCCCAAAACACTCTTGTATAAAGTCTCTTACTGTTGGTCTGAGCCATTTCGGGCAGAGGAGACTGTTTCTCTGGGGTCCCCGAGACGAAAGGAATCAGTGGTTGAAGAATCTTGGTGACGTGACTGAAAATGGGCCGTAATGATTCAGATATATTCACTCCATGACGTCTTCTAAAGCGTGAATATTTGGAATAGCCGTTATCTCTAAATTGTTTATTCCCTCACACAACTTCTACTTTGATGTCACTCATTTTTATGCATATGTTATTTGTGTACTTCTGTGAAGTGTGGCAACTTGAGCTGATGCACCTATGTGCGAGGTTTTAAATTGCTTTTGTCACTGTCAGTCAGTCACTTATTGCAGACGGTTCACAGCTAAGAGGAAGCTGTGCATTGAGCATGAGCGTAATTTATTCTGCAAATCTTGTTCTTCTTACTTTGTTAAAACTGAGAATATAGTTACATGTGCAAGCGCTTTTCATGACTTGATTAGACACCGCGCTCACTGATTTCTAACACCTGGCAGATATCATTCACAAAGTCTACACTTCATCTCAATCTTTTGACAAAATTTTGGTGATTTCGTGAACAACTTCATTCTTTGATGTGATCAGCTCTCAACAGACTTCTACCACAGACTTGTTCGCCTGTTGGAGTAGTCAGCAGCTTGAAATATTTAACATTATTCGCTTACAGCCTATGAACTCACCGAATTAAGTGCATCTTTTACTGAGGATTATTCAGCCAATATTAAGACTTTTTAATTATGCAGTTTCAACACTTCAGATATTCATAGAATCGAATGTTTATCCTTTACCATTGTGTCCGTTTTGTAGCATTTAAATAAGGCAATAGGTAATAAGAATGTAGTCTAGCGAAAAGGCTGATCTGGATTCAAATGACAATAATCTGTTAAGTTTTTTTAGAGCAATACGAAGAATAAATGAAGATGCCGTTGTTGATCCAACCGTAATCGTTTCGTATCTCAATCTTTTTCCTTTTTCACCATCAGAATAACTCACTTTTGCTAAAACGCGCAATACTCCATAAGACCTGAGTCCTCGGTTGATAAATTCTGAGTTACTGCCACTTTTCGTTCCGTGGTCATATCATGTAACACTGATAACAAATTTGTCGGCTGTGTGAGCTTGTTGCGTTGTCTGGTTTTAACGGTTATTTTCGACAATACAGTGCAGAAAACCAGTGTACATTTGTTGATGACAGTGTTATTGTAAATGGTAGCAACGTGGTGGTCAACTGCTGATATGGAGATAGGGACTAGAGGCATACTACCAACATTTTTGTTCGAATCTTAAAGCTTCTTCATCGTATTATCCCGTCATATTGCGCTGTTGAAAGTATGGTCCTGTAAAGTATAAAAGTAAGTATATGATAGGAACTTGCGAAAATGTCATGTTTAGTCAACTAAAAACAGACAATAAACCTTATAGCCACGTTCTCTCGATCTTTGCACTGAAAAAATTGGCTTTACTTGATACGTCTCTTAATGTAGTGGGTAGATCTGAAGCACTTACCACTGCATCCCATGATTCAATTTTTCCTGTTACCTACATTACTGATGTTTTTTTCATCTATTTGGAAATGATTTAAGTTTTCAATATATGTATGCGAACCAGTCAAGACTCCTTTCTCGACTACTTGGTTCGTTGAAAAATGGTTTGATTTACGAAGTGATCTTGATCCTAAACAACATACACCCACGACCGTCAAGTTTCGTGTTGGGTGGGTAAAAATTCAGTCAAACGTTACAATAGAATGGTCTCCATTTTTTCCCATTCATAATAAAGTGAGATGATCATCACATGTCACCGACAGGTATCTTTGTTTCACGATTTACATTAGAATCACAGAAAATTCACCTCGACGTGAGTCACTAGCAAGCGAAAAATTGTTATCTGACTGATAGGTTCGTTAGGAATCGGTTGGTTTCACCATGTAGTGGGTGCATACTGTCTATTTTTCCGAACCAGGAAGAAATAACTGCCTAGTGTTCCCACGTTTTTGGTTGTTTTTCAGCGAGGTCAATCTATGAAAACAAATGATAATTGCTACGTAGTAGATAATTAGTCTTCCATTCAGTGGAATATCCAATTAACGTTTCCCTAGGTAAAGTTCTAGACTTTAACAACCGTTGTATTTTTGCCAACGTAGACACGTTGCTTAAGCTTAAAATATATTTCTAGAGAGAACTATATGATATGCGTTATTCTAGTTATGCAGAGTACAATTACTTTTTCTAAACACTGAAACCTGTTAACTAAAGTTGTGTAACTACATTTCACTGAAGATTAATCAGTAGAAAAACTAAATTGTTGATGGTCAGTGCGTACTCTAAGTATAGTAACACTGAGTATTGGTTCTTCCATGGGTGGGTCATTGTTGCAGTAATGAAGAGTGAGTACAAAGCATATTGTCTACGCATGTCTTCTAAGTTGTAACGATAACCTGAAGAATAAAAGAAAGTTAAGGTAACACTAGTCGTTTGTTCAACTGAACGCTTACAGGTAATAGGAGATATGTTACAGTGCTATTAAAAAATATCATTTTAATCCATAGACGGTGTCCATTTTCCTCGGAGGCAGACAGAAGAAAAGCTGGCGAAAAAATTACACGAGATGGGAATGATTTAAAGAATTACTTTGAAGAAAAAATGAAAGTGAATAGTGAAGTAAGTCATTTTTGAGCATATGAATGTAAGTTGATGAATATACTTTAGTGCGTTATTTCTTGGTAATCATTTCACTGGATCGACTTCTCAACAAATTGTTCTTTTGTTCGTATGCCCTGATTTCGCCATTGCATTCACTACAATATCAGTTACTGACAGATTACTTCATGGATCTCACTGCTAGCCGCCACCGAGTATGTGAAATTTTACACGCTTAAATAGTTCCATTTTTCTATATTTATTAGGTCATCAAGAGTTTTGTAATAAGCACTGAACTTCAGTTAAATTTGACTGGTATTGTTGTGTCTACCGTTCGATAAGTTTAGTGGTGTATGTCATTCATATTTTTACTTAGAACATTGGCGAACAACGTTTGTCTGCTCTCATTTTCAACTTAATCTCGTGTAATGTATATCGTTATATAAATGCCATCCAAATATGGCGATTTCGATCACTTTGTGTAGTGAAAAATAAAGTGGTGGGTACCATCTATGAATTTATGTTGATATTTTTAAGTTGTGCGCATTGGATTCACAGTATTTCGGTGCATGACGTTTTGTTTTTTACTGCCAATTTACATTATTTTGGTTTTACAGGCCTATCTAGTTTCCAGGTCAACCAAACGTTATTGGACACAAGGCTGGCTTCAAATTGGGCACATATACATAGGAATGGTGTACACAATAGGCCGTGCATTTCTAATACGGAGAAGGCCTCAAAGTCGAGTATCTACCCTTAGCTGCTTACCAGGGACGGCAGCGGTCCTGGGTCTGCGTTATTCCACCAAGGCCGGTCGTATCTCATACTCATCACTTTACTAATGCCGAAAACCCCTCCCATAGTGGTTAGACGGCGGTATCTTTGAGTTTCAGTTCTTACCGCCTGCGTGGTTAGCAGACAACCAACCAGGTTCAGAAGTCAGCTGGTGATTACATCCGAAGACCCATTCATCAACCAGGAGGGATGATATGAGCTTCATCTTTTAAGCGTCCGATAGCGACCGTTTGTGCAGTCAACAGGGTGGACCTCATCATTGCGCTGCGACCCAAATGACATGTACGCCGATCAACTCGATCACCCTCGGGGGAGACACCAGGTATGTAGCCTAAAACCTTAATCATACCTTGGGTGCCTGATGGGATGTACACTATTCCGTGTCCCATGACATGTCAAACAGCATTTTGCTGTAAGAAACACCCTAAGCTTAAGTTAAGTAAACTGGAAGATATATTCATGTAGTTCTAATCAGCCACACCATCACCCAAGTTGAAGTGGGTTTCTTCACTTCGAAACTTTAGTGACTGACGGGAAGATTTGATAATAAGTTGGTTCACGTGTTGATATCTGCTTAACAGCGGGAACTGGTAAACCGTCCACCGTAGTGCAACTATACCACCTCATCTCATGAAAACCTTAGTCGTCACGCAACATCTGGTAAGCGAGACGTTGTGTTATGGAGCATTTAGCTAATACGGCCTAAATATAAACTGTCGACCAGGTGTTTAGATGGCGACTCATAGTACCATCGTGACTGATAGCTGCTACTTTGGCGTGTTGGTCGCGCTTTTGTATCACGGAGACTCAAAGAGCTATGCTGGTACAACGCTTGTTTTCGCCAGGTCATGCTAAACCAGAAAGGTCTGTTGACTATGGGTGAGACAAAAAGCAGTTACCATTTTAGTGTATGTTTCTACGCTATAATGAGAGTCTGAAGGCGAAGTCTGTTGTGATTTGGCCGCTAACGATGTAGATATATCGACTGTCAGCCAACATTCAACAAATTTTAGTTTATTTCCGACCCGATTAATTTATGCAGAAGACATGATGGGCGTGTAGAATTGTGTATTGGGGTCGAAAAACCGAAGACAAGAACAAAGGAAAATATATCTTATATATAGATAGTTCTCCGTTTAAGATAATACTGTTAATTTACTGACTCATCGTCTCTGTTTAACTGTGAATGTGATAATATAAAGTACATTTCTGATGATCTCTCTCCAGACTAATCTTTTCTCTCAATCCCCATATTAAAGTCGTACTGCTGACTAGACGGGCGTGTAACAGAAGTAGGGTGTTTCACTTGAATGACCAGAAGTGCCACGCTGATGATGCCTTACTATGAAAAGGAGGCATTATAAAAGGTCGGTTCCAAAAATAGCACACTCATACCCCCTTGCAGCATGCGGATCTCTGCAACAATGATTCATAGTCCGATTCAAAAGAAAAACATCAATATCTCAAACTGCCCAAAAAGCCGTGTGTGGCCAACCTAGAGCAGATGTCCCTAGGGCTCTGTGGTCACAGGATACCTATCATTTTCAGGTACCTCAATAAGAGCTACCCTTACACAGCATGGGCAGCCGAGAAGTATCAACCACCCTCACGCTTCTAGTAGTACACAACACCCAATTAAACATAACCTATCCTCCTCAACGTTGTCTTCTCTTTCGCCTTCACCTCCTGACATAATATAAAGCCTCTTACACCTTCCCCAACCTCATTCTGCAACTATTGTCAACTATCAAGATCATCAAAAACTCATTCCTAGTCTCCTAAAACCCTATGATCGATTTTATGTTGGAGCTTCCAACGTCCGAATTCGATGCTGAATCAAATAGCAGCAAGTATCGCTCTCCAGAACTCTGAAATCTCTAGCTATGAATGTACATTGTGTCTCTGAGACACGTATACGGGACTGCAGTATGGTTATCAAATTGACCCCAACTTATCAGTTTGGCGAATGTTCAAAATTAATTTTTCGAGTATCCGGAGAACCAATGGACTTGCTGGTGTAGGCACAGCATTGAGCTGTAGAGCAGAAAATGCACTTCTTGGCTGATTACCAGTAAACAGCCGTTTATATGCTGCTCGACTGAATAGATCCGTAAGAGCCAGGAAGGATCATGAGACTAACAGATTCTTATTCATAACCTCCGCCTAATCATCCACCTACCGACGGCAATTCGGATAATGCAAAGAATGAATTCTATGAGACTATGTCAATTTTGTGACAGAAAGCAAAACGTTCAGATGTGGTCATAATGGCAGGTAGACTTTAACGCTCAAGTAGGAAAGCTGAGCCAATCGGTAAGACATTTTGGGGGTACTTATGCAATCTCATTCCAGTCACCATCAACGGGAGAAACTTAAAGGAAGTAACCTCCTTCACCTATCTGCAGGCGGGACAGACGAGGACGTCAAAGTCACAACCGGAAAAGCAAGACAGGTGTTCATTAGCCTGAAACCAGTGTGAAGATCTTCTGTACTCAGCATGTGGAACAAGATCCGGATTTTCAACACCAACGTCAGTCAAGTCAGTGCTTCTATGTGGTTCAGAGACATGGCGCGTTACGAAAGGAATTTCCAACAAACTACAGACATTCACCAACAACTGCTTACGCTGGCTCGTTACTGAAGCTCAGATGGCCAGAAAGAATAAGCAACAAGGAACTCTCGCTGGGCAACGAACCAACGAGGCAAGAACCTATCGTTGAACAAATATGCATTGGAAGGAAGTGGAGATGGATTGGGCAAACACTAAGAAGGCCGACTGGGGACATCACGGCGTCAGGCCAGGCCCTCGAGTGGAACCCCGATGGGAAGCGACGAGTTGGACGTCCGAGGGTGACATGGAGGAGATCGTACGAGGAGGAAATGAGAGCTTCTGGGCTGTCGTGGAGCCAGATTCAAAAGATTTCGAAGAACAGAGTTCACTAGAGACGTGCTACTGAAGCCCTATGTTCCATTAGGAACCCAAGGGACTAATAGTAATAATAAAAATGCAATCTCATGCCAACGAACCGACGACAATGATCGTTTGTTGCAATTTTATCCTGACAATCACCTGTTTCTGGCCAGGACTAACTTTAGGCATACGAAGAGACCCTGTCTTACATGGCATCCGCTGACTTGAAACCAACGATGGACACAGATCATATTGCTATAAGCCATCGTCGGAAATGATCGGTGAATGATTGCCGCTCTTTCTTGAGTACTTGTTTGGACTCCGACCACACGTTATTATAGGTTTGTGTATATCTGCATCTTACTGGTTGACAGAAACAGATAAAAGTAAAGCCTGCTTATGCTTGATTGGAAGTTGAGGACTCCAAATACGTATTTAAGGAGGAGTTAGATCAGCATATATCTGAAGGTGACAGAAATGCTCATCCTGAGAAGACCTGGCATGATATTAAGTCTGTTGTAGAAACAGTGGTAAAGTTGGTAACCTACAGCGGAAATTTAGCAAAGATTATTGGATTTCCGTGACGTCATCAAGATTGATTGATGCGATAAAACTGGTACCAGCTGGCTCTGACCACGACGAGGAGCGAAAGAAACGTAAAAGTAAGTTGACCAGGAGTCTTCGCGTCGATCGCAAGCAGCGATATCTAGAGAAAGCGAGAGAGGTGGAGAAGACATCAGCGTTGGGTGACACTCGGCAACTTTCTAAGCTTATTACAGATAACAGCAAGAAGAAGACCATGTTTAGTGAAACCATCGCTGAGAAGAATGGAAAGCCGATAACTTCCAAGGACAGGCGGCTAGAAGATTGAGCAGAGCTCTTTGAAGCATAGTTCAACGGTCCCATAGAAACGCTTCAGTTGCCCAATATTCAACCTGAACGTGAATGGGACGTAGATGTCACTCTTCCAACTTTCTTTGAACTTGAGAAGGCTTTGTCGAACGTGAAACAATGCAAAGCAGCAGGCCGTGACAGTTTCCATCTGAAGTTTCCAATGATGGAGGTAGGGAATTGCTGGGTAAAGTGACGGGGTGCTAGGGGTAGTGTATGGGAATCAGGAGTAGTGCCGTCAGACTGATGTACTTCACAGATCATTTCAGTCTATGAGAAGGGGTAGTAGTCTTCTTGTGAGGCGCACAGGAGAATTAGTTGGACTAATGTTGAGTCCAAGATCCTAGGGCTTATAGTAATGTGACGCTTATCTGGAGCTGGGTAACAGGAAACTCGATAGAAGTAGACACGTTTCAGAGCTGGTCGACGGTGTATCGACCATATTTTCACCCTCCGACAGGTCCTGACACACATACACACTATCCGGCCAGTGGCGGATATATGCCATATTTTTGGACCTGAAGGTAGTATTTCACTCTATCGACTGTGAGGTGTTGTGACAGTGTCTGACTGTGAAGAAAGCACTGAGTGAGAATGTATGCTAATCAAAGTTCCCAGCTAGAACTCACGCAGCCATGTCAGGGAGTTGCCACGTGAATTGAAGACAACTAGTGGTGTCCGTTAGAGTTATTCACTGTCGCCGTTCCTACTTAACGTCGTTATAGACACACTGATAGACACAAACCTAGGTTCGTCTGCCTTTGAAGGAATTGTTCTACTCCACTGAGGTTATCTGGTTGATTTGGAGTATGCTGAGGTGAAGATGTTGACAAAATGCAAGGCCCTATGGACGCATTGAGCAGAAATCTGACTACAACTGGCAAGTGTTTCTCACCTGGCAAATGCTAAATGATGCTCCAGGACGGATGTGATGCAAATACTCCCAGCTTAATGATAGGAAGTGAAGTGGTGGAATGTGTCGACCACCTCACTTACTTGGAGAGTTGCATTACCGCGAACGGTTTCGTTGCTGACAAAAAGTCAGCTGGGATACAGAAGACCTGTTTGCTATACTGCGCCGGTGAGATAACCCATAACCTATTAAAGGACGAGTATACTGTACTGCAGTCTGTTCTACCCTGCTATGCAGCTGTAAGAAATGACTGTTGAAAGTAGAAGACGTGAAGTGATTACAAGGCTTTGACCACATGTGTCTTCGCAACACTATTCGCGTTCGGTGCAATCACCGTGTGATCAATGTTGAGGTCAGGTGATGAGTGCTAGGCAAGTCGACCTCTGGGGTTGTGAACCTCAGTCGTCTGAAGTGACTTGGGCATGTACTGCGCATGCCGAGTCACCGTCTACCCCGACTTGTCATGCTAGGGGAAGTTGGATTATGTTGGGAGAGGGTTCAGTTTACCCAGACCAAGACGTGGCTTCCTTCGATGAAGTCTCTTAGTGTTAGTGAGAGCCATATGGGGAGATGTAGACTACCTCGTTAATGTCTGTATGGCGAAAGGTCCGTTGGTGACATGTTTTAAAATCGGTCACAATGGCGCAGAGGTTATCACATCTTAATATCTTCTAAAGCCTGAATATTTGCACCAACCGTCATCCTGAAATTATTTGTTTTCTCATACAACCTTATCTAATTCGTTATCACTCTTACTCTACTTGTTTTTTTTATACTACTGTGAAGTGTGGCTACTTGAACCAATACACTTGTGTGCGAGGTCCTATGTTGATTGTTACTGTTACAAACAAAATATCGCATGGTTATTCATTTTGAGGTTCCTTAACTACACTTACCGATACTCCTGTTCAATTAAAGCTGATGAGTTGAGTTTTTGAATCCAGAAACTATTAGTACACCCTTTAGTAATTTAAAACTCATGGATTGGAATTCCTAGGTATTTCGTAGAAACTATTCTCTCCATGCCAATTTTTCCATGCATTCTTGACGACTCTAAAGTAGTAACAGATTGATTGCAGAGCATCCCAGACTAAGTCTACAAATGTTTGTCCATCATGGGAGTACCTACCTTGACGTGGTGGTCGGGCTTGCATATCACAAAGACCCAACGAGCTATGCTGGTGGAACACTTGTCCCCTCGAGGTCCTACCATACCAAAAACTTCTGTTGGATAGTGGTTAGAAGAAAAGCAGTTACCGTTATCGTTGTGGTGTAAATTACTAAACTATAACGGAAGTTTGAGGGCGAAGTCGTACTGCAGCCAGCTGGATGAGGTGTGGGAGCAGTAAGGTGTTTCCCTTGAATGATGACCAGCAGTGTCATGCTGATACTGCCTTCTCAATGTCAGCGGGGAGGGGGGTTAGAAAAGGTCAGCCCCAAAAATAACACACTCCATCATACATTACGGTCTATCGGGCCCGCGGTGTTAGTTCATTTGTCATTTCTCTTCCACCATCCAGTCCCAAAAATACAAAAGTTCAAAACAACCATACACAAAGGCTTCGTGTGACAGGCCTCAAGCAGATGTCCGATGGGCTCTGTGGTCACACAAATCTCTTTCAGGTACCTAACAAGAAATAGCCTTCCACGGTGTGGGCAGCCGGGAAGTGTCAACCACCCTCACAACTCCATCAGCACTCAGGTTTCCTCAGACTGCTACCCACCCCCCCCATCATTACACCCTAATCTTCCTTCACGTCTCTCAATTAACAATACTACATCATCTTCAATTTCTCCTACCTCTCCATCCCTCGACAACGATCTGACTCAGAAAAACAGCAACCTTGATCCCTCAAAACCATGCTCCAAATTATATATTGGAGCCTCCAATGTCCGCACCCTCCGTCGAATTGGTCAACAGGCTTTGTTGGCAAAGACTCTAGCAACTCGGGTCACGGATGTGTGCTGTGTTTGTGAGACACTCATACAGGACAGCAGTGCGGTTATTCTCACCTAACATCTCCCAGCCAATCTGATGAATCCGCAAAATTCACTCTTCGAGTTCCTGGAGATTCGTTAGCTAGCTCTTGTGGTCTTGGAGGTGTAGGCATAGCATTAAACACTAGGGCAGAAAACTCACTACTAGACTGGATCCCAGTTGGTAGTCGCCTCTGCACTATCCGACTGAATGGCACAGTGAGAACTAAAAGGAATAGTGAGACTCGCCATTGTCTCTTTGTAGTCTCTGTTTACGCACCCACTGACTGTAGTTCGGATGAATGAAGGACGAGTTCTACCGTAAACTGTCCAACCTCTTCTCGAAAGCCAAACGTTCGAACGTGGTGTTTGATGCAGGTGACATCAATGCACAGGTGGGTAGACTGAGTGAGGCAGTAAGGCACTTAGGTGGTACTTTCGGAATCCCGGCTGAACGTACAGATAACGGTGATCGCCTGCTACAACTGTGCTATTAGTCATCGCTGGAGAGGATCGGTGGAAGACTGCTGCTCCTTCTGGAGTACGTGTTCGGATAGCGAAAACGTCAACAACAGTTAGTGAGGCTATAGCGGAGAAGTACGGATCTGCGATTCACTTGCAGGGGAGAAAACTGGAACGATGGGCAGAACACTTCGAGGAACAGTTTAACTGGCCTCCAGCCACCATTACGTTGCCCGCTTTCCAGTCGGATCCTCAATGGAACATTGAGATAGGCCCCACAACACTCAGAGAAGTCGAGCAAGCAGTAGGTAACTTGAAACGAAGAGGAGTGGTAGGATCAGACAGACTAGCTCCAGAGGTATACAAGGATGGTGGTAAGGTGCTCTTAGTCAGGTTAGTAGAAGTGTTAACCAGTACATGAGAATCAAATACGATACCCTCTGACTGGTCTGAATTGCTGATTGTGCTAGTCTTCAAGAAAGGTGAGAAGTCCTCTTGTGATAACCACAGAGGAATCAGTCTGACAAACATAGTGTCCAAGATTCTACGTTCTATAATTCTTCGACACGCCTGAGGTAGCTCGGGAACAACAAGTCCGAGAAAACCAGGCAGCCATGCTTTAGACCCGGCCACAGGTATGTCGACCAAATATTCACACTCCACCAGCTTCTGGAACATGGGCACGCCTATCGAGGCGCAACACTAGCTGTATTTCTCGACCTGAAGGCGGCGGCATTCGACTCCGTTGATCGAGAGTGTAGTGATTGAGTGTGTCGACTACTCCACTTTCCCGGGAAGCAGGATCAGCCCTTCCCTAGTGGCTCAGTGGACGATGAAATCTCTGCACAGATACAAAAGGCTCGGCTAGCTGGCTTTTGCCAGCTCACACCACTTATGGCACCGTTGTGATATCCGATTGTCTATTAAGGGTCGCTTGTACTGCATCTGCACAGCAGTCCGCTCTGTTCTACTGTATGCATGTCTGTGAAACATGACGATTGAAGGTGGAAGACATGAGAAGGCTGGGTTCAGGTGTTTGATCACCATTGCCTTTATGGCATAGGCTGCGTTTCGTGGTGTCACCACATGAGTAACGTAGAAGCCAAGTATAGAGTTCTAGGGAGTGGAGGCAAATCAGTTGACGAGGTTATGAACCTTCATCAACTGAGATGGTTGGAACACGCATTACGTATTCCCAGTCACTGATTGCCTCCTCACACAATGTTGGCCGAAGTAGGTCCAGGCTGGAAAAAGGCCCGGGGTGGCCACACTAAAACATGGAACCCATGCATCAAGTCTGTGACTGTTGGTTTAAGCCATGTGGGGTGATGCAGACTAGTCAGTTGGGGTCTGTGGGACAAGAGGAACCAGTGGTTGGAGACTCTAGGTGATATGGCTCAAAACCGATGTCAGTGGTGCAGATGTATGCACACATTATCCTCATTTTAACGACGCTGTACCGAATTTCACCATTTTCTTATTCTTTCTTTCTCTCTTTTCGGACTTTCTATTTCGTTTGACTGAATTTTCTAATCTTCATCTTGCGCCTCACTGCCTTTTTACTTGATGTACTGATATGCGCTGTGGCAACTCGGACCGTTACGCAGTAAAGCCTGGTCGTATACATATATTGATGATGATGAGTGTACTTTCTGATGAATAAAGGGAAAAGCCCTGTTTCCACAGTTAGTATACTTAATTTTCGGTTTTGTATACTCTCCGCTGTAGTGACTTGAGAGTAGTTACTATGAATTAAAATCTCTTCTTTTTCCTTTCATTTTCATTCGTTTCTGATATTCCTGGTGTTGCAGTGTACTGAGCAGCATAACAAATTGCAAATATGCCACTTGTTTTTAACCAGGATAGCATCTACTCTATGATTTAAGATAATTTATACACTGGCAATGCTTCCCCGCAACTCTTACCTGTCATTCTTTTGTAATTTTCAGTAATTAGTCTAGTGTGCATTAACAAACATATTGTTCACTCCATCGACATGAACCCTAAGTAAATTACACATTGGAATTACAATTGAAATGCATGAAATCCGTACAGTTTAAGTTTTTCTACATTTTTGTTTTTATTATTTTCAGTATTGTGTATGATAGTTAATTGGTCGTTTTCTTTGCAAATCCAATTTCAGGTAATTGCTGCGTATGATGCTCTAACAGCTATTGGTCAGCTGTTTCTCACAACTGATATATCAATGTTACCTTTGGATATTGCGGTAATTATTAACTTCATTTTGACTGAATATATATAGTATATCGTTGATGACGTACTTGTATGTGACCTGTAGATGATGACTTGTAAGATGTAGAGATAAACATGTATAGAATTCTAAAAGTTAGATAAACAGAAGGAAACAACAACTTACAAGAATAATAGTAGGTAAAATATTTGACAACAGTAAACAGTATAAAGTCTATCTATCAAAAATGGCGAACATTCAAAATTCGTTATAGAATATGTGTTACAAATTCAAGTCATAGATAGTTACAGTACACTTGTTATTTCAATTAAATGCTTCAGCAGTTAATCTCAAGTTTCCAAGAATTTGCATTATCACCCTTAACTAATCGATGATGTGACACCTGTCTCATGTAATTTATTTCAAAAGTTGTTTGTACGTTGATGAAACTGAAAAATAAAGTAGGATTGCTAGAAGGAATGGCCATTCACTACCATACAGGTTATATTTCAGTTTTATTTTCGTTGAATTATACAATTTGGTGGTTTCTGCTTTCGATATAGGAATCGCTCATCAACAATTTTAATCTACATTATTTACTTTAGCCTAGGCATTCGAGTAGTATCATAAACTATCACAAATTAAGTGTTGTTCATAGACTGGTATATTCATCATCGTTAATTAGTTGCTGAGTCGTTTTCTTTGTTAGTTATTTTGTACAACTAACCTAACCATAAAAACTACATGGAATAACTCTTTCTCTGCATTCTTATACTTTTAAGGAAGATGATGTTATTAATAAATAATTTACGAGATGATAGAAACTTATGTCAACTACATGACTTTACATACAATACACGTAAATTTCGTTCAATTAAGTTCAGTTAACTGTTCATATGTTAAATTGCCTTCGCAATAACCTATTAAAATCATGATATTAGTTATGTCTTTCAGTCAACTAACATTTGTATATAGATATACACAGTATTTAGTTCTCAGGTTTCTATAGTTATTATTATTATTATTATTATTAGTCCCTTGGGTTCCTAATGGAACATAGGGCTTCAGTAGCACGTCTCTAGTGAACTCTGTTCTTCGAAATCTTTTGAATCTGGCTCCACGACAGCCCAGAAGCTCTCATTTCCTCCTCGTACGATCTCCTCCATGTCACCCTCGGACGTCCAACTCGTCGCTTCCCATCGGGGTTCCACTCGAGGGCCTGGCCTGACGCCGTGATGTCCCCAGTCGGCCTTCTTAGTGTTTGCCCAATCCATCTCCACTTCCTTCCAATGCATATTTGTTCAACGATAGGTTCTTGCCTCGTTGGTTCGTTGCCCAGCGAGAGTTTCTTGTTGCTTATTCTTTCTGGCCATCTGAGCTTCAGTAACGAGCCAGCGTAAGCAGTTGTTGGTGAATGTCTGTAGTTTGTTGGAAATTCCTTTCGTAACGCGCCATGTCTCTGAACCACATAGAAGCACTGACTTGACTGACGTTGGTGTTGAAAATCCGGATCTTGTTCCACATGCTGAGTACAGAAGATCTTCACACTGGTTTCAGGCTAATGAACACCTGTCTTGCTTTTCCGGTTGTGACTTTGACGTCCCGCCTGTAGTTGAAACAGTGCTTATAATTAGCATTAGCATTTTCATGTATCAAGTCAAACACCATTTTAATTGTTAATGAATACAAAGGTTGGCTTAGTGAAGATGGATTGCAATCACCTCTGCTATGTGAATTGGACGAATGTACAACCTATGTGGTAAATTGGTTGGTATACGATGAATACTTTTAAATGTTTCGCTAGTATCCACTAACATACAGGTTTACAATAGAAGAGGAGCGAAATGATAGTATCCCATTTCTTAATGTTCTGCGGGTAACAAACGTTAATGAAACTTCGAAGCGAGGTATGTATGGAGAGGTGACAACAACAGGTCAATACATACGTTTTTTTAGTTCCTTACCTCTCCTATTACAAGCATATTGTACCATAGCCCTTTGCTCTGATGTTGCTGAAGAAAAGTTCCCCACTATCTATGACCTGCTTAGTACCAATGGCTATCCAGAAACGTTTGTGACGCAAAGTCCAAACTACTAACAGTTCCAAGAAGAAATCTTCCTGCGGCTTGAATTCCAAAGTGACATTCCGAATGAGATCATCACACAGCTCATATAAGGAGTCCTCCAAAGAGAATTTTCAGCCGCTAAATTATGTTACATCTCTAACCACTCGGTTCTAGATGGGAGAAACAAAGAAAGGCTATCTGGTTCTGCCACTCCCATATGCATTCATCAGTTCAGCTGCTTATGTGGAGCTAGTTACATTTGGCATACGATAAGGCAGGCCGATCGTCGGATTTCTGAGCACCACCCATTTTGACTGAATAAGGGAGAGGTTGGAACAATAAAGAGCTCCATACTTACACACTTCGTCGATACTGGATGCCAAGTGGATACTAGCAAAGCATTTACAATTATTCAATGTATGCCTACTTTTACTGTCCACAGATAAATTTGGTCTTCCCTTATGAGACGTATTATAAATTGAACACAATAATGGATATCATTTTCCCGATGCTCAACTTTTTTTTTCCAAGCCATCAAATATCAACTCGTTTGGGATATTCATGAGACTATGTTGTGTTTGTAAACAGTCATATTGATATTGTTTTGTTTGTACATAGTTAGTCGTAATTAGGATATATAAGTTAGTTCATGAGGTTATAATATATTCGTCAGATGACGTAACGCATGGTTTTGACAACAGTTTATGCAGTCATAAATCGATATTAAAATTATTTTACATGGTAGCGAAAAACTGATGGAATCGAGAAAAACACAAAATCCTTGTCAAGTAATCATAAGTCAGTCTGAGACTGAATTTTATTATGTCAAGCTAGCTCTGTAAGGGTACAAGCATAAATAATGGGATGTTCGAGTTTCTTTGGCACACAATTCTAGCATTAGTATTTTGGTGGCAATAGATTTAACAGCTTTCAGAAGACCGCCTGTGATGGATGCTTAGCTGTGATGTAAGTAACTCAGGTCGACTTCTTATCCATTATACCAACGGGTACTGTTTAGTTGTGATTGTGTGTAGCTAGTAACCATCGTTCTGTTTTATCGACCACACTGGTAGATACTGCTAAATAGGTTGCACTTCGCACATAAGTTATTCGGCAGGAACAGCATTTTAGTAAATGCACATTGACGTGAACGTATCAGAAATCCTATCTTTCAACAGTGATGGTAAAGCAGATCTGCTATTTAAAGTTAGCCTCAGAGTTGCTGCTGGGACTGTCTTTCTCAGGTATTATCTCTCTTGAAATGGGGGTTTAGAAACCGCTCATTCCCCTAGATGGAAATAAGTAGTCTATTTTTTCCTAAGACTGTGGTTTTCTATCACTTTCAACTTGTACATGAACAGATCGATAGGAGTAAATTCAGGTGAGAAACCTATTGCTATTTTACCTGCCTGCCTATAAAAACCATTGTTGAAATGAACATTCATTATGTAGCATAAGCTATTTCCGGTCGCCTCACGATTGGCCAATATTTGTTTCATTCGTAATAAGTTCATATGCAATCTGCTATTTCCAATAGCGGAACATCGGGAAATAACGAACTTATTTCGAGCGACAGCATCTTCTTATCCTGTGTGTTTCTCTTCTCAATTAAATTGATAAATTTGAGCCTATTCTTCCAATTATGTTTACAGACTATTCACCTCACTAGTTTCATTAGTTGGGCGAACAGTTTTGTGACCTTTGATACCTGTGGCAGCAATCTACTAGATACAATTTCAGACCTATCTGTAATCCAAACGTATAGGTATACTAGGTGTTTTTGTTTGTGAGAAGAAACCTTCAAATTGAACCTTAGTTTCTAACTTATTTAGTGTCCCACACGTTTCTTGCAGATAGTGGCATTTTCACTCATAGAACTTCTTTCTAACCGATTTTTGTAACCACGCAGGATAGTGCTATCATGCTTTCGAAATTGAACTCAGATATATAAGTTGTTCGATACAAGTTGTATCTAAACAAGGACTTTCAGTATACAATGCAGCGTGTGTAAGTTTATTGTGTAAGAGATTTCAGTCGGAATAATTTAGTTTTGTATGTTTCATGGTGTGTTATCGAAGTGTATTAAAATAATCTAAATTTTTCTTTATATCAGTTGACTTCACATTGCATCATATTATATGTCTTATCTTAGAATCTGAAACGTCAGTTCCCTGATATTCGTCCTGATCAAGCTTACGCTTTATTAATGGCTCGTGGGGATGTTGGCTCAGATAATGCAAAAGGTGTAAGTTCCCAATGAAGGTTTTCTGTGATCAGTGTAAATTAACTTTGGTGTTAAATAAGTTTTTCCTCAAATGCTGTTGTGTCTTTTGCATTCATCAAATCAAGGTCAACTGATGGTTGTGAAATATAAATGAGAATAAAATCAATTATGTTTCAACAGTTCTCTAGTTTATTTATAAGATATTCATTCTTATTCATCTCGTTATCTTTTTATTCTTAAGTGTGTCTTTGTATCTTTCGAAATCCAATAAATATTCTGTCACCTGAAGTACTGATATCCTTTACTTTGCACCTGTAGTTCCCATTCCAGAATATTTATGAAAACTGTTTTCATGTCCTGTTTGTCGTTTATATAAAATAGGAACTGATAACGTGAAGTTATTGATTACTGTTCTAATTCATCGTTTAAGTGGATGGAGCGGACATACTGTTTGGAATACCAACCATGATTTTTGATCTTTCAATCACCGGTGTATGCAATGGAGTATGATTTAAACTTATTGTATAAATATGGTTTATAGTGACCTTAATTAGCTGAGTATATATGCTTCCAAAAGGTTGCATACATTTCTTGCGGTTTACTTATGAATGCTTATTAATTACTTAAAATACGTCAAACAATGCTGATGAAAAGAGCAAGTGTCAATGTTCAAATTTAAGATGGGCTCTTGGATACAGCCTGCTGATATACAGCTAGAAAATTATAAAACTAACGAAACCCTACTTCATATTAGATTGTTTCATCGTCATCAAGATCAACACTGGACCAGGCATTACTGTGTAACAGTCTAACTTGCCACACCTCATATCAGCACATCAAGTAACAAGGCAATAAAATGGGAAGTGAAAGAAGGGAGAAAAATCTGCCAAAAGGAGCAGAAAGTAGTAGAGAGAGGGAGGAAAAATGAGAAGAGGATGAGATTAAGTATAACGGTTAAGATTGGGATGATGTATGTATACATCTGCGCCACCGAAATCGATTCTGAACCATATCACCTGGAGTCTCCAACCATTGGTTTCCCTTGTCCCACGGACCTCAACCGGCTACTTTGCATGGCTCAAACGAGCAGTCAAGGACTTTATTCATTGATACCATATTTTAATCTGAACGCCCCGAGCCTTTTTCAGCCTGAACCTACCTACTTTGGTCAAGATTGTGCGACAAGGTAGATGGTGGCTAGGCATACGTAACACATGTCCCAGCCAGCTAAGTTGATGAAGATTCACAACCACATCAACTCTATTACCTCTCCTCCCTAAAACTCTACACCTGAAGTCTGCGGTACTCACATGATGACACCACGAAACGCAGTCTATGCTATGAAAGCAATGGTCGTCAAACACCTGAACCCAGCCTTCTCATGTCTTCTATATTTAATGGCTGTGTTTCTGAGCCATAGAGTAGAACAGAGCGGACTGCAGCATAGTACACTCGACCATTAACAAACAAACATATCGCGGCAGCGCCACAGATTGTGTAAGTTCGCAAAAGCCTGGCGAATCTTTTGTATCCATGCAGAGATTTCGTTGACCACTAACCCACCAGGGCTGATCTGACTTTCCAGGTAAGTGAAGCGCTCAACTGGTTTGTTTAATTGATAAAGCACACAGTGTTACAGTATTTATTATTTCCGGGATAACTTTTCGAGTAGGGTTTATTGCTCATATTTGTATCAAAGTTATCAAACAACACCCCTTATTATTTCTGTAGTCCAGCAATCCTTAAAGTGAAAGAATGAAGTGCTGTTAGAGCACAAAAGTGAAGTCGACCAGTTGTTACTATTCTTAAGTCCTAATGATCACTCCCGTGAAATAATGGATAGGCTACTAAAGACTGTCCGCTCAACTAGTTGTTTATCACATACTTCAATGTACTTTGTTGCTAATTTTTTTTACGAAAGTATAAGACAGTGTAGTGTGAATTCTTGGTTGTATTTTGTTCTCTGAGCTGGGTTGTTTAATCGTGAAGCTTTCATCGTCTTGCTAGACGACATCATCAGCACTAACTTCATACTGAAGTTAGTAGTCTACATCTCCCCATATGGCTCTCACTAACACTAAGAGACTTCATCGAAGGAAGCCACGTCTTGGTCTGGGTAAACTGAACCCTCTCCCAACATTATCCAACTTCCCTAGCATGACAAGTCGGGGTAGACGGTGACTCGGCATGCGCAGTACATGCCCAAGTCACTTCAGACGACTGAGGTTCACAACCCCAGAGGTCGACTTGCCTAGCACTCATCACCTGACCTCAACATTGATCACACGGTGATTGCACCGAACGCGAATAGTGTTGCGAAGACACATGTGGTCAAAGCCTTGTAATCACTTCACGTCTTCTACTTTCAACAGTCATTTCTTACAGCTGCATAGCAGGGTAGAACAGACTGCAGTACAGTATACTCGTCCTTTAATAGGTTATGGGTTATCTCACCGGCGCAGTATAGCAAACAGGTCTTCTGTATCCCAGCTGACTTTTTGTCAGCAACGAAACCGTTCGCGGTAATGCAACTCTCCAAGTAAGTGAGGTGGTCGACACATTCCACCACTTCACTTCCTATCATTAAGCTGGGAGTATTTGCATCACATCCGTCCTGGAGCATCATTTAGCATTTGCCAGGTGAGAAACACTTGCCAGTTGTAGTCAGATTTCTGCTCAATGCGTCCATAGGGCCTTGCATTTTGTCAACATCTTCACCTCAGCATACTCCAAATCAACCAGATAACCTCAGTGGAGTAGAACAATTCCTTCAAAGGCAGACGAACCTAGGTTTGTGTCTATCAGTGTGTCTATAACGACGTTAAGTAGGAACGGCGACAGTGAATAACTCTAACGGACACCACTAGTTGTCTTCAATTCACGTGGCAACTCCCTGACATGGCTGCGTGAGTTCTAGCTGGGAACTTTGATTAGCATACATTCTCACTCAGTGCTTTCTTCACAGTCAGACACTGTCACAACACCTCACAGTCGATAGAGTGAAATACTACCTTCAGGTCCAAAAATATGGCATATATCCGCCACTGGCCGGATAGTGTGTATGTGTGTCAGGACCTGTCGGAGGGTGAAAATATGGTCGATACACCGTCGACCAGATTTGAAACCTACCTATTTTTCTCTAGATTGATATTCCGAGCTTCAGTTATGCGTTGGATAACTTTGGATCTTGGACACAGTATAGCTCTCCTATGGTTGACAGATTTCTCTCCTCTCTTATAAACTGCCGTAACCAGTGTAGCAGACCAGTGTGAAGGTACAACCTTGGATTCGCAAACGCTGCCTAGTACCTCTGTCATTTTATTAGGGAATTTCCTACTTGCATCCTTAAAAACTTCTGGCTGGTTGCTGACGAAGTCTCAGCTGGGATACAGAAGGTCCGTTCAGCATATGCCAAATTGGGTCATCTTTGGCGCCAACTGGTGAGATATCCGACTATCTATCAAAGGATGAGTAAACTGTCCTGCAGTTCGTTCTGTCTTGTTTACGGCTATGATACATTGTCGGTAAAAGTAGAAGATATTAAGGCTTAACGTTGTTTCTATCACAGATGTCTTCGTAGCATTGGTCGTGTGTTGTTAGAATCATCATGTAAGCAATGTTTAGATCAAGCGATGGATACTAAGCAAGATAGGTAAGTCGATTGATGAGGTTGTGAATCTTAATTGGCTGAGGTGGCTTAGGCATGTACCGCGCATCCTGAGTCGCCACCTCTTTGAAATTTTATAAAGCTTGTATATTCGCAATAGCCGTTATCTTCAGATTGCTTATTCTCTCACACAACTTCCTCCTGTTTGGTATCACTCCTTTTCCATCCACCTATCGTTTTTGTGCTGCTGTAGAGTGTGACAATTCGAGCCGATGTATTTGCATTTGGGGTTCTACGTTGATTTTGTCAGTTTTGGGAGACTAGGAATGAGGTTTCAGTCGCTTTTATCGTTCGCAATGGTCGTAGAATAAGAGGCTCAGGAAGTGAAGGCAAAGGAGAAGACAGCAGTTAGGAAGAAAAATTGTGTTCTGGTTTTGTGTGCTACTGGAAGGATGTGGGTGGTTGACACTTCCCGGCTACCTACAATGTGGAAGGCTAATTCTTCTTGAAGTGCCTGAAAAAGAAGAGATACTGTATTACCACAGAGCTCTAGCAACATCTGCTTTAGGCTGGTCACACGCGGTCTTCTCAGTAGTTTGAGATTGTGGTGTTTTTAGCTTTTTAATGGGACTGTGAATCCTTGTTGCAGGGATCGGCATGATGTGAGTAGGTATGAGTGTGCTTTATTTTGGAAGGGTGTGGTCTCTTCTATTTATCCTTCCCGTTGGGAAGTCAGCATCATTATGGCACTGCTGGTCATCCAAGGGAAACACCCTACTGCCGTCACATCCGTGTCTAATCAGCAGTACATCTTCATCCTCACAACCCCCATCATAGCGTAGAAACATACACTATAATGGTAACTGCTTTCTATCTAACCCTTATCCAATAGACCTTTGTGGTTTGGCATAACCTCGAGAGAACAAGCATTGCTTCACTATAGCTCTTTGAGTCATTGTGGTATGCAAGCTCGACCACGACGTTAAGGTAGCAGCTGTCGTCCAGGAAATATGTGCACTTGTTAACATTCGATTGATATCAGAATTTACCAGTTCCTTCGTCCTATTTTTGTGCAAAACAACTTCTGTCCACATTTTAAAAGAGTCTTTGAACTCAAACGTATATCCTGTTGATAAAGTACACAGATACTTTTGTGCTAGCTGGAGACCTGTAATGATAATAATGTTTTTCTAAATGTTTCTTAAAGGTTAAACAAATGTTTTCCACACGTCATACACTGTCTCTTTTAACGTCAAATTGTCATCTATTTTTAGCTTTCAGCAGACACTCATTATGGAAGGGAACTATCACAGAGACCATCACCTTTCACAATTTTTACAAGGTTGGCCGTAGCGATGGACCAGCACTGAAATTATTTTCTACTTCAATTGAGAAGAATAAATGGATTTCTGTGATTTTTTCACTTCAGCACTTTTTGGTTTATAGCTTCTTTTAATATTTTTTATGTAATAAATAAAATTTAAAAATTACCTGTGTTAATGCCACTTTCAAACGGTTTATTCACATTCACTCGTAGTGTACAATTTGTTTAGAGCTGTATAGTAATCTTCATCTAAAGTTCAAATCGCTGTATTCATATGACTGTTTACCTCTTTTTCAATCTGCAAGCAATAAAGTTTCGTCCAGTATATCAGTATGCTTTTGGTTAATGATTTGTTATTTAAACCAATGGCTGGAAAAGTATAATCTAAGATTTCCTCTCTTTCATTGTATATTTTGAATACATACATGTCCATGTGTCCTAATGTATTTATGAGTTTCTCATGAATGCGAGAAATGTAAAAGCCACTTTGGACAACTGCATTCTAAAATTGGGATTTAGTGTTAAGTTTTTTTTTGAACCAGCGACAATCGAAAGAATTAAAGTGGTGATTGAAATCCAGAGGAATTATTATGGGGTGCTAGCGTCTGAGTATAAAATCAGTTCAGGAGATGTTTATCAGGTATGAATTGTTCAAATGATCCTCACAACTATTCTGTTTTGGTAGATGTTCCACAAATAATCTATGCTATTCGTGATTTTTTAGGAATTGTTATTGTGCGAACTTGACAAGCGCAGAGACGACTTAAAGATCTACTTCGAGAGACTAAGAAGTACGCGACTCTGGACAACGTGGTTAGACTTGCTTTTTCTAAGGTCAAGGAAGCCGTCGTGAATGCAACCGTCCCTATGCATCACGACCCAGTATTGCTGTTGATGCATCTGACTCAGCAGTCGGAGCAGTTTTGCGACAGTTGACTGAAAACCAGTCGCAACCTTTTTTCGATGTGGCTGCAGGAGTTTGAAACAAGGTATGGTATATTCGTAGGGAACTCCTAGCTATTTCCTGTTCTGTACACCACTTTTGACATTCGGTTGAAGGTCATAATTTCATCATTTTCACAGACCATAAATCGCTTACTTTCTTTCTCGGCTCAGCATCTGATGAGTACTCCCTGCGTTAGGGGAGTACTTAGTAAGAATATGTGAACTGAACCCAATTCGGCTGAAGTTGAAAATTCACCATCACGTTTTCGCATTTCAAAATGTCAGACAGTGCTTATCAAATGCTAATCCATCTTCACAGTTCTCTTCGTTTATTTACTGTATTGATTCTGTTCTCTGTCAGCAAAATACTGCTATAGCCACCTGTTTACGTGTCCATTGCTTCAGTTTTTTGCACGTTCTCATTCACTTTCATTGAGTTAGTATGTTAGATATGATTTACTTCACGGCAGATAGATAATTAGAGGTTAGTTCCGCACTTTCGATTGAAAAATAGACTTACACTTGAGTGGCTTGTTCGAAGATACATTCGGAAATCTGCATACCTGCTGGTTACCTGAGTCCTAGTGGATAGATTCGCAAGGTTTTCTTTATATTTTCACTGCATAGAGCTGCATAGTCGTATTCACATTGATTACACACCCAATGGTCTGTTAAATGATAATGCTGAGCTGCAGTACTACTATATTTCTCTATTTGGTTTCTAGAGCGGGAAAGAAGGCGTGTAATGTCGTACAATATGATGAGAATAATAATAAGTCTATGGAATCCAACCAAGTGTAAACTTTCTGCATGTAATGCGAAATAGGGGAGTATCTTTTTGATCGATGTAAAAATGGTGAATAAAGAAAGTTCATGATAGAGACTTCAATGATGAAGCAATCAATTTTAGCGAGATTCGAATAGTAAGTGAGTGGCACAGAAGAACAAAATCTGACCATACTCCTTCCTTGCTCATGGTTGAGGGACTTTTATTCTTCGTGTTGGTATTTTATTTTATTTGCATTTATTTGTTTCACATTGGAAATGTGTGCTTTTTTATTTGTACCTTGTTTTAAATTATACTGACTGGATGCTATTTGTATTGTACTGTTAATGCATTCACTATTTTCTTTACCTTCGACTTATTCTTCAACCTAGTGGATCAGCAACTTTTTAAGCGCTAAGAAAACGTGAAGGTTTTTGAGTTCAGATTGATATATTTGGATTCAGGTGCGTATCCCCTACCTTACACAGGTTGCTTACCCTCACCCATTCTAAACTGTTCACCGTCTCCAAAAGTTAATGCTAGTGTGGTTAGTCGGATGACCAAGAGTAAACATTTGTTAAGGAATATAACCAGTGGCTGACTTACATTCTCCACTCAGCAGTCATACTGGATAGTGCTCAGATATGAATTAGTGAAATACACGCTTTGTTCGACCTGCATATCTAGTCAAATTCTATCCATATAATGTTCATAATTAAAATAATAAGACTTTTTCAGTATCTTCGTTGCGAAAGCAGACCGAAGAAACTCCGACAGCAGCAAACAGCGGTTATTCTTCATGTTCAGGCTACCATCACTCCCTACTGAAGCGAAGAGGAACAGACTGATGACTTTTACTTAACAGCGACTACATAAACCATCCTGATCCCACCGATGCCCAGCACTGGCTTTAGTTGCTTCACATGACGATCTGTCAAACACCACACAATTCCAGAGGCACCTCCAAGTGTCTAGACAGAAGTGTGAGGGGAGTAAGGTAGCGGAGCTAATATCCTTCTATTCCCATTTTACTCAGAGACTTGGTTATTGTCTAATATTAGTGAAATTTAAGCGGATATAGACGGATATTTCTGTTCAGGAGAGATAAGTAAAACAAGAAGGGAAGTGGGGTAACAATATACTTGAATAATCAGTTCAAAGATGAATGACCTAGTGACAGGGCTCTCAGACGAAATCTGTAGATACTTGTGGTGGAACACACCAAGTATCCGAGGAGATATGCCTGCCGACTCCCTACTGGTAACCTGGAATATCACCAAAAATGGGGCACAATCAGGTTATCATAGTAGGAGATTTCAACTTCCAACTGCGGGCAGGACAGATCTAATTCAAGCCAGGAATTCCGTTGAGAACTTTTAGATGTCATCATAAACATCCTTCTGTGTTAAAATATCGGTGATAGCATTTGTCCGCGACGGACCAAATAGCCATCAAGACTGGATTTCCTTTTAACTAACAATCGTCTACTGATACCAAACGGTCCGGTTTGAACAGCTGTATTCAGTGAAGAACTATCATGAGAGTGCCCTTTCTTGTCTTTGCAACCTGGAAAGTCAACTAGGTGGCGATGAGAAAGTGCCTATCAATAGCTCCATAGAATCAGGAGTGGCATCACTGATCGAATAACCATCACCGAAAACTAGTGAGGGACATCACTAAGAGGGGCTATCTCTGAAAAATGTCCCATTATTGATAGAAATGTAGACAATGCATGCCTCATTGATAAGTCAAGACACTGACCGCATCTTGAAGGCGAGGAAGAAAGCATGACTCAAACCTAGTCTGCAGAAAAATGACACCACAGTGCACATGAGGCGTTAAGGGATTCATGTGATACTGAGGTGAGGTGGGATAGGAGATTGTTCCACACAAATCACGTTCAGAGCCATATAACTTATATCGATTTATCACAAAGAGGTAGTCTACTACCCATGCAGAGTGCGTTTTACAGGACCAGTTTGGAGAGAAGTTCTCTAGATTGGAGAACGCCGAAGCGTTTAGCGCCACATTTTAAACGTGTCCAAAGTCACGTCATCCAGCCTCACGTGTCAACAGACAAGTTGCATAGGTAGCTAGTACTACTGTTCTCGAAAAATTTCCACAGATCCCAGGAAAATCCTTAGCATGCCATGACATTTGCCCATCTGTGTTGAAAGGTTATGCTGTGTGGCCCTTTCCGTAACCTTTTCCAATGCTTTTTAGATCAACGCTAATTCCAAAGAGAGTAGAACGCCTCATTTCCTGTCCGATTTTGAAAGTAAAATCAAGTCGAACCCGAAGTGTCGCCGGCCATTAGTACTCCTACTGATAATGGAAGGACTTAAGGGCAACCACATTGGAGAATACTTTGGAAAAAACGGAAGCACTCGATGACGTTCAGCACAGCTTCCAAATGGGTAAGTCCTACATTTCAGACATTCTGGCAGCCTGTGACAACTGGATGGCATGTTGGGACCTTCAAGTCCCTGTTGATTTGACTTTCCTGGACTTTTCTAAGACCTTCGTTTCGGTCTTACACGCTATCCTTATGTCCGAAACAGCAGAGTTATGTGTAGGTGGTCAGGTGCTATCCTGGCTGTAGGACTACTTGTACGGTGGGGAATTCCGCTTTCTGATTCTACTTTCCCCTGACGAAGTTAAGTTTTGCACAGCAGTGATATCTGAAAGAGAGTCGAATGCACTATGAGGTCACTTTAGTATGCTTGAACAATGAGGGGAAAATAACGGACTGGTACTGAACCTTTATGAATAGCGGGTCAACTTTTGTAAATTATTCTGCCGTCTCTCTCCTTAGTGTCAGCCTTTCTTTCACAACCACGGGGAAGGACTTGTTGATGGCTAGCAAGATACTAAGTCATCCAAGTCACCTGACCAGTGGAATGTAGCTAAATGGTTACTTTGGCTGTCTCCGTGGAAACCCAGAGAGAATACTTATATGAAAGCAAAACCCTGCATGCCTTCACTCCACTTCTGTTTTCGAGTGATGAGTGACCATTGAACTGCAGTACCTGGTTGGGTAGTCCCCACTTCATCTGTCGGCAGCCTCAAAATATTTTGGACGGCTTCGTGGCGATACATGACCTATGCATTCCGACTAGGATACAGGCTGGGCCGAAACAACTAGCTGGTGCTGAATGGATCTAACACTATTTCCTGTATGCCCATTCTCAGCCACTGCCGCCAATGTTAGGGATGTCAACATTAACACAGTGCCACCGGTTGTCTACGAGGAACATCATATTATTGTCATGCTTTGTCCAGCTGCTGGTAGAACTTTCTCTCAGGACCCAATTACAGCATATCAATGTACACTGCCTTGAAAGTGCTCTTCTTCCTCTCTTGATGTGGATGGCCATCTATATTACTGCTTCAAAATTATTTAGTCTTAATTCCATTCAGACGCCATGAATTTTCGCCTTACGACTATCCCTTCACCCACTTCTTAGTACTGTTGTTTAAGGGCTCTATGCCAGTTTTTTCGTCTTGGTGCTTTGCATATCCAGTTTAAAAGACCGGCCCTCATTAGGTTTCTGTGTCACCTGTAGGCGTGTTAATGAAGAGTAGCATGCAGGAGTGCGAGTAAGTTTGACAGTTGCAGTCAACTGTCAACCAGGGGGGTATCCGGAACAGAAAAGAGGAGGGAAAAGTGGATCGAATACTCACAGGGAAAAAGAATGTGCACAAACAATTAGTAGTGAAAAGCAATCTCAGAAATTTAATTATTTGCAACTAGAAAACAAAACAAATTAGAGGGTGGAAAGTGGCTGAATAACTTCCTGAGGTGCCCTCTCCAGTTTCAGGTAGCGTCAAATTGTGCAGTTTCCAATCAGTTTAAAATTCTATAGCTGATTAATTACGTGCACAGTTCTTGAGCAACATCAGATTATGATAAACTGTCCACCTACTGTTTATTCAGAACATTGATAACTAGAACTTTTTCAGTTTCTATCTTTGTACTACTAAACCAGGAATTCGGACTTCACAGTAAACAAAAGACTCGAGATTGGTCAGGGTATAGCAGAGGTTAGAGAGACATACAATTTTTGCCCACTAAAAAATAGGTTGCGGAGTAAATTCGGGGACACAACAAACCAGCTTACAGCATGATGGAATACAAGCCCTGCTGTTCATTGGGAGTTACAAACTTAGCTCCGAAACGAGGCTATAGAGTCAGGAACTTGCTGGTACATCTGTCAGTCCCTAACATGCATATATCTGTTTGTTCAAAGCGTTATTACGCATTAGTGATCACAGTTATAAATTTCCAGTGTTCTGAAGATTATTGTATGTTATCGGTCCTATAAACGCTTCGCTGCAGGACCTAAACAGGTTGGATTGGGGTTAGATCATATGGTTTTTAGGAAATATAAGTCAACAACAAACATATTCTTCGGACTGACTGGCAGGCTAGTTTGTACGACAGAAGTTCGAGAAAACAAGTTTATCTTATGAGCATGAAATAGCCGGGTGATGATTCGTGTTCGAGAAAATGTCTCATCAAATCATCGATACCAGGAGGTGGTGAATACTTATTTCTCAGACCAGTGCACTGCTGAACAAGGTGCTCAATGTGTGGACCGGGGACGTCTATTGACACACTACACCAACCAGCTGAAAATCTAATGAAACTTCCAGCTGATGATTTCAGAATAAGGTGCAAAGGTGTTTCTACTATTTGGTAAAAATGTGTCTAGGTAAAACGGGCTGCTTGTGCGCATCAGCTAGCTGTGACCGTATGTTTTGAATAGCTTCAGACCTGTATGGCAGAAAGGGATGGATAACAAAATAGCTCTTACCTGAGGTGACACGCCAACCATAGACCCTTTCCACTTAAGCAATCCCTTTTCTCCATCCATGATCTATTGAGCCCGAACGAATGCAGCCACTTTAATGGGCATCCAGTTTTTCCTTTCTTCCACTTTCACAGCCACTTCCAAACTAGCGGGAATAAATTCTTGACGGTTTCTTTCCATCCCTACAATCATTAGGCCCTCTGCACCTTCAGGCAAACTCTTCTTATCTCAGTTCAGGTCTTGAAGTCAGTTCAGTTGACTTCCCGAAATTCAGTCGTTCCCATTACATGCCACCATCTCACGCACCTACCGGACTGACTTTTGCTCCAGTAATCATTCATTCTGTACAGTTTTTGAGTCTGCGTCTTCAGCAGCTAATTGCTCAGTGTCTAAGCGCTACGTCATATGTTATTCCTTTATTGTAACTGAGGACAGCATGAGATTTCCCATTCTCCGCCCCTAGGACCACCTCCAAACAGCTCACTCTCGCTCATTCTTGTCCCAGTTAGCTCCGGCACCGTTAAACGGAAAGTGAATTCGCCTCAAAATCCCCTTCTGTCAGGAGTCTTACCATTATCATCAACACAGAGGACTGTCGCAAATCAAGGGACTGTGACTGTTGTCCACAAACAAGAGTGGGTTTGGTGGTAGTTGCCTCACTAGTGCTTAATAGTAATAATAATAATAATAATAATAATAATAATAATAATAATAATAATAATAATAATATATTTCACACAACATAAGTTACATGAAAACAAACCAGTTTACAGATCTGATCATTTTCGCAATGTGAACTGACTGTTATGTACAATATGAAGCTATACAATGGACACCGTTCTTTCCGGTACATAAAAGATGCGCCTAGAGTAAGAAAGTTAATGCTTTGCAGACAGCAAAGAATGAAACAGATAAACAGCAGCATAATTGTTCATCATACTGAGGTAAGCTCAGTTGGAAAGTGGGAAATATACGGCTATTGTTTGAATACTCCGATATTCTTGAAGGTAGGGCGGGTAGTACAGCTCTGACCTTTGGCTTCATGTGTTCGTCATAAGGTCTAGATGGCATAGTGCGCGCTGACAAATTAAACTACTAGGATTCCATACGGATGAAGGACTGGTTGGATAAACCTGAAAAATGAATAAGAAAAGCGAGCAGCAGACGAACTTCGGAACAGGAGCACAGAAGTATACCGACTATGATTCATGCAGGTGAGTTCATTGCACTGACTGCAAAAGTTACTTGAAGAGGTATCAAACCTACTGTTTATAGATAAACTTATGGGGAAGAAGATGAAGATGCATGCAAAAGTAGTGGAAACTAAACTGAAGCCGAAGATATCATTATGAAATAGAGAGAATAGAAGATTTTGGACCAGGTATTAACTTGTGTAGAATGGTGATGAAGTTATTAACATTTAAAAAGAACTCATGCTTTTTGCTGTAATGGTAACCAATCTTTAAATAGTCAAGAGAGAGGGATGATCATGGTGTTGCTTAGTAACAACCCCCTTGAATGCCCCACTAGTAGATAATGCTGCGTGAAATCATTATGTGCGGAACCCAATAAATCCCAACTCCCAGAGTGTATAAATCATTCACATTCTGAGCCTGACAATGATCTACGTCTTAGCAGACCCGTGGCATATGGAGACTACAAACGCGCTAACTAGGAAATCCTTAGCCTCTTTTCGAATTGCAAAGATTGAAGTGGCTACTCTTCTCACAGCCCCCTCCAAATGATGGTCAGCGGACTGAAAAACATCACCCCTTGGTGCAGCGCGGATGACTTTCTTGAAAAAGTAAGATGAAGTTTCATGGCCATGGGTGCTTCTGAGGTATGAAGCAAGCTGCATAAACTCATCAAGGCTTCCATAGCTCATGGTCACTTTGCTTCGCTTCAAAAATAACACTGATTTACGCCGTTTGGAGTTGCTGGTTTGCAAAGAATAACTTGCATACAGCTCATCTGACTCTGTTTGGGAACTCACTCAACTGCTCAAGAAACTATTCCGGTTTTCGAATATGGAAGGTTACAAACCCGAACCACTTCTTGTTCTACAGAAAATCGAATAGTGAGGCAGTCGGTCCCATGACTGACCTCAACAGGGATGCACTGATCATCCTAGAAGTAAGTGAGATTCTAGGCCTTGAGATGATTTCGGCGTCAAATTCTCACCAAAATCAAACCACACCAAAAGGAGTAATAGGAATAACTACCCATCTTACATCTCCACCAAACAGAGGAAAGAATCAGGCTTCGTTTAAGTAATTCAAACGTTATGATGGCCCGTGATCGACGGTCCTAAAGGGTTACTCTGCATCATTCACAAAACTCATCAGTGATCCATTTGAGCACACCCTGCAGTCAAACAGCCTGTCGAAAAAGTGGAAGTGTCTTGTCTTGTCGTTCGTTTTCAACAAAGAAGACAGTGGAAGCATGGATAATCAAAATAAACAACAGTAAGTTTCTTGCATTGCAAACCATGGTCTTGCTTGCAGAGCAGAGTTCTCAGTCTACTCGTTGTGTAACATTTCACAGATATACGTTAACAACGGCACCGGCTAACAATATGTAATACATAACAACGGGACTTTTGAAGTCAGCGGTGACACCAAGGTCATGTTAACTGTTCGCCACCGCAGATGATTTGATAAAACTATTGGCTACAAGACTATATTCAAACGGTACGCAGCTCAGATAAACTATGTTCGAACTTTTGCACGTAGCTGTTCTTGCTTAAAGCCTAATGAATTCGCTTTTTATCTTCCCGGGGACAGTCAAGTCGACGACCGCAGCTATGGCTATCGGTTGGTGATATTCCACTTGCTTAACTGACAGCCTCCAAGGTCTAATGCAGCACAAACTAGTCTTTCATCGGAATCAAGGAAAGAATAGCTGGAAGTAACAAGTAGGTATAGTCAAGATACACGAATTACCGAAAAGTAAAAGCATAGGCTGAGTTGTGTCAGGCAACCTGCTTCCTCATGTGAAAAGTCAAGCGAAGGAATTTCTCCAGGGTCAACGAAGTATGAGGAGGCCAACAAAGATCAGGAAAAAACAGTGGCCGGGATCAACCATGCTTTACACATTCTCTGCAGCACAGCCCTCAAAAAAGACTATTCATGCGACGGAAGCAGGGCGCATTAACCTTGCCTATGCCTTAGTCTAGGGTTGGTTATGTGATAGCTGGAGGTAATGGGTAAGGGGAGGTAAGAGTAATGAGGAAGAACAACGACGGATTTAAGCCCAGGGAGGTATCGAACTGAGGACGGTCCGAAAAGGAACTAATCCTCTAGTTGCGAGGAGAAGGTCATGCGAAAAGAAAGAGAAGAGATAGGAAGAGGAAAACCAACTTTAGGTACACCAGCTCCACTAAGTCGAGGAAAATGGCACTTTCTTCCGTGTAAGGCGGTTTGTCTTCTCCCGGGAAAACGACGACGAAGCCAGTTCTCAATTTTAGTCCCAGCAAGCTTGTTCAATAAAAGAGGCCTAGGGAGAGTATCAAAGGCAGAAGTTTATCATAAGAAGGTAGATCCAAAGTGCTTAGCACCTTCATCCAGGCTGGAAATGACATTATGGCGTGAAACAGCCGCGGCAGCTAAAGTGCTGCTTCTGGGTTCGTGGATAGATTGATTTGGACCTCTGAGAGCCCCACTTGTGGGTTCAGGGGCTCAAAGCAGCAGTCCTTCTATTGTTTTTGGAAATCTTGAGGTTGTTGCCATAGTCCAGAACTTCACACTTGCTCTAGAAGACGTGGAATCAGTACCGGAGCCATTTCACTTTCCCCTCAGACGGCTGGTATATCATTCTTAGAAAAGGGCTCGGAATGATGCCTTTGAACGGAAGTCACAGAATGTCAGCATATTTGCTAAAAGAGTACCTGACATACCACCCGACTCTGGGGTTTGCGTATGTTTTAGTGACTAGGAATTTGAACGCAATCCTTTCATTAAATTTAGAAAGACCACCTCCTGTTATGTGACGGACCGTGCAAGATAACGTTTGCTGGCCTCCGTTTGAATTACGGATTCAATGCACAGGTGGTTTCTCTGGCGTCATTGCCGAGTTTCAGGGCGAAATTTAAGACAACATGTAGTGGTAAGCGTTGCACAATCCAAAGCATCATTTTCAAATAAATCCCATCCTTTATTTTGTAATGTGCATCTGAAGTTGAGTATGTAGCCTTGTGTAGGTGTCGTGTTGTACATTCTTCTTAGACTGTTATGAAAAGTACCCTTTAGTGGTTTGGCATCAATTTCTAGCAGAACACACATGGTATTGAAGTCTGAGTTCAGTAGTGATGCACGCTTCCAAGATTAATATATTTCAGGCACATCAACAAAAACCAAATCGACCGTGGCATAATGATGGGTTGAAAAGCTAACCGGGTTACTGTGACCAAGAGGAAAAGGGAAGTTTCGGCTACAAGAGTTAAAATCACCACAGACTGTAGACGAAGGATCACACACGGTGGGAGCAGCAAGTTCTGTGAATACGTCAGTAAATTTAGATAAATCAGAACAGCCGCAAAGAGGGATTGAGCAAACATTGTCGACGTAAACATATATCCATTTGTCTAAATGTTTTGGAGGAAGCTGAACAATGATACGGTCTAAACTGTCATTCATATGGGTGAAGCAAATATAATTTATTGAACACTACTGAACGCTGATATGAGTAGCTACACTGATCTTGGTGAAACATCTGGAAACCATTTAAGGTGACCACTTTATCAGGCAGTGAGTTGTGCAACCAAGTTTCAGATGACGCTTTCATGCCAACATTACGACAGACACTGGAAAATGGGAGGCATTATAAATGGTTCACTTCACCCAGAAGAGATCTATAGCTCAAGGTGAGTCTTTCGAGCAGTGTCACTTGATCTAGTTTTGTTTGCCTTAAGGCCACCCACCACAGCCCTTTCCTCATTAAACTTCTTAAATTCATAACAATTGGTTCACAGCTTGATAAATGTCCGTGTGAGTATTTGATGCAATCTTGGGCCACAGTTGGACGTTTAGGACAAGGTGAAACAGAATAAACTCGTTGCAATATACTGGATGGAAAATTTTGAAGTTCCGGATGGTTAAGCAGACTGCTAACTTACTTCCATTCCATATCGTTAGAAGTATTGAAAAGCCTCGCGCAGATGATATCCGGGAATGTTTTATTCGGAAAAACGCCGTTCACGCCGATCCATATCGCTCTTGGAACAGTGATAAGCTTGGCATCAGCTTGCGGACTGCTTAAGATGGCTGGGAACCCAGCTGAATTGGCTAAAACTCAATTCGCTTGATGTTTTTCGGCACAGCAAAAGCATAGTCCAGCGTCCCGGCCTTAATCCTTGCCCACAAAATCGCTCCGGCAAGTATTATAATAAGAGGTTAACAAACTTCCATTCGCTTAGTCCGAAGCGTACTTCAAAGGCGGAAAGTTTTCGCCCAAAGTAAACAGGAAAGTGTCCATAAATGAAAAGTCCGGAGCGTAATCATGGTGCCAATTCTGTTTCCGCTATTCATCACCGTGATAGGGAAAGCTTAATCACCCATCCTTACTTTTGAGGACAACGCAAAATCTTGCAGGGTGGTCGACGGCAGTCTTGCAGCGATTAGAATTTTGCACTTGGGATTCAACCAGGAATGATGGGTGCAAGAAGACGCATGTCCACATTTCGTTTGGTTTACCGAATACGAATGTAGTTCGAGCAATCATGCCACTACAAAAGTGCAAACAGATAAACGATCCAAGAATCAAGCTGTTTGATATATTAAACGTCATTTCTTGTTAAAAAGGAGTGGCAGCAAGTTAGAACAGTCCCTGAACTTCCTGCAGGGACAGACCAGTGCTCTCACTCTGGAACTACTCCTGACGACTTTCAAGTTGTATGCATGCCCGCAACTGGGAGTACACAGCATGGCAGAGTTTCCAGTAATTGAGAGTGACTTCAATCTTTTTGGAAAAATACGAAGAGCCGCAACAAAGCGGCTGCTGGACCAAGGCAAAAAATGTCTTGACGGTATGAGACACCCAAACATATTTACCCCAAGGGATGGTAGAGAGGGGGCGGGAGAGAGAGAGAATAACCGTAATAGGGCCTGCCGGATCACCCATGAAACAGATCATGCAAAAGCACTAACCGCAATCGCAAAATGGCAGTCACCACGATAGAAATTCGTTGGAATAGATCACCAAGAAGCCATCGCCAGGGTCAGGTCGAACTTCTCATGAAAAGTATGTGCCCTGTGGAATCTCCCATCACATAACATTTTCCCGGATACCCCAGTAAACCAACTTAAAAGAAGTGTAGAAAATTTTTAGTATGGTTTAAAAGTGGCATCACTAGCTCACGATACTCTTTATTTACTATCCGCCGTCTGCTCTTTTACTTACTGACTTTGCTAACTCTCTTCCTTTGAATACGCTCATTACAATGCTTCTAGTATCCTGCTCCTCTCGCTTGGGCACCTATACGGATGGGAGTCACGAAGAATCAGCGACCATCTCAGCAACCGGCAGCTCCTTATCCAAACTTTTCTACAAGTTCCAACGAAAAAACACCTTCAACTCAGCGGAGCTTGAAGCCAGGAAGCGAAGGACATTCTCCTGCCGACTAAAAGACTGGAGCCAAAAAACAGGAAACAGTCTCATTTAGGTACATCTGAGCGCTCATAGACTCTCATTTCCCTATATTCAAACAATATATATCGAATGAACATAGGAAACATATTTCTTATAAATATCTTTTATACTTCTAGAACTAACATTATCCATTCATAGTGCCAACAACCGGCATGTAATAATCACAGAATTGTGGTAATAGGAGCAGAAAGGAAGTTATACTTTAAATAGGCTTTTATTGTTACGTGAAGATTGAAGATATTAAGATTGTCCAGGTTTTGGCGTGGCGCTGAATATGGTCGAAGTTCTACCCGGTGGCTTTTATCTAACTGCATACCTGAAGTCTATCTGACTTTTGTAAATGTTGTTTCCCAGCATCTAATACAAATGCCGCTTTTCAAAAATATAAGGAAGTGTGTCAGCCGCCGGCATGGCTTGTCTCGTCGCCTAACAAGAGTTTTGTTCAATGTCAAGATTAATGAATCCTTTAAATCTCAAAACGTACCATCACAAATTCGAGTAGGTCTTCTTGTAATTATAATAGGCACATAGGACTTGTTGGTTTACATTGCAAGAGAGGGTGTGGCTGTGACGGACCTATTCAGAAGACCGGGCAACCCTCAAGATATGAAGAAAAT
>OX104134.1:16483896-16700684 GCA_944470555.2 Heterobilharzia americana | reverse complement strand
TTCGAAGACTAAAGAAAATTCGCTTAGTTACCAACCGGTGTACGATATATCCTACTAGAAGTTATTTCATTATTTCACTATCGATACAATTTTTTCTAAACTTCAAAACTATAATGCTTGATATTTAGTAACTTGTCGTATTTGTTCATTACTTTCCTATCTCTAAGGTTGAAACACGATATTATGTTGTTGAAAGATATTATGGTCCTGAACCTCGACCACCGATTAGTCAACGTACGCTGAATTGTGATCAAGATTTCCATGCTGGTCATTTATAGCGTGTGTAAGATAGCTAGCAAATTGTCATTACTTCTACGTGTGTGTTTATTTTCTATGGCTTTGTATTTTTCTCATGCATATTCGCATATTCATTTATGAAATGTATGTTAAAAGTATATACCTGATTAAGCATAGCAATAATTACAATGCTATTATTTATATAATTAATTTGATCCCTATCCATATTGTTACATTATGTTTATTCGGTTTCGTCGTTTTGTACTTTTTTGATCATACCCCTGTAAATTTTGTTCACATTATGTGCCTATGCCATCTACTATTCTGGAAGCGATGTATGTATGCCAGTGTTTACTAATTGGTTTTCTTTTTTCGAAATACATTTTGAGGCAGGGAAACATGAACACTGCCATTGAAACGGTAAACAAATAAAATAAGAGCGAAAAGGCACATTCCCACTGTATGTAAATGCAAACAATATAATTTGTTTATCTACCTATTTTTTTCAGATTTGGGTTTGTAATTTTATCTTGAAAACAAAGTACCAGTCAGTTGTCAACTGCTTGCTTCATACACCAGCATTTTTACTGGGAAAAAAATGCTGCAGATTATTGTTCTCTATTAAAAGAAAACCTTACAAATATTCTCTTTATCACCTCATACGTCTTAGTTTATTTTGTTTTGTCCACTTTTCTGAGTTATTTTATACCACTATCATTATTTTCAATAATTATACCAGTTGCATACATTCAGTTCACCTTCGTTCATGTGTATGAGATATTCAAGTGCCTTCGTCTTGTTGACAGATATTGCCTAATTCCTTTTTAACACCCCCTCTTTTATCTCAACTTTTTAAGAGGTTTGTATAAAATGCCCAGTTGATACTTTCATTACGACTGTTATATTATTACCAGTCGTAGTGGTACTTTTGTAGTTAATAGTTTTGGTTTTGACTCTTTTTGTTTAGCAGTATGATTTTCAGAATCTTTGCTTTTTTCCACAGTTTCTATGAATACTTATCATCTTTATCTATTTAACCTTCAAACTGTTATATAAGTTATGTTTATTATAAACTCTTGTTTTTATTGTCCAAGTGACCTAAATAGAGATATGTGTGTGTGTCTGTGCATTAGATTATTTCTTTCTCTTACTTTCTTTTGCATCTATCTGTATGTATAGATACTATACACTTGTGTGTAAATATTAAGCTAACATGATGAAAAACAGGCTCACGTTTATTTCTTTCTAAAATTGAACACTGGTATGATATGCTCTGAAGTACTTAACCACTCAGTTTCATTGTGGAACAGGATCACAGCTTTTGAATGCGTATTTTTCTATCTGTGTTCATTTGTTTACCTCTGTTCAGTTCACAATTATTTCTGTTTTCCTTCGTTGTGCTTCGTTGAAACTGCTCGCGGATAAGTTTATCAACTTTTGTCAGGTTAATAGTCGGTAATACTTTAAATTTGAATAAATATACATGAGACAGACGAGAACGACATTTGATGAAATTGGAGCGTGGTTGACAGTTTGTTGGTTTAGGTGTTATGCCATCGGGTAATACTTTCACCACAGTCTTAGCCTGTTTTTTCTCTCAAATACATGCATCGTGGTCTATTGTTATTCATTGCGAAAACGTGATGCGTTGGCGACAACGTTGTGAATCATCACAACCAAGTCTCTGTTTCTAATAATCTACCTAATTGCGAGAAAAAAAAACAGTTTTTCAGCTTGAGTACACTTTAACATTCTATAGATAAAAAAGTACACTTCACTTCAGCTAATCTCAGAGTTTAGGGAGTTGAGTTGATTAACAAGACTTCATTCGAAGTAGTCGTGAAAAGTGTGATTCACCTGAAAAAAGGACTTTAAGACATTGTTAGATGTGTTCAACCTTTTAAAACTAATCCGATAAAGCCTTTCCAGTGGCATTTCAGACTAACATATTATAAGCAGTCTGGTCAATATTGTTGACTGACGTTTACAAGTGGTAGGCATTCATGGCCTACACATATTATTCCCTTATATTTTTCAATTTTCTGGTAATTGTGTTTATGAAACATTCTAGGTGAGTAGTACCTAAATCGACTGTGTGTCACGTAAATGAAGTTTGGATGAGCACAAACTGTTTCATAGTTGTATACACATTCTGATAGATGCACTGGTCAAATATATGTGTCTTCACTAATGTATTCTAGTTATACTGTCCAGGACGCTTGTTTCTTCATGCTCAGACGTGCTCAAAAGATCACTTAAACGCAATAATACTTAAACAGTCAATATGAAACCGTTGATATTGTACTTTTTTTTAGGAATCTCTCACTTATTATGAGTCTTTCTACTTCCATAACTTTACAATAATTTCTTCATCTAAACCAAATTTGAAGGAACGTCATTACCTTATTCTGCAACTAAGAGTTGGAAATAGCCTACCCCTTAAACAGCATGTTTCATTTTGACTTATGAACTCCTAGTTGATGCATTATTTTCAATAAAGGCAATCGAGAGTATATATAAGTGGTTGATTTCAACTAAGTATATCTTGATTTAAGTAATCAACTGGAACATTTACCCAGTTCTAACAAATACTGGAAGTAGATTTTAGTCTACTTGGCCATAACAACAAACTCCGTGCATTTATCAACCAAACTCTCTCCTTATTATCATTATCTGTCTGTTAATGTTATCGCTTATCTACAGTACATTGTAGTGATTTTATTCTACAGAACAGCAGCCATGGTTCCTTGAAACCATTATTCTAAATAATTATTTGATCATTTGAAGACTATGTAATATCACTGTTGCTTGACCGTTGGCGTTATTTCTGACTTAGGCGCATTGTTACATGTGTGTGTGGTTAACTGCGAATCCACGAGGAAATTCAAGTGGACTTTTTTGAAATATCTCAGTCACCACACATACCACCATACACTTGCAATGGGTCGATCATAGGTACTATTTTACGAGTAATGATACTAACTCACTGTCAAAGTCTCAGTAGGTGAAGCGGAGTGTTCGAACCCACTGGTTGGAATCCACTAAATCACATATCAAGTTACTGAAAAAAATGCCAAATCACATTTGCTACTCTGTGCTTTATGAATAGGCTAAGCTGGTGTGGAAGAAGGTTCATATTGGTCAGACGAAGGTGGCACGTTTTCAGAATATAGAATTAGTAGCTACGGTACTACAGCTGAAAAAGGTACGATCAAAAAGACATTTACCTAGTTTCCATTACTTCGCTATCACCAGAGTTTGGTGGTTATGAATTTGTTATATAGGCTCATTAACAGGAATATGCGTTAAAAATATAGGACCGACTTTAAAATAATAAGACCAACTCCCAGCTCTGGAAATAAGATGCTTTGGAGTAGTCTTTAGTGATTTATTCACAGAGTCTTGTTCTTAATACGAAATGAACTGGATTGCATACAAAACTGGGACAGTTTATAAGTAGTGTCGAACTTGGTTGTCGATTTACTGCTTTTACCTAAAAAGTATTTACTGTTATTGTGTTCGCATTACCCGGAGTGAACGTTATTTTTTCGAAAATCTATCCGCATACCTGTAAGTGTTTCCAGTTTAACATTAAATTACAGCAATTTTATTTGAGATGAACTGGTATATTGTTGTCCTGATCTACAGCTGCTACCTAACATGATGGTTGGGATTGTATTTGGGTCTCACAATGGTCCGACGAGCTATGTTGGTGGAACACCTGCTCCTTCAAGGTCCTACTAAGCCAGAAAGGTTTACTAGATAGGGCTAAGACAAAAACCAGCTACCGTTGTAGTGTAAGTTACTACACTAAGATGGGGGTCTTTGGGCTAAATCGTACTTCTGCTAGCTGGATGACGGATGTGACAGTAAGATGTTTCCTTTGGATGACCCTGGCGTTGCCTTCCCATTAGGAAACGAAGGGGCTTAGTAAAGGTCGGCTTCTAAAATGGCACATTCCTTCCTGCCCCACGGTCTTCCAGGACCTGCGGTGTGGGTTTTCCTATCCGACGTTAGAACAACCATACCTCAAACCAACGTCCGTCAAAAAGCAATGTGTGACAGGCCTCAGGGACACTGGACTCTGCGGTCGCACACTTTTCTTCAGGTATCACAAGAAGAACTGGTCTTCCACGTTGTAGACAACCGGTAAGCGTCAACCGCTTACACGCCTTCAGTGCCACGTTCTACGTTGATCCTACCTTCCTGTCTGACATTGTTGTTTTGCTTATATAAGTTGTTCTGCGAAGTAAATTGTTTGTTGATGAAAGTTTCATTTCTACATTTGACGGTGAGAACAAAGCACTATTCATGAAAAAGAGAAAAACGCGCACATGACTAAATTTTCGCAAAATGATAAATTACATAAATTCACTGAAATATTATCGTACAACTGTAATGTCCTTCCAAGGAACCAACAAGTGGACTATTCTTTATTAACGATCTAGTCTGGTGCCACTGACAACTTCAATATTATGTCAATCCAAAACAACGGCAAGGAAAGTTGAACACCGTCTGCATGATGCAATAACAGCTGAAGGAAATACTACACTACTCTCCATCTTTACGAAATAAATCGCTGGTCAGGCATTGCAGCCTTTGTATGTGTATATCACCAGTTGTACTTAATTTTGTTGCATTCTGAAATAATTTCTTGTTTTTTCTCGAGGGGACGATAATGGACATGAATATTGTAATCGAATAAATCTTTAACCTGACATGTCTTCTACATGGTAGCATAAAAGAATATTGGGCAAATCTTCATTAGATAGATTTTTACTTTTTTGAGTAAAAATGAGATCTAAATATAAAATGTTTGGTGACTTTGCTAGGCGAAAAGCCGAAGTGATTTAGTGAGACTGTCTTACTGTAATGCTCCGGCAGATCATAGTAACTATGGCAAGTTGTAATTGCAGTGTAGAAGTTATACATCATAAAGGAAGTAAATATTCGAAATGTATAGTAAACATTTTCAGTAGTTGACTTATCTTTGTAGTACAGTCCAACTAGGAAAATATAGTAATTTTGAGTGTCTAATTACGAAAAGTAATGGGGAATTTTTTAAGAATATCTGTGCTGTACCAATGGAGAACAAATGATCATTCAAGGATTCGGTCAGCACATCTAACCTATATTTTCAAGCACCTGGGAAGATTCAATACCGGTGATTTCTCCTAAGATTCTGTTTCACCCAGTGTACCAATAATAACTTTTTGATGCTTACCAGGCAGTGTTAAAGTTATCCCCGTCGGTTATTTCAAAACACTGCGTGAAAAACATCTGAAGTTGGAAACGATTTCGGTAATAACATGAGCATTAAAAATAGTTGACAGAAAAAAATACAACGATGAAAGTCTGCTGATCATTCTGCTTAAGCGAAATGACCAACTGGAATAGACATTAAACGTACCTCTCGAACGCAGATATCAAGCTTGAACTGTTGAATTGCCAAACTTTCTACTGTGCTTAGGTGGCGAATCTGTTTAGTCAGTCTTCACTAAAATGTCCCTCCAAGGTCATTTATAAAGTCAATCAAACATTTCGAAGGGAGTGCAGATTCTATGATTATTAAAATCTTTATTGGTACAGTCATTTATTATAGCAGTGTGTCTGGTAAAATTTTCCTTAACGTAAATACATTTATTTGACTTTTCTGTGGAGTAGTTTGTACCTTTGTGTTTAGATACGTTCCACAAATGGACGACGTAACACTTCATTAGTTATCTACCTATTTGACAGCATATATGGAAACAATTTCAGTCGCTAATCACTGACTACTTCGTAATTCTATGTTTTGTTTCTGGGGTGACCGTCACAACTGCTATGGAATCAAAGTATTATCTGGGAGTCAGTCACAACTCGATATAAATCATACACATCCATATTCTGAATATAACTTTGCTTGGATTCTGCTAACTATGGTTGCTTCGATTATTAATTTCAGTAGCAACACATTAAGAAAAAGAATACTGGTGCATATACATGGATATGTAAAGTTTTCTGTATTTTTATAGTGATGAAATCAGTTAAGGAGTCAACAGATTTGGCTAGGAAAGCATATATATAATACTAGAGAAGAATTTTAATGTATTTATTCGTGGATGAATGTAAATGTGTCCTCCAGCCTGTATTTACCTTACCTGTGTAATATTGTTTTTTTAGTGTGTTGTTATGATAGTGTTTACCTACCGCTTTGGTTTATGTATTGATTTCCATGCGATTGGACATAAACATGTCTCAGAGATAGGTAAATAAATGAAGGGATGAAAGAAGAAAGGGTGAGATATATAACGAGAAAAGTTCAACATGATCCATCAGTTTAGTTTAAATCATAAAAGTAGGTTGTAAAAAAGTAGAAATAATATTCATGGAACAAGAAGATTTTGTTTCTAAAGTATTCAGCCTATCTATGCTGCTAAAGGCTGATATATATATATATATATATATATATATATATATATGGGAGGGTATTAGTAATGGTTCACATTTCTCGAAGCGTAAGCAGCTGAAATAAGTTGCTGAACCTGATTTAGTGTTCAGAAAATGGAACGACAACTTGGATGATGAAAGAATAACTTCCAGATCCGAAGAATCATAGTTTAATATCATCATCATTGGGTACTGAACAACTAGTTGAAACAGCAGAAGTATGTCGCATGAGTACCGTCACATTTAAAACAAGAAAGTGACCATTTAAAATTAGACCCCTGTGTTGCTTCTTTAAGTTAGTATACCCGTGTTTACTTACCTAACATAGAAGGCCAAATTTAGTAACTTCTGTGCTTGAGTGATTCTGCTTTTTATGTTGTAAAAGCAATTTTTTTCGCATACACTTCAACCTTCTCTTTCATGGCTTATTGAACTGATGCTTGTCACCTATCTGCCTTCACTAATCCTGTATATACAATGATGATCGATAAATAATTTTTTAAATTGTGTAGGTTGTCGTCATCATCAATTATCAGTTAATTTATCGATGGGTTAAAAAGTGTGCACATAGGTGTGCGTTTACTGAAGCGCACAACAACGTACGCGCGTATTTAATTCAGAAGTCTGCGTCATATTTGAAAAAAAAATCGTTATGATAATTGAGTGTAGCTTTGCAACAGTTACTCACACAGATACAAGGAACAGAATACAAAATTATTTTTCTTCATGTTAACAGAAAGTAGTGCGCTTAATATTTGCGTGTTAAAAGTACTCTTTATACGCGTCTTGTTAAGTATACATTGGACAACTGCATGATAGTGAATAGTTTTATGAACTGTCACTTTGGTGCATTCACGTTCTCTGAGAATGCAGAGACTATGAAGATCAATCAACTAGGTTGTATATGTTCTTCATCATTTCAAAACTAAAGTTTTCTAGACAGTTGTAGTATCCCAGATGTCTGATCTATTTGTAATTATTCCCCACTAACTTCGAATCTCATAAAACATGCAACGGTTGAGCACTGATTTCTGCTATCTTTGGCTTTTTCACTTTCTATCTGTACATGATGAAACTTTAATCGAGTTATCAAAATCTCTTTTCTCAAAGTAAATACGTTTTCAGTTCACAACGCATCTAATTGGATGGAGAAATGTAATCGTGAATTGTACAAGTGCATATCAGGGACCTAGTCGAACGATCATGTAGCCTTGAATATATTTCAATCCATCAGTTAAGTAATGACTGCCATTTCACTGAGCACAAATATATTCTGGACATGAATTAAGTCGGTGGTGCAATCCAACAAGATATCTTGAATAATAATCTTTTTATTCCAGACAATTTTTAATACATTACAGAATTGTCATTGTCATGATAAGCTGTAGGCTAGTGTGTGAGTAGTTTGTTATACGAGGGTATGGAAAGAAAAACACCCGTAAGTTTTGAGGTGGTGGTTCGTTCAGTCAGTATGGAAGTTCACTATCCCAGCTACTTTTTTTTCTACCCACGATGTACTATTTTTTGTGCTCAGCGGCTCATTGCCATCTGTCGTGATATTTCCGCCTAACTTTGTTGCTAATCTCTGTTACGATAGATGGAAGACATTTTGTTAAGTACGTTTACAATGCTTCATTATCAAGCTGTACAGTCGTATTTATACTCAGTAAAGTGACAGATAATTGCACTAAAAAGTTGCTCAGTCAATATGCAAAATATACAATCGGTGTAGGTGGTGGTATTTGTTCAAGTGGAAGAGATAGAAATGGATCATTGAAAAAGGAATGAATTGATAACAAGTGGTGAGATACCACCACCTACACCGATTGTATATTTTGCATATTGACTGAGCAACTTTTTAGTGCAATTATCTGTCACTTTACTGAGTATAAATACGACTGTACAGCTTGATAATGAAGTCGTTGAAAAGAAATATTTCTTCACTGATACATGCCTTATTCTCGTTAGTTAATTTCTCATAATACCGCCCTCAAATTGCGGTTACTTTGCAACTAGAAAACTGTTTGCTAGTGAAATATGTCGCTGAAGTATTTTAGTCTGACCTTTCCACTACATTTTACAAATTATGTGAAGTCGCTTTACAACAGATATACATGAAAATCAATTACAGTTAACATAAATACATTAATTGGTTTGCACACAACACCTGGACGCTTCATTACAATTAATGTAGCACCTGTGTATAGAGATATTGTTGATTTATTCGGTAAACTAATAGAAAGAGTAGTTAGATTATTTAAGTAAAGTTAGAACAACAAATTTAGCAGAATACGATCAATTCATTGTATTTCATCCCCTTCTTTTTAACTGCATACAGGCCAATAAATGCACAAGGCGTATAGAGAGAGAAATAAAATTCACTTATCAAGATGATAGTTCATTGATGAGAGATAATGAAAGAATTAATACAGATTAAGGGAGGTTAAATGAAATAATTTGTGGTTACTAGAATTGAAATTATTTCTCATGTTTGTATAGTTAGACTGTCATCCTGGTATATGTGACCAGTAGGAAACGGGGTAGGAAGTACGACGTAAGTGTATGCAGTGAGTTAATAATGTTAATGTAGTTTCATGGGGTGGAGCGAACAGTATCTCCATTTCAACAGTTTCTATCCTATAAGTTATAAGCAAAGACTAGTTAAAACGCCGTTTCGAAGGGCTGAGGAACTTTGTTCATCAGACAAGTTGAATGAAAAAAATTCGATTCATCGAGAGATATCTGGAAGAAAATGATTACCCTAAAAGATTTATGGATAAAGTCAAAATGAGAACAGCAGAAACAAGTGCAGTTGATAACCTCTAGAAGAAACCTGTGTTCATTTATTTGACTTCAGTGGGGATGAACTCAGGAACCGAGTTGATGGGAAAATAAGAACTGCACTGATAGTCACTTTCCCAGCAGCCAAATTAATTCCATATACAAAACAAAGTTTTCACTACAACAATCGAAAGTTGATAGGTTTCCACCTCTGATCATCAGAAAGCATTTTCATTCGTTAATTTTCGTTTCCAGCGAAATAATCACTGATAATAAGATCTACTTGCAGACACACTTCATGTATGCTTAAAGTGTTTTTATATTATTTACTTGACATAGCAAAGTAATACTACTGTTGTTTTCCTGAATGTACATCTCTCAAACACATGCACAATTTCTTCATAATAATCTTATCTAAGTAGTTACAAAACATTTTGACTTGAATTTTATGTTCTTCATACTTCATTTAACCTCAAATATTCAGTTTGGATGTTCACATGAGTTACAAGAGCAATTTAAATTATCAAATATTATGACTAGATTCGATAACCAAAGCTCATTCAGTACTACCTGATAGTAATAGTATCCACTAAAATGTAAAATCTCACTAGAGCATTCTTTCACATTGAAAACTGCTCGTATGTTAAATGTAATTGTGATAAAACGTAGATTCTTCCTTAATTTAAGTCCAAATATTTGTGAAATGTAGTCCTTTAGAAGCCTTGATGACGATATGTTTCTTGGGATTCCGCGTCAAAACCCCACCTTTGAGTACGGCTCACTCTGAAAATCTAGTTGCTTGACTAGGATTAGTCTTCAGCAGTTCTGGCACTCATTTATGTTTTATATTTAATGGCATTCTTAGTTGGGAAATTAAAGAACATATGCATGAATATCAGAAGGGATAAGGACTAACTGTTTGCTTAAGCTTTTAGATAAACCTAATACATGCATTTTATGTAATGGAAACTGTCGCTACAATGATTTTATAGTCGGTCTAATGTTAACTTTGGTTCCAGCTAGCTTCGTGTATCTCATTTGCTGTTATCAACCATGACACTCAATAAAGCCTTTATCAGATAAGCGACATACACATACATATCCAACGTTTGATGATCAGAAACTCACCGATAATACTATCCTACTCTGCCATGACTTTAATAAAATCTCAAACGTGAAATAGAAGCTTCTGTCGTGCCATAACTCTAGGACATTGCCAATATCTAACAATACATTGATTTCTGTGGCTTCCTAGTAACCAAACACATTGAATTTCACTTGGATTTCTAGTGATATTGGCTACTCATATTTCCAGATAGAATCTGTATAAACTTTCTCATTTGCAGCAATTCAGTTTCCTTCTTAAATAAGCTTATCATTTCAGTAATGTAAATGATATTTTCTGGATCTCAAAATCATGCAAAAGTCAACTGGTATGACTTATTTTACCTTCAACTTCATGACAAGTTATAGCTTTCATAAGTATCTGGCCTTTGGCTACCTAAGCATATGGCCATATTATCTTTTCAATCTTCTTTTCTCAAATAATCTAATGTTTGTAAGTTCGTTGACTTTGTGTCTATCTTACATTATTTCAGGTAAAAGTTGATTATCTGACAGGAATACTTGTAGTCAAATTTATTTTAAATTACTTTTCGCCTTCTTCTCTATAATTTTACTTATTTTGATAAAGCTAGACGTGATAAGGCGTCTTAATTTCGAATTTTAAACTAAGAGAAACAAAATATTGTACATATTATGCAATCCACTACAAGTTTACTCTGTGAAACTGATTTCCAGAGAAAATTATTTTAATTATGCCATCCCACAGAATTATTGATGGTGGAAGGTTTTTATTTTTTGCTGATTATTCACTAGCATCGTGTGCACCTTAAAACACACGTTTACAAGTCGTGTGTATTTGAAGGGTGTATCAATCTTATCTGCAATAACCTTGATAATGTATCGGTGATTAGCCTATATGGTGATATCTCTAGAAATGTTTTTGTTTGAGTTGGTAGCTTCTGCGGAAATGATCTGAATACCTTCTCTGCAGTATCATAAACTAATGATGGAACATAAGTTTAAGTGTTGTGACTGTTTCAAAGTAATCTTAGCTACATTATCCATAAGCTAACAAGACAGTTTTGCACCTGCAAAATGTTCCACATTCTATGAAATAAACGTGCATTGCTGTGTTCTGAAAATCGACATGCTTGCTGTAAAATCAGAGCAACCTCGTCTAGTTTACTAGTTCATTAGTTACTAGCCGGTCCTAAATCTGGAATAAGAGAGAAGGTAGGGCAGGGGAATAGCAATCCTACCCCAGAAAATCAGTCCAACCACTAGAAATACTTCAAATCAAAGAGGAAATATAAAAATAAACTTATTCCCAACTGGAATCAGGGAGACAAAATGACGTCGGTTGATGAAAGCCTTCAAGAAGCCAGCTAAGCTGGTCGATGTGTCCTCTCTTCTCTCGATCAAAGAGAAAGTAAACATAAGGCCATGGAATGTCCGCACAATGTTTGAAGCTGGCTAGCAAGGCTGTCCAGATTGCAAGAGAGATGAAGAGATATGGCATAGAAGTGTTACGAATCTGTGAGAGCAGATAGAATGGAAGTGAACTCTCCAATCTACTGCGATATTGCCACCCAGATGACAACCACAAGCACACTGAGTTTTGGAGTGGCTATCATGATGTCCCCGAGAGCATCGAAGGCTCTCTCTCGCATGCAGTGGAAGCAAATCTCCTCCTGCAGGATCAGGATCATGAAAGCAAGGTTCAACTCGAAAGGAGGAAAATTTACAATTATACAGTGCTACGCTACTCTGTGCACCTACAAATAATGGAGATGAAGAGAAGGAGGAGGAATTCTACAGACAACTAACTGTAATCAGTAATGAACAAGAGTCCACCCCAGATGGTGACATCAAAATTCATTTAAATGGGTGGGGTGACATGAATGCAGACTGGGAGCAGACAGCACAGGAAGAGATGTGACCATGGGTCGACTGGCATTTGGTGAAATGATGAATGAGAATGGAGAACTGTTTGCAGATTTCTGTAAAGCTTCCGGGCAGTCGTGGAGCCAGGTTGAAAAAAACTTTGGAGACTAAAGTGAAATGGTGACGTGCTACCGAAGCTCTGTGTTCCACTAGGAACCCAAAGGACAAATAATAATAATAATAATTACAATAAAAATAAAACCATTTCTAATTGAGTAGCTACTTCATAATCATACGTCGATCAAAATTATATCGGTGGTTGTCTATAGAGTGCTAACGACTTACATTACACTGCTTTAATTTCACTGCGTCCAACCTCTATCAACTACACCATTATTTGAACAATGAAATATGTAATTCAATTTTAGTTTGCTTTCCAGATGTGTCACACCGTGAAATTGTGTCATTTACTGGAATAAATTCCGGACATAATCTATTGTTTATATTCACAATGCCCAAGTTTACTGTTAAATTAGTGAAATATACGTTTAAGGTTACCTTCAGATACTTTAGTTAGCTGAAATAGTTGGTTAATTTGTGTACTTTTGGTGCTGATTACTTGTCAGTTGTACGTGACTTTTTCACCTCAAGTCATACTATTATTGTGATGCAAGTTGTCTTTTAGAACGCATAATAAATGCAGTACAGAAGTCTGTGAAGTAATTAACAAATTGTGAGGTATTCATATTTCATGATGATGGTCATTAGGGGATTCATAAATGTCACTGTAATAAATAGCCAGATGGATACATGTAAAATGACGAAATGACATCTGGCACAAAGGTGTGTCGGTTCATATCGTCGTTCCTCAAAGTGGTACAACAGAAGCATAGAAGCGCATGCATTCGTAAAACTCCTAGTTATATTTACCAGCGTCAATTCCTATCTAAAACAAAACACACCAAGCATAACCTCAACGCTACTCAGAAAATATCTCTTCTACATGCAGAAAATATGATGAAGAAATCGATGACATTTCAACGTGTCTACTTCCAAAATATGCATTTTACTAGCATATGTTAGCTGGTGGATTTGCCAAAATGAGTTTGATAACTGACGAATTCAGTCACTTTATTTACCGCTGTTGATCTGAACAAAAGTCTCGAGTAGTTTATCAACAACACTACATTCAATAGGCGTGATAATATTAACAGTCATAAGAGTAGGAACACGTAGTTATTGGAAAAAGACAAGTTTTTGGATATTTTGAAAAATTCATTTTGATGATTAAGGGAAGGACAGCTTGTGATCACATCTGCGCTACTGACACCGATTCTTAGTCACGTTACCTAGAGTCTCCAGTCACTGGTATTGTTGTCACATGGACTCCAACCAGGAAGTCTGTATTCCCCTACACGGCTGAGACCAATAGATAAAGAATTTATGCAATGATATCATTGTTTAGTCTAGTGGCCACTAACCTCCTTTCAGCTTAAACCTAATTCAGCCAACATTGTGCAACGAAGCGGAGGGTGAATAGGCATGTGTAACACTTACCTCAGCCACTTGAGCCGATGAAGGTTCATAATTTCAGCAACTGACTTCCCTTTCATCCGTAAAACTCAACACCCAGCATCTAAATTACTGACGTGGTGACACCAAGGTATACGACCTTTACTAACAAGATGGAAGTGGTCTAATACCTGCAGCCTTCTGACATCCTGTACATTTAAAGGTCATGTTTCACAACCATATACATACACACAAATGTAATATGATATTCAAATGCTTTTAGGTTGTAAACAGCTGATGAGAAACCGGCGAAATAAAATGGCACCACCTTACTTTGTTCCAACTGTCGCTCTTTCTGCATTCAAGTTCATTAAGAAGAATATGTATATGATATATATTGTTGCAAGAATTCATTTATGTTTCATATCAACAAGCGGTTCATTGTATATTCAGAGGTCACAGTTAAACTTCAAAATGTTGCCGACATTCTAATTTAGATTCCACACAAAAGTTTTTCATAAAACATCTTACATCATATGCTTTTGTCAGGAATGATTTTTACCTCAGGCGGTTTAATTGTTGATTATACTATAATGTTTGTATTCATCTTCGGTGCATACTTCGCCTAATTAAATATTAAAATAATCGACAAATTTTGGCAATGTTATGATTCTACTAAATTCTATACAGAATAACAGATGAATGAACATCGTATCAAGAATCTCGTACTCACAGATAAGAGAAGAATAAAAAACGAGGAAAATGGTTTGAACACTTTGTAATATTGAAAGTATAATAAATTTATAAAAATGATTTTTTTTAAATTGAAAATTGAATCCAGTCGAACATGATAATAAATCTACTGAATGGTTGAATACACTAGGGGTCAGCCTACATTTCATTTGAATAATTCGTCCAACGCTTTTGAAACTTATCTTCTTGAAAGTTTGGATTGATTTCTGTAATACTGAATAAATAACATAAGCAGACAAATATACTCAAGAACGATTTGAATAATGTGAAAGATGAATACTCTACTTGTTAGATTGTAACAGTAAGGGTTACTTAAATGATAACTGTAACTGACGGTAGGTGTAATGATGCCATGGTTGCGAATAGATTGAGTTTATTTGGCATCATGAAATACCAACATATTTTAAAACATAAACCTTAGCAGTTCACATTATAGTCAAAAGTTCTGACAGGTTGGCAAAATGTTGGTCGATCTCAAAAGTTGAAAAATACTGATTTTAATTAGTCCAGTAAGAGAGTACTTTATGCATATGACTGGGTGCTATAAGAATACAATATTTATTTATTTATGATCTTGTGAATCAAAATTCTCTTTCAAGTAGTTCTGTAATACTTTTATACAAAGATAGCTACTTGCATTCTGATCGCTGTACTATTTTAAGTGCTTACAAATGAAAGGATGAAGTTAGAATTAGCAAGAGTTCAGACAAGTTCTGTGCTGGCTGTAAGTTAACACAAGAAATGATAGTGCTCAATGTCTTGAAGTGTTGTGATAGTTGTAATAACTTTTCCAGGTCGAGTCAAATGAGTTTCGCTGTTAAGTGGATATTGTGTACTAATAACAACAACAACACATAAAACTTTTTCATAATGAACGGCATGAATCTTTTTCTTCTTGTCTGACCATCCCAATTATCTCGGGAACAAATTTTTTTTAATTTTTAGCTTCCAGCAAATAAACAAATGAAATGACTAATGGCAACCAATCGGCAAATGGCATTAAGATAGGCTTTCTGAAGACTTATTAAGAAAAGATTCAGCCTGCTGAGTCAAAAAAGCAGAATTGAAGGAGGGATATCCATATATGATATTAGATAATAGTCACAGTCCATCGCAAATTAACAGAAGTTTTCAAGTTTAGAATAATGCGTTATGATCTGGTTACTAAACTGTGAAGTGCTAGCTACCTGATAAATTAAAGCAACTGGCCCCTTTGATAAATTTAAACAGCGAAGATTATCTGAAACATGTGATGTATTCAACAAGTCAGTGTGTGATCAGATTGTTCGGAATGTATGGCGCTAATACATCACATGTTTCAGACAATCTTCGTCTTCTCACTATGCTGTTTAAATTTACCTCACAACTGTAGCCTGGGTTTTGCTAAGGGTTATCGGTGAGTATCACGAAGTAGTCACTAATTAGGGCAAGTAGCTGTTCAATGATCCCAAGTTTTCAGTGGTTTTCTATATGAAGTCTTTGGCCTAATGAACACTATTTTAAAGTTATTTAGAGATTATTAACATAAACTACTATTTACTTTCATTCTGACTCACTCGATAGGCTGAGTACTTTCAGCCATTACAGAAGAGCTCAGATTAAGCAGGAAATCTGTATTCCTGTTAAGTTGTAAGCCCAACTGGTCAATTAACTCTTGTGGTGTTGGTCCTGGGTCTCTGATACTTGAACCTCGTTGTACTGCTTGTGTTCTTAGTTTGCTGAAAAGTAAACAGGAATAAAGGCAAATGAATAAATAAATTCCAAAGGATGGAATTCTTTCTAATCCCTTAAAAATGTCGTCAAAAATCTTTTTGACTGTCGAATAACCTTCCACTGAGGTGAGTTCATTGAAAAGCAGGAAATTTTAAAAGTCATGTAACCTGCTTCCATCTTACTCCCAGATATCAGGCGTTTCTGAGTCATATATCTGAAACTAATGACAAAAGTGCAAAAATTAAGGTAAAGGTTTTAGAGACCTATCATGGTCGTCTGTGAATTTCTCAGACAGATTCACGATATGTTTTTATTCGTTGAAGAAAATTCTTCTGACAGTAAAATAAATTTTACGAATATGCTAACTCATTTCGGTCTCATAAATATAGTTCATTAGGTGTTTACGATTCAGGAAACCAATACTCTATAGATTAACATTCAACAATTAAACACCCTCAAATCCCATCTGTTTTTAAATTTGCAAATCAGAAATCTTAAAAACTTGATATAATTTAGTGTTTGAAGCAACATACATTATGATTAATTTATACACTAGCAAGATTAACTAATTGCTTTACATTTCAGTTATAATTTTCTTAACTGGGACAGTTAAAGTTCCATTCCATTGACTAGAGTTTGGAGACCCACCAATTTCATATTGTCTAATCTTGAATAGTGACAGGTTTGGATTGTAGCCAGAAAGCTAGGAGACTCACCACCACGCACTTTGGTTGATGTTAGTGGTTGGAGGTGATCGACAGCATGCATACTGGTCGACAGAAATCGGTTAAAACTCAGGACTGAGCAACTTGAAATTGGTTCCTCTCCAATGACCAATCGATAAGTCATATATGGTCATGTAGGAGGAGGTCAGTCAAAGCCAGATAGCCTATATATCTGTCATTTTGGATGGCTGCTGAGTAAGAAGCCCCATCGTCTTACCTCACTGATTGATATTCATATGTTCTAAAATAAACTAAACATACCATCCTTATTACAGAAGTTGACCTCAGCAAAATTTAGTTTTTCACACTGAGAAAAACTTAGTTCACCTTAAAAAGACTTAGTCAAAAGAGAAAATCCAACGAGGATTGATAGCATTATTACTCAAACCGAATTTACTTAGAAACGGGCCATTTGTCAGACCAAAAAATATACTGACTTTTTAAATATTCCTTTCAGATTATGAGATACTTTGTTTGAGCTGTGGATACATCGGAAGATTTTCAAATTCTGAAGTGAAACAGAATGGTTGCTTAGTCGGTGCAAGCTAAAGGTTTGTGCTTTTGAAAATGATATCATGAAAAACAAATCCGAATTCATTAATAAAGGATATGAAACCCATGAGTGTAATATAAAATTTTATCAAACTACTGCTAATTAAGTGAGTAGACTTTTGAAAATAAGTATTTTATACAAACTTAAGAGAACAATGCTTAGAAAATTATGGCTAATAAAGCCTGAGAAATTTCCACAGTCAAGGTTAAGAGGCAAATGATGAGTAAACTACATATATTTCATGCGCTACAGAAATGTACTTAATAAGTGATACGTTTCATGAGTATATCTCTGATCGGCTGACAGATAGTTGACATTTTAACCTATTAGATGATCAAGAAAACTACCTGGACAGTATATACTGGTATGTGCACTCAGGCATGGATACTTCAGTATTTTAAAGATCATGTTGTGATCAACTTAGGTAACATCGTAGTCAACGGAAAGCGAATATCAGCTAAGTGAAACGCTATCTCCGTTATTGGTTGGTCAGAGGCAATGGGCAGGAATCCCTGAACGTAAGTTTCATGCTTTTTGGCACTCGTTAGCAAGGCGTGTCAGCAAACTTGACGGAACTGACGTCTTGCCTGAGATTTGCACCCGAGTAGCCAAGAACTGAAGTCACATAGGTTACGACTGAGCTATTCAGGACGCTATAACTTCGTGTGGGACTGGATTAGGCATATTGGTTGGTCACCGAGGGTAACCAACTTCAGTTGAGGTTGCAGATACGCTTGGCTGACAGGTGCTAAAACACGAAACCATGATCCAGGGCCTCCTGTGGACTGCCTCAATCCGACTAACGACCAATACTTAGGGTTAGACAACATGAAGTTGGTTGTTCTTTCGTGATCAATCAATATATGTATCCCAGTTAGTTTTGGTATTCCTAGTGAGATTCATGTTTAAGGTATGTTGATCCAATCGCAAACAAGTTGAAACAAATGATGAGTTAAAATCGAGGTTAAGAGGTGGTTTAGAAGCGTCAAGATGCATATCCTTGAAGGAGATATTTATTTCATTGCAAGATACAGCACACACTAGCTAAAAACGTGTATGCACGCTGATGATGTTCCAGAGTTCAAAGTTTGATGAAAATTCTAAAGCCATAAAAACTTCGAACCCACAATTTTTATCACTGTAATGATAAGCTAAAATTACTGCATCAGTTATGAAATTCTTATCTATGCAGGCAAAATCTTCATGTAGATACAACCAATACTCGGCGCACATGTAATATTGAAGACGTACATAATATGTGTGAATACACAGTGTGGTTAAATTCACTATGAAGATTTGAAAACCAAATATTTAACCACGCCTGGTGTGAATTCTTTAAATGTAACTTAATTTTAGGTATTCGGTTTCCTTCTATGACAACTGTTCAAACAAGATTATACACATCCGTACCATAGTTGTCATGAATGTCCTGGAAGAAGTTGAGCACCGAGTTTGACTGAATCTTCATAAGAATATAATTTAATATGACCCCAGCGTGTTTCGAAAATCAAAACAATATATTTGTGGACGTTTCACTGTGTAAATCACAGCTTCTTCAGCAGAATATTATTTTTACTAACACCAAAATATACAGTCAGATAATACATCAAATTCTTAGTGAACGTAGGTCATAAGTTAGGAGGTTTCTGTGGTCACCGTGAGTAATTAAGATTAGTCATTGCCATTTGTCAACGAGCATAAACTAGTAATTACTAATCCTAATTACTCACGGTGAATAGAGCAACCTCCTTACTGACGACCTACGTTCACTAAAAATTTGACTTATCAGAATAAGACAGAACAATTCGCAAGTATAACTAGTCAACTTCATACACTACTTGGCCATATTTATTACTTCCCAACAGCTGTTTGCACTCATTGCAAGTTCCAGTACTAATTCTTTACAGTGTCGCTTGCCGTTTTAGGCTAAGGAATATCACAAAGACAGGCAAGCATCATGCCTGTGAATGCAGAAAGTAACCAATGCGTTTTCGAACTATCCAAATGCATCAACAGTGGTTTTCATAATTTAGTTTAATCTGGTCTACATACGGGTTTTTGGTTCAACTATTCACCAGTTACCGTCAGCCTCTGTAAATGTGTATGAAGAAATAGCCAAGTATGCTAGTACGTAATTTTTACAACCTGAGATATTTACTAGTTCTAAGTTATCACTTGCAGAGGAAAGTGGAGATGGATTAGATTGGGCATACACTAAGGAAACAATTCGGAGACATCACGTGCCAGGCCAGGCCGTTGATTGGGATTTAAAGGAGAAACGACGAGTTGGTCATCTGAGTCGAGGGTGATGTGGATGAGATCATGTGAGGAAGAAATGAAAGGTTGTCGGCAGTGGTGGAACTAGGTTCAAAAGACTGCAGAGATGAGAGTGCAATGGTGACTTGCTACTGAAGCTCTATGTTCCAATAGGAACCCAAGGGAAAAATAATATTAATAGTAACAAGTTATCACTGTGTAAATTTATGATGCATATTATTTTATTCTACAGAATGGAGTTGTTCAGTAAATGATTTCTCGTAATGATGCCGAAATATGCATTTACAAATCATGATATTTTCACTTCAACCGACTTTATCACTGTATGATATACTTAAAATGTTTCATTCTCGAAGCTGATTTAATATCTTATTAGTTTGTGTGCAGTGAACTGTTGGTCAGAGACCTAATAAATTTCTGCAAACGCTGAATTTCGCCTTGCTTAAATTCAATTCATAAGACTATGGGTTTTATTTTCTAATTAAAAGTTTTCAGCGGCAATTCTATTGACTTTTTTCTGTAAAAAGTAGATTTCGAACAGATGGAGCTAAGAATTCACTCTAAATATAATAAGTATTTTTAATGTTAAAAGTGGCGAAAATCAACGATTGTCAAAAAAACTATTTATCAAACTACAACTTTTCAGCTGACTGCCTGCGGACATTCATATGCTTTGTACTTTTAACTTACTTCAGAAGTAAGCAGAATGTTATTGTAAGGCAAAACTCATAAATGGACAATAAATATTGAAGACTATTGACAGTTTTTAGAAATTCAAGAGAGAAAGGAATGATATATATATATATATATATATATATATATATATATATATATATATATATCAGAATTACTGTTAAGGAGGTATTTCAACTTTGAATCAACTGAACCTTATCTAACTGATTCCTGTTTTAAATTTCCGTTTCCCTAAAGGTCAAACTCGTATGTTCCATTCTTGATCTTGAAGTATATACTACACAAACATCTCTAGATTAGAGAGTAAAACACCTGCTGAAACTGACTTACTTTCACTAGAGCTTTAGATGACATCGATTTGTAGATTTAATCACTCATTCTTACTGACTGGTTATCATTACGTTTTGTTTTTTGCTTTTACTTTCCCACATCTCAACATGTTAGCTCCAATCTCCCATTAAATTTTTCACAATACTCAGATTTACTCAAATTATTAGTTATAATTAGCATTATTATTTTAGACCAGTTTATTTTTTCGCCTGTCATTCACTAAGTTAATCTACATATTTTCCTTACACATGCTTGATTAAGCATGCCTTTTTAATTCTAAAACTAACCACTAATCAACCCTAGAACATTCTTTTTTGATGACCTAATGTTGACCTATTAGCCAATAACAGACTAATCTATTCGTTTGTTAAAATTACAACCCATTTTTAAACTGAATTTTGTTATAAATATAAATGAGATTACCATTTTTATATGTACAAGGAAAATATATTTTTGTGTTTCAAAGGATTTGTCACTTAAGACAGATTTTTTTAATAAAAAGACTATCTCAAAAAGTCATCGATACGAATAATCTGCAATTCAGAAACCGCTAGCAATATTTACTTGTTGTCAGTTTATTAATATTATTCTTCCCTTGGGTTCCTAGTGGAACATAGGGCTTCAGTAGCACGCCTCCATCGCACTCTCTTCTCTACAATCTTTTGAATCTGGCTCCACGACTGCCCAAAACCTTTCATTTCTTCCTCACATGATCTCAGCCACATCACCCTCGACTCAGATGACCAACTCGTCGTTTCTCCTTTAAATCCCAATCAACGGCCTGGCCTGACACGGGATCTCCCCAAATGGTCCTCTCAGTGCATGCCCAATCCATCTCCACTTCATTCTGCATATCTGTTTGGCGATCAATTCTTGGTTGGTTTGTTGCCAGGCAGCCAGCCAGCCAGTCAGCCAGAGTCCCTTGTTGCTTATTCTTTCTGACCATCTCAGCTTCAGTAACGAGTGTAGGCAGTTGTTCATGAATGTCTGTAGTTTATTGGAAATCCCTTTCGTAACTCACCACGACTCTGAACCACCACATACAGGCACTGACTTGACCGACATTAGTGTTGAAAATCCGCATCTTATTCACGCTTTATACTGAGTCCAGTAGAGTGCAGTAGATCTCCACACTGGTTTCAGGTTAATGAAAGCCGGTCTTGCTTGTTTCTCCGATCCTGGCTTTGACATCCTTATCTGTGCTGCTGCCTGTAGTTGAAACTGTTGTGCTGCCCAGGTAGGTGAAACAGGCTACTTCCTTTAAGTCTCTCACGTTCATGGTGATTGAATCTTGTTGGTGTTGGTGGTGGTTGTGGTGATGTTGGTTGGATATCTTCATCACCTTCGTCTTCTCTACGTTCACTTGAAGTCCCATCTTCACTGCCCTACCTCACCTCTTCTGTCAACTTGTTGGATTTTGTCTGTAGATCTTCAAGTTTGTGTGACATTCGACAGAAGTCATCGGTGAAATCCAAATCTTCTCCTGGGGTCTTTTCTCAGGTCCAGCGTATCCCCTCTTCTCGCTCCTCACTGTTTGTTGCATGATCCAGTCCACTACAGTCAGGAATATCATGGGTGATAGTAGACGGCAACCTTGTTTTACCCCTGTCTTCACTTCAAAGCCATCTCTGGGCTTTCCATTGTGAATTAATAAGCATAGCTGTTGAATGAGGTTGATAAAGATTTGTTTCACTTCGTAGTACTGAAGCAGTTGCCTGCCAAATTACTTCGCGGTCAGCGCTGTCGAAGGCCTTTTCATGGTCGTTGAAGTTGAGGGAGAGTTGAGTTGACTGCCATTCTATACCCTGTTCTATGATGATGATGGGTAGCGTGGTGTTGTAGTTTGATCCGCACATGATTTGTTCTTCCTGAAGCCAGCCAACCAGTCAGCGTGTTCCAGCCGTAATTTTGAATTTGGCGCATCCTTTAGTCTCTCCAGGATGATGTCGCTTGATATTTTGCTTGGGGGGGGGGGAGGGGTGTAGCATGATTATGTACCAGTTCTTGCAGAGACTTAGGTCTTTCTTATTGAGGAGTTAGATAAAATAGCACTTCTTCCAAATAGTCGGCGGATACCCGTCATGCATTCCTTCCAAACCGTATCTAGTAGTGGTGTGAGCATTTGCGATGCTGATGTCTCTGAGTCTGTTTTCAGTGTTTCTGGAGGAATTCAAGGTCATGCTGCTGCTTTGTCGGATTTCAGCTGTTGCATAGCGTTCACGAACATCGCCTGGTTAACTAGTTCACTAGTTTCTAGCCGGTCCTAAGCCCCCATAAAGAGGGAAGTTTCAGCATAGGGCTAGCAACCCTACCCCGTAAGACAAATCTAACCACTTAAGAAACTTCAAAGCACAAACGATATATAAAAAATAATAACAAAATTATTCCTCGCTGGAATCGGAGAGGCGAAATGACGCCAGTTGGTGAAAGTCTTCGGGAAGCCAATTGGCCGATGTGTCTTCTCTCCCTCGATGAAAGTAAAAGTAAATGTGGGGACATGGAATGTCCGCACAATGTTTGAACCCAGCAAGGCAGCACAGATTGCAAACGAGATGAAGAGGTATCACACTGAAGTGCTTGGAGGTAATTTGGAAACTGCTTCAATACTACGGAATACCGCAAACCTTTATCAGCCTCATTCAACAACTATATGAAAAGACCACATGCCAAGTAATTCACAATGAGAAGCTCAGTGATGCCTTTGAAGTGGAAGTGAAGACAGGAGAGAAACAAGGTTGCCTACTATCCCCCATGATATTCCTGATTGTGGTCGACTGGACTGGATCATGCAGCAAACAGTGGGGAGCGAGAAGAGGCGGATACGATGGCTTGACCGGGGAAAAGAACCTAGAAGATCTGGATTTCGCCAACGATGACTTGTGTCTGATGTCACACAAACTTGAAGATCTACAGGCGAAAACTAACAAGTTGGCAAAAGAGGCAGAGAAGAAGGGACTTCAGGTGAATGTGGAGAAGACAGAGGTGATGAAGATACCCTACCAACAACAGCATCAACAACAACAACAACAAACCCCAATCACCATCAACGGGAGAAACTTAAAGGAAGTAACCTCCTTCACCTATCTAGGCAGCATTGTTTCAACTACAGGTGACACAGATGAGGATGTCAAAGTCAGAATCGGAAAAGCAAGACAGGTGTTCATTAGACTGAAACCAGTGTGGAGATCTTCTGCACTCAGCATAAAGCGTGAACAAGATCCGAATTTTCAACACCAACTTCAGTCAAGTCAGTGATTCTGTATGGTTGGGAGACTTGGCGGGTTACGAAAAGCATTTCCAACAAACTACAGACATTCATCAACAACTGCTTACGCTGGCTCGTTACTGAAGATCAGATGGCGAGAATAATGAGAAAAGGCAACAAGGAGCTCTGGGAACGAACCAATCAAGAACCTATCACGCAACAAATATGCGGTGGAAGGAAGTGGAGATGGATTGGGCATACACTAAGAAGGCCGACTGGGGACATCACGCGTCAGGCTAGGCCCTCGAGTGGAATTTCCATGGGAAGCGACAAGTTGGGCGTCGGTGCCGAGGGTGACATGGAGGAGATCGTGTGAGGAGGAAATGAGAGCCTGTGGGCTGTTGTGGAGCCAGGTTGAAAAGATTTCAGCGAACAGATTTAATTTGAGAAGTGCTACTGAAGCCCTATGTTCCATTAGGAACCCAAAGGACTAATAATAATAATAATAATAATAATAATAATAATAATAATAATAATAATGGCGTTCACGACTTCAAGTCTGCTTTTGTCGGAGTGTATGTGTTCACTGGTAGTTCTGCCGTTGCTGTTGGTATTTATGGACGAGTTTCGAGTGGTGGTGGTTGTGATGGCGGTCGACTTAAGAGTTTTTTTTAGGTGGTCATCCCATCGTTTCCTTCGTTTCTCCTCATTGATAACTAAGTCCACTTCACTATCTTTCATTGGTTTTGTCTGCGTTGATCTCTTTGCGGTTATTTGAAATAATATTGTCAGATCTCTGTCTCTCCTACCTGCAGTTCGTTATGCTTCACTTTGTGCACACTCTTCTTTACTTCTCTGTCCAGTGTTTTATACGTCGTACTCAGTTCTTCTTTTCGTTGTGCGGCGTTGTATCTTTGTTGCCAGTTAAGGAAAATATATTATTGTGACAAGTATTAACTGAGAAGAAATGAGAGTCGTAAGTTCCATGGTACTGTATACGCTTTCACCAGTTACAATCATTTGTTTTTTCAAAAGTTGTACCCCAACCGTACCCTGAGAAGAATTACAAGCAAATAATCACACGTAAAAAAAGTATTTGCCTATATAGTTTAACCTGCGTCCATAGAGCATACGTTTATGGGAAAAGAAACTTGGATGGTATTTTCATAATTTTGATAATTGCAGTTATGGAAGGGGATAATTATTGTTGGAATGCCACTCTAAACGTTTACCTGAAACAGCGGAGAATACATACATTAGTGGAGAATATTTGTAGCTAATGTAGATGGTCTTGGTTGCATTGTGTTCTCGGAGCTGTGTTGTTTAATCGTGAAGCATTCATCATCTTTCTAGACAACATCATCAGCAAAACTTCAGTATGAAGTGAACTGTCGATATCTCTCCGTGAGTGATTTAGTAGCTTGTCTTGACGAAATGACTTGTCATTGGGAAGGAAACAACCAAAAATGCAGAAGTTCAAAATAATCACACACAAAAGGCTGCGTGTGACAGGCCTCAAGCAGATGTCCGATGGGCTCTGTGGTCACACAAATCTCTTTCAGGTGTGGGCAGACGGGAAGTGTCAACCACCCTCACAACTCCATCAGCACTCAGGTTTCCTCAGACTGCTACCCACCTCCCCCATCACTACACCCTAATCTTCCTTCACGTCTCTCAATTAACAATACTACATCATCTTCAATTTCTCCTACCTCTCCATCCCTTGACAATGATCTGACTCAGAAAAACAGCAACCTTGATCCCTCAAAACCATGCTGCAAATTATATATTGGAGCCTCCAATGTCCACATCCTCCGTCGAATTGGTCAACAGGCTTCGTTGGCAAAGACTCTAGCAACTCGGAACATGGATGTGTGCTGTGTTTGTGAGACAAGCATACAGGACCTCAGTGTGGTTATTCACCTAACATCTCTCGGCCAATCTGGTGAATTCGCAAAATTCACTCTTCGAGTTTCTGGAGATTCGTTAGCTAGCTCTTGTGGTCTTGGAGGTGTAGGCATAGCATTAAACACTAGGGCAGAAAACTCACTACTAGACTGGATCCCAGTTGGTAGTCGCCTCTGCACTATCCGACTGAACGGCACAGTGAGAACTAAAAGGAATAGTGAAACTCGCCGTTGTCTCTTTGTAGTCTCTGCTTACGCACCCACTGACTGTAGTTCGGATGAAGTGAAGGACGAGTTCTACCGTAAACTGTCTAGCCTCTTCTCGAAAGCCAAACGTTCGAACGTGGTGTTTGATGCAGGTGACTTCAATGCACAGGTGGGTAGACTGAGTGAGGCAGTAAGGTACTTAGGTGGCACTTTCGGAATCCCAGCTGAACGTACAGATAACGGTGATCGTCTACTACAACTATGCTCAGATGACCGTCTATTTTTAGTTAGCACAAATTTCAGACATAAAAAAAGACACTGTCTGATGTGGCGTCCATTGACCTCAACTCAGCGATGAACACAGAAAGACCACATTGCCATTAGTTATTGCCGGAGAGGATCGGTGGAAGACTGCCTCTCCTTCTCGAGTACGTATTTGGACAGCGACCACGTGTTGGTCCGAGTGCGTATATGTCTGCGTCTCAATAGACGTAAGAAAAATTTGGCAACAATACCATTACAAGTGCTGCTAGATAACAAAAACATCAAAGGCGTGTCCAGTGAGAAGTTGGCTAGGCAGTTATCGGAACAAAAGACTATCACTCATTCAGAAGAAGCTTGGTACCATCTGCAATCTGCTGTAAGAGCAGCGCTGAAGACGATAGCCGGCTCCGGAAAAAAGGCTAAAAGGAGCCAGTGGATATCAGCAGCTTCTTCTGAACTAATGGGTGCATGTGAGCGAATCCCTGCCTGCAGGCTCTGAGTACAATGAAGAGCAAGTGCAATTTAAAAGTAGACTGAAAAAAGTCTACGCAACGACCGCCAACAGTAATGGGCACTGAAAGCAAAAGAGGTGGAAAAGGCAGTGGCGATTGGTAACGGTGGAAAGTTATTTATACTTATTAAGGAAACTGGGGGGAAAAGGTCACCAACAGTTATTGAAGCTATAGCGGAGAAGAACGGATTTGCGATTCACTTTCAGGGGAGAAAACTGGTATGATGGGCAGAACACTTCGAGGAACAGTTTAACTGGCCTCCAGCCACCATTACGTTGCCCACTCGCTATCGACCAAATATTCACACTACACCAGCTTCTGGAACATAGGCACGCCTACCGAGGCGCAACACTAGCTGTATTTCTCGACCTGAAGGCGGCGGCATTCGACTCCGTTGATCGAGAAGTCTTATGGCAGTGCCTCTTACTGAAAGGCGTGTCGAGTAAGTACATCACTTCATTGAAGGTGCCCTACTCGAACACTTGTGGCATGTTAGAGCCTATGGTGAGATATATGCGGAGCTGTGCTCATCGAGTGGTGTCCATCAAGGGTTCCCACTCTCTCCATTCTTATCCGACTTTATCTTAGATATTCTCATGGAGGCCTCCCTCTCGTCACCTGATTACACAGACGTTGACCTAATCAAAGGAGAATTTTCATTACACCTAGAATATGCAGATGACATGACATAGTCGTGTTAGTGAAGATGCTGACAAGATGCAGAGTCTTCTGAACACTTTGAGTGGCAATTTGATAATGTTTGGGATGAGTTTCTCACCACCCAAATGCAAATTGTTGCTCCAGCGTTGGTCTTCAACGGTGTCCCATCATGGCTAACAATAGAGAGTGTAGTGATTGATTGTGTCGACTACTTCACTTTCCTGGGAAGCAGGATCAGCCCTTCCCTGGTGGCTCAGTGGACGATGAAATCTCTGCACAGATACAAACGGCTCGGCTAGCTGGCTTTTGCCAGCTCACACCACTTATGGCACCGCTGTGATATCCGATTGTCTATTAAGGGTCGCTTGTACTGCATCTGCACAGCAGTCCGCTCTGTTCTACTGTATGCATGTCTGTGAAACATGGCGATTGAAGGTGGAAGACATGAGAAGGCTGGGTTCAGATGTTTGACCACCGTTGCCTTCGTAGTATAAGCCGTGGTGTCACCACGTGAGTAACGCAGACGTCAGTATAGATTTTTAGGGAGTGGAGGTAAATCAGTTGACGAGGTTATGAACCTTCATAAACTGAGATGTTTGGAACACGTATTACATATGCCCAGTCACTGATTGCCTCCTCACACAATGTTGGCCGAAGTAGGTCCAGGCTGGAAAAAGGCCCGAGGTGGCCACACTAAAATATGGCACCAATGTATGAAGTCTCTGACTATTGGTTTGAGCCATGTGGGGTGATGCAGACTAGTCAGTTGGGTCTGTGGGACAAGAGAAACCAGTGGTTGGAGACTCTAGGTGATGTGGCTCAAAACCGATGTCAGTGGTGCAGATGTATACACACATTATCCTCATCTTAACGACGCTATACCGAATCTTGCCATTCTCTCATTCTCACTTTCTCTCTTTTCGTACTTTATATTTTCTTAGACTGAATCTTCTTATCTTCATCTTGCACTTCACTGCCTTTTTACTTGATGTAGTGATATGAGGTGTAGCAACTCGAACCGTTAGGCATTATTGCCTGGTCCTATGTTGATATTGATGATGATGATCACGATTAAGCAGCCCAGCTCAGAGAACACATTACAACCAAGAATACACATTACTGTTTGCTTTTCTTCTGTTTTAAACAATAATATTTGCTCTCGGAAGACTTAGGTACTGGAAACTCTTTATACCATACACTTATACCCGCCAAATATTTTACCGAATTCTGAATAGCATAATTCATTTACTATGAGAACTGATCAACTGGGATTGACATAGTCACTCAATCGATGGCGAAAATGGCGGACATCACTCAAAAGAATACTTCAATCTGGTTAGTACAAGGAGAACGGAACAATTGCTAGTACTTTTCATCAAGGATTGTCATTATCCTGATAATAATTGAAAGCATAAGGGTATTGTGCAGCTTTTTTGTCCTTGTATGGGACTTTTTAGTAGAAGAAGAAAAACGTGAACTGCTGAATTCAAACCTAGACGCTGAAGTGTAGGGTCCTTACATCTCTGGTTAAATGCACTATGGTGGATTCCTCACACAGTCTCTGGTAAACGCTGCTCTAAAGTATGAAAAATATTAAGGGACAGTTGTCTATCACGCGTAGATTTTCAATGGTGCTGTATCTGACGACATTTCGTGGTGAATAACAGTTACTTTATTCGAGTTTAAAAAATTCACTTTATGCGTGTTGACGGAACAAAGTTACTTCGATCTTTCAGTGGTGTGTAAGCTTAAAAATGGTGGGTAAATACATACCCAAGCTGAATCAAATCAAAACAGTCGCCTATTTATTTCAGATTTCTTCACAGTGTTTGTAAATGAGCTATGACTACCTTCGTCCTAAAGGCAAGTTATGTTTCTTTTTAATCGACAGTATGGTGCATGAAACCGCTCACTTATTTTAAGCTTAGTCATTGTATGGACTTCAACTTTTTGGGAAGTATGTTCCGAGTTTTAAAACAAACAGATTTAGGAATTAGAAGAAGGTTCACTGTTAAGGAGACGAAAATCTAAATAAGTATTGTAAGAAGACTAAATGAAATCTAATAGCAATATTCCTCCTTTTGAGTTGTTACTTTTTCGGTATTCACTAGCTGGTTATCAATGTGAACCTAAAATCAGGCGTCTAATTCCACTTTACAATCGTAAATTTATTTTCAAACTTATGAAAGAATTACTCAGAAAACCCTGTATCTGCTGAGCATTACTTCTCAGGAGAACAATACCATTTTTCTTTAATCGGTAAAGCAGAGTTCTTGTAGACAGGAGATCAGCTCAAAAGTGGTTAAATATATGAAGACTCAGTTTTCGAGAATATTTGAAATAAGCTTAAACGGGACTAGCAGTAATAAATATATCTTGTTGACAACTCCTTGTAAGGTTCTCAGTCAGTTCATCAAGTCCAGTACCAACCTCTGGCAACAGAGTGTTTATCACTGCTCCTTTTAAAGATACGTGCTGCTCTAAGATGCACTAGACCTATGTGGTGATGTTTGAAGACTTCATATGAAATTCTGACACCAGTGGCAACAGTTTTAAACAAAATGTAAAAGATGATGAAGTTGATTCTTTTAGGCACCAAAAGTATGATTTCTTGGTCAAAACGTGTATCAAGCTTTTTCTTGTGTCTAGCCTTTGCTAGTTCCATCATGAACAAATGTAAAATATATCTCTTCATATTTCTGGCTACCTGCCAGCTAAGCAATCACCGTGAAGACTATAGCATATTAAGTGTAACTATCAACTGTCACTTAAGTATACGGACATACCAGAACACTTACATTTATATAAGTCCTAAAATAGTCAGCTTTCTTAGTAAATTTCAGCAGACCAGTGTTTCCTAATTGCTGTTGCGGATGATTATTCATTGCATATTTTATCTGTTCAGCTATCTGATTTATTGAGTAATAATATTTGAAGAGAAGTGGGTGAATCATATCTTCTACGTCAAAGTGTAATCCTAATACAATATGTATATGACGGGCATATGGTTTTAGTTTCAGTGGGAACAACATCACTCATTGGGGTGCAGGTACATCCAGCTGACGAATCACAAATTGGACGAAACGCGCATCCTGAATTCCTGTGCTAGCCACAACCAAGTTAATTACCATACATCATATGCATCAATATATATATATATATATATATATATATATATATATATATATATATATATATATACATAGAACATTTTAGCTAAGTATATACATTTCAAATTACTCACTCATCCAGTGTCTATTCATTTAGCTGGTTCTTTTTGTTAACATAAATACTGGCGTGGTTTAGTCATTTAGTAAAACAAAATGAGATATCAAAATGGAATAATTATACTGGGGGTTGTTTCATTTATACACAGATAAACATTTTTTAAAGCACATGTTTCAATGCTAGTGAATGAATGATATACAATGTGGATTAATATCTAAACAGTGCATTTTGATAGGTTTTGTTTTTGCTTACAAGTGCATTAGTATTTAGAATTTACAACTGATTTTAGCTACCGAACCAGTGACAAAAAATATCACCAACTTTTTGCTGATAAACTTTGCCCCGTCATGTCTAGATAATTATTTTTTTTATTTATTTTATTTTACCCAACAGTACTTATGAGTCACAAAAACGGTATAGTGAGCAAAATTACTAGGTTAGTTCCGATTAAAAAAAAACTGAGAATTCATGTCAGTATTTTCCATGTACTGAATACAAGAAATGAAAGTGCAATGGTAACATAACTCAATGGTTGGTATCTTGCTTCAGCCCTATAAGTTTACCAAGGTGCATGTAGAACTTGGCCATCCAGAAGACTGCACTGAACGGTGTCTCACAGAAAATATTTAAACTATAGCTAGTGTCATACAGCAAATCTTATTTATCTTTCTGTTTACTAATACTATGGTCATAACAAAATCAATAGCAACTGTTTCTCTTTTTGTGTGATTCGTCACTTAGATCCAATGAATTCGCTACTTTTGTAGGATCTATAAATCATTCACTATGAGTTCAATATTTAAAAGTGAGCATTTTGAACTATGAATTTAGAGGAACGTCAGTTAACTTCAGGGTTACGTATGTTTAGGGAATATAACTACGGACAACGTTTCATTCTGAGATGAAGAACTTTCAATTATCAAATTTGTAAACTATGACTGTCTAATCAGTTATTGTTTTGTAAAGTCGAAATTCCGTCATTTAACAGAGGAGGGTGAACAACAGCTTAGGTAGTTAAAAGATGAAAATGTCTTTGTGAGTTCTTTGTCAGCAAAACACCTTTACAGAAAAGTGCCATATACGGTTCTAGATGACAGCATAGCTTCTCTGACCACATCACTAAAATGGTAAATTGACTTAACGTATGAGTAAAACTTGGGCACTGTGCTACAGTATAATTCCATTTTAGATTGTTTATTCGATATGGTGTACAGTGATTCAGAGCAGAGCAGTAAAAAAATATTTAATGAAACACATAAGGAGACCCCCGCTCTACATTCGCTGACCCATAATAACACTACTGAGTGGGATAGGGAGACAATTCTAAAATCTAATATAACTAGGTGAAGGGAGTGATCGATCATAGAATCTTTGTTCAGTGAATCAAAACCTAACAAATGTAACGGGAATGACTCGTCACACTTATTGCAGATATGTGGAAGCTTTTATTACAATTGAAATAAGTGAGTAAACTGTTGGACCATATAAACGAAGTGTGAAAGTCATCTGATCACTTTGATATGAATATGAGCAATAAATTCTGCTGAAAACGTCATCCAGTAAATGATACTTCATCATTGTTTGCTATATCGAATAAATAGTCTAGTGGGATGTTGACTTATTTCCACAAAAGATTTAAAAAACAAATTATTCAAGAAAGATCTTTGTGAGGACCCGGGAATTAACAGCTTCAAAGACCAGTGAATATACAGTCTACGAAACGTATAATAATATCCCACTAAGCGTTTCGATTTCATACTCATATAAATCTCTTTGTAATTGAAACACAAGATGCTGTTCTAAATTTCCGTACCTTGCAAAAAGCTACGTTTCCAACCACTCTATTCTTGGCAACTGAAAATTTTGTCTTGACAACTTTGTTTACAAAGTGGTTTCACTAGACTCCTATCAATTCCCTTTGTTATCCACGATCAAGTGACTGTTGTATGTCTTCTAAAGCAATACTCGACGATTTTCTGATGAAATCTTTAAGATCCGTTTTTCTGCTAGCATTCAGCCGCTGTCAGCCAAAACATTTCGTTCTATACTGAATTTAAGGATGAAGTCACAGTTTATTCTCTTTCATTAGCATCTGTAGTCAGTACTACTGGAACCCTTAGATCTATTTCGTTTGAAGTGTTTGCTACATGAGCAGTCGATAAACGTTAACACCTAACACCTGATAACGAAAAGAAAAGTTGCAGTGAAAAGCCCACTCTTTACTTTTTCATAGTCAAAAAAGCTTTTGTCAGAAAAACCACTTACCATAAACAAAAACATAGTGACTGGGAACGAATACCAGTTGTGATGCAATGAGATACCTGGGTATGCTATACGTGAACTCAAACCTAGTAAGTAAGTTATCTACTTTTATTGTGGAGATGATGATTAATTAGATTTTGTAAAGCAAAAAGGCTCGAGGTGGCCACACTAAAATATGGCACCAATGTATGAAGTCTCTGACTATTGGTTTGAGCCATGTGGGGTGATGCAGACTAGTCAGTTGGGGTCTGTGGGACAAGAGAAACCAGTGGTTGGAGACTCTAGGTGATGTGGCTCAAAACCGATGTCAGTGGTGCAGATGTATACACACATTATCCTCATCTTAACGACGCTATACCGAATCTTGCCATTCTCTCATTCTCACTTTCTCTCTTTTCGTACTTTATATTTTCTTAGACTGAATCTTCTTATCTTCATCTTGCACCTCACTGCCTTTTTACTTGATGTAGTGATATGAGGTGTAGCAACTCGAACCGTTAGGCATTATTGCCTGGTCCTATGTTGATTCGGAAAGATGATGAAGCAATATCATTCTCAGTAGTCTTGAGACGAAGTGCTACTGGATAGTTTGAAAGAGCAGCTTTTGAAATTTCAGGAAAATTATTACTAGAGGTTACAAGTTTAGAACAGGTGGTAAAGAAACGGTGAACGTGAATGAAGCAAAGTACAATGAATAAAAGCATGAGACTTCTTGGCTAGATGTGTTGTATAAATAACTAAATTTGCTATGATTCATTATAAGAGTACGTTACTGTATATACTGGGTGATGATTGAAGGTAAAATGAAAATTTTGACCGCGGTTGGATTCGAAACAGCCACCACTAGGTTTCCCGCCAGAAGCTCTACCAACTGAGCTAAGAGATCCGACTCCTGACCACATTTTTACTTCACTTCAATCACCAAGGGTTTTGCCCGACTACCATGTGAATTCGTGACACGTTATCGTTTCCTGATTGTACTCACACTGCCTGCCTAGTCAGGATTGGATTGGGAGAAGTTAGAGAGAGGGGGAGCATCTTGCTGGTAGAGCATCGGGCCAGAAACCCGGTGGTAGCTGGCTTGAATGTGGCAGCGGTTCAAATTTTCGTTTCATCTTCAATCATCATCTGGTATAAATAGTAGTCTGCCAAACCATGACTATCTCAGATATTCAAAATGATAAAAATAACTATAGATTACGGATGAAGATAAGGAATAATGCATGGCCGTACAGCTGTAAAAGTTTAACATATCAAGTGAATGTATTAAGGACTTATTTGAACCCGATGAAAATGCTACGTACTAAAGGTGAATAATGTCGTTCCTAGGAAAACAATTAGAAATCTAACCAGGAGTTTAATAACAACATAATATTGCAACTAAAGATTTATGGTAGTTTCCAGGGAATAATGGTCAGATGAAGGGAGTCGAAAAGCAAATTAAAACTTAAAAAAGTGATAATAATACACATGGATTATAATAGTTTGCAAAGGATACCCTTTAAAAATCGAAAGTAACCGCAAATTCCATTTTCGGATACACGTTCAGCTTACAAACTCGAAAAGTATCTTATCTGCTTGTAACTAACAATCATAGAAAATTTACTACAGCAGTTAAGCAGATAGATGGTTTTGAAATAATGGAGAATATTTTGAGCTCAGGTGGATGGTCTTGATTGTGTGTGTTCTCTGAGCTGGGTTGTTTAATCGTGAAGCTTTCATCGTCTTTCTAGACGACACCATCAACACTAACTTCATACTGAACACTTACGTAGAAAGTTGATTGCGTGATTGGATGTAATTCGCTTTTTATGTGTCCCATCTATATGCTTTATGAGTTACATTTGAAGTGACATATTTTGACTATCAGTGTGACTATCTGAGACAGCTGTGATTGGCAGACTCCCAAATTATTGATGGCGAATGATGACTGAAGGTTAAAAGAAAACCTGAGTAACACCAGCAGCCTGCTAATTCAAATCTTACCGCAACCTAGATTTTCATTTTTTTCATTGATATTGTTAAAGTGTAGTGCATTAAACCGTTTTATTTTTGACTACTGCAATAACCAATAGGCGGTACTGGGAAACACACATTTTTCAGTGTAGCAGATTCAGTCAACCTCTTCTTTTTCTCAACCTCAACCTGAACCATTTGACACCTAATATTTTTAGATGGTGAAGTGAAATATTCTGAGCATTTCCTACTCATGAAGAAGATCACTTTTCTCTTTTGATGGTTATTCATAAACATCCATTTCTTAACCTAACAGGTTCAAAAAGGTCACTTTTTATATTTTATGGTGAATTATGAATACGTGTTCCAGGCTGGTTGATAAAGCATTCGGACAATCCTTTTTATTAGGCTAAAATGAAGCTTTAGATGCACAAGTACTATCCTGCCTTCAAATGTCGGAATGAGCACATTTCTTCATATGAAAACAGCGATGTTTGGATCGAAAAGTACTTCTTTTTGATGAATTCATTCTCTTGACTGTATACTCGTGAACATACATAGAAGAAAGGATTGAACAATCCAGAACAACTTTTCGATGAAAGGTCAAGATATATTGCCTAATATGCATACAACTATGTGATGGAAATAGATAAATGATTAGAGTTTGAAGAATGTAAATTCATCTTCACCATTGTGACAAAAAATTTAGTAAACTCTCGACACTCAACCCCTTTTGATAAATCATTTAGCCTTTTGTATAAAACGGTGCCAAGCTATCCGAAAAAAGCAAGGTTGATTGGTTAATGAGAAGCGCAGTATACCTTGTATCCCGTTCAACAGATATTTTAGCCTGTCAACTCTTTGATAATTTGCAACATGAATTCAATTTACATCTATAGATTTAAATCGCATATTCATCCTGGTTAACAGTAATGTATATAGATATTTATGTTAGACGATAGGAATTATACGGTCGGAGACTAGTAACATAGGTTTAATATGTGCAAAGCTTATCTTATTAATCCTTTGGGATTTTAACTAGCATGCTTCGACTTCAAAGTCGGGAGATTAACAACTAATTTGGTGGTGTCACGTCCTCTGAGCTAAATAGTTTTATCGTGGAACTTTCATTGTCTTTCTAGACAACAGCACTAACTTCACAAGAAGCGAACCATTTAGGTCAGGATTCACAACCTATAAGACTGAATTATGCACACCAACTGATCACATGATGACAATTTAAGCAAATTTGCAGATGTGCAGTGCTGTTATTAAACTTGGTAACAAGAAAACCGAGGTTCACTTTGTTTGGGGATAGGAATTTATTCCCAACTTCCATTCGACTACCTTGTACACGTAATCAAAATGTACATCAGTCAATATTTAGTAAATTTGTATAGATTAGAGAAATGACAACGCGTGGTGGTAGGGAAATACGACTTTCAGTTATCACTGAGTGATTGAATTATTTCTTACAAGTTATAAACAAATTATTTATTTTGGCATTTTCTGAAATTACGGAAGGTGGTTTGAAAGCGGTTACTATTTTTAACCTGATCGAAATTTTTCTTCATCTTGAGGAGTAAATCGCTTAGCGGACAAAATATTCTTTTCTAAAAACAATGTTTGTTTCAACCAACTGCTGAATTTCTCCTCTTAACACAGAAATTCATTTCAAATGAATTCTTTGGATCATAGTTACGTTATTGATTTTTTTTCATAGCCACCTTTGATCAATGACATTCACTTACCTTTTTGGTGGCTTGTTAACCAATGCATAATATAACTATGAACAGTTTTCAAAGTATACATGTGTCTATTTACTGTCTAGAGTGATAATTAAAAAAACGCTTCTGTTTTCAAGATCCAAACATAATTCATGATTTTAACCACAAGAAAAGTGGTTGCACATTTTCTAAATTAGTCTTTGAATTGTGTAAAGTAATTAACATTATACACCATCCCGTTGGTAGAATGTAATCAGTATGCTACTTTCTAGTGTTTTATTCTAGCCTGAAATGCATCGATCAATCATGCAATTAAGCTGTGACGTGGTGTATTTGGTTTCAGGCAACCTACTGTAGCAATGGCTGCAGAAGTAAACCTTGGAAATACTCATGTTTAGCTTCAAAGATTTGTTTATCTACTACTACTAAGGACCAAACACTGTAGTCCAGATTGCGGACTCTCAGAATAATAGTCAGTCATTACTCAGAACCAGACGAAACACCACTTGTTACTTTCAGTTGACTGATAATGCTAATCTGCTGAGACTAGTGAGAGGCTAGTCATAGGTGTACAGCGTATATCAAAGACGTATCTGACTGCAACAGCTAGTGGCATAAGTTGGTGTTTTTTATGAAACTTTTAGGATAAAATCAAGCACCATTTCATTCGAGCCAACCTCAGTAATGCACCAGTTAATTAGTTATGATGAAAATGTTACTGACTTTATAATTTTGTCTTATTATTTCAGTTTGTACAACAATGTGAATGGGTGATTGGTCCTACATGTACCATTTTTGCCTGGATGACTAGTAAATTGATTTTAATTTACATGGTTTTTTTCACTACATTTCTTCTTATCTCTGCTTTGCATCAAAACCGCAATCAGTTCATAAATTGGAGAGAATGGACATTCCTTATTCGTTTATAATATTATTACCAGCAATCTACTTCTGAAAACGTGAAACATGAAGCTAACTTAAGTTCTATGATTAAAGTGAAACTGATTGAGATTATCCATGGTGTATATTACTTCACGTTATATGGGCATAAAGAACTTAGCTTACAGCGTTAGTGCCCGATGAAAAACTACTAAGGTTAAAAACAAATTTTGCAGGACATCACATGCCAAGTAATTTACAATGGAAAGCTCAGAGATGGCTTTGAAGTGAAGACAGGGGTAAAACAAGGTTGCCGTCTACTATCACCCATGATATTCCTGACTGTAGTGGACTGGATCATGCAACAAACAGTGAGGAGCGAGAAGAGGGGATACGCTGGACCTGAGAAAAGACCCCAGGAGAAGATTTGGATTTCACCGATGACTTCTGTCGAATGTCACACAAACTTGAAGATCTACAGACAAAATCCAACAAGTTGACAGAAGAGGTGAGGTAGGGCAGTGAAGATGGGACTTCAAGTGAACGTAGAGAAGACGAAGGTGATGAAGATATCCAACCAACATCACCACAACCACCACCAACACCAACAAGATTCAATCACCATGAACGTGAGAGACTTAAAGGAAGTAGCCTGTTTCACCTACCTGGGCAGCACAACAGTTTCAACTACAGGCAGCAGCACAGATAAGGATGTCAAAGCCAGGATCGGAGAAACAAGCAAGACCGGCTTTCATTAACCTGAAACCAGTGTGGAGATCTACTGCACTCTACTGGACTCAGTATAAAGCGTGAATAAGATGCGGATTTTCAACACTAATGTCGGTCAAGTCAGTGCCTGTATGTGGTGGTTCAGAGTCGTGGTGAGTTACGAAAGGGATTTCCAATAAACTACAGACATTCATGAACAACTGCCTACACTCGTTACTGAAGCTGAGATGGTCAGAAAGAATAAGCAACAAGGGACTCTGGCTGACTGGCTGGCTGGCTGCCTGGCAACAAACCAACCAAGAATTGATCGCCAAACAGATATGCAGAATGAAGTGGAGATGGATTGGGCATGCACTGAGAGGACCATTTGGGGAGATCCCGTGTCAGGCCAGGCCGTTGATTGGGATTTAAAGGAGAAACGACGAGTTGGTCATCTGAGTCGAGGGTGATGTGGCTGAGATCATGTGAGGAAGAAATGAAAGGTTTTGGGCAGTCGTGGATCCGGATTCAAAAGATTGTAGAGAAGAGAGTGCGATGGAGGCGTGCTACTGAAGCTCTATGTTCCTCTCGAAACTCAAGGGTCAATTAATAATAATAATTGTGAGACTTTAATCTGAATCTAAGTTAACTCTTTATTTTGCGTTATTTAAATCAGTTCTAATCAGAACAAGACATGATACTCACGTGAGAAGTTAATGACAGTTTGCCTGAGTCGCTTAATGAAGTCTGTAGTGATCTTAGTTCGTAAAATTAATGGCCTATAGTTTCCAAAGACCTGTCTGTTCACAGGTCATTATTAATCGAATGTATTTATTTTCCGGTATGCTGACATTTTTAAATGTACGTTTAAACTCATAGCTGTCAACTGTTGTTCTTCAGTTCCTTCCTGATGTCGGTAATTTAGGTATTTATGTCCATCCGATTGTATTTCTGTCGACTTACTGTTGCTTATTACCTCATAAGGGCGCTACTATGAAGGCTTTTCTATAGGGATTTCTATGGTTCATAACCCCATCAAATCGATAGTTTACCTAACTGATAGATGAAGACTTAGAATACCGTGCTATCCTAACCAAGTAACACGTTACCATTGAAATGTTTTTGTGAGTCCATATATGTGCTTTAAATTTCTGTAGTATATATATATATATATATATATATATATATATATATTCAAGAGAATTAAATTTGGAGAACCTGGTGGCTTATTCACCTTTTACTAACTGGCTAAATTGCCTACCAAAGTTTCACTTCTGTGAATTTGAATAGTTATACTTAGAACGTTTTCTTTTTTCTTGGGTTGGTTACAATCTATGATATTTGCGCAAGTGGACTTCCACTGTTCCGGGATGATAAGTACTATCATTTGATTGATTTTTAAACTGAAATATTGAGCTAAAGTGCTCTTTTTTTCCTTCTTCTGTATTGGATACTGTCTTATTTTAGTCTTTGATGTAACTGATAGTACTTGATTCTTGGGCTGGATTGATCAGCCATTAACATCTGAAGAGTTAGATAGTGTTGTTTTTATCTTGGTGACGAAATGGACATGTCAACTGGATGTACCTTCACTCCAGAGAGTGCTATTGTTCCCACTGAGATTCGAATCCGGTACCTGTCACTTCAAAAGCCAAAGGGTTATCCACTAGGCCACTGGGGCACGACAGTCACCTCTTGTGAAATGGGTATCAGTTATTTTTTTAACTTTTGTCTTTTCCCGTTGCTATACAGCGTCTAATAGCTCAACCTGTGTTGGCAGATGAGCTCCTATCCGAATGCCTTGAATTTGTCAGGTATTTATGATGCTGTATTCATCTGCCTTCAGGTGTCAAACAGTTTGATCCTGTGTATTAATGGGAAATCAGAAATATCATAACAACAACTGACTGATGATGAGTTTAGATCTTGGTAAGAATGAGTGCACTCATTTGATCTGAGAAACAACGGATCCACTTTTAAACACTGCTGAATACAATGATGACTTTATAACGGTAGTAAGTATTATATTAGTAATTGTACCGTTTATGCCAACAGAGATTGATCCATTCAGTCGTGTGAGTCAACATTGAAAAGTTTAAAGGAACCCGGGCACAAACTACCTATTTATTTTCTGCACTACTCCTGATGCCTTAAATTTTTAATTGTATTCATATTTAATAAATTATGCTCAAAGCTATGAATAAAAAGACCTTGCTGGCAATGTTGGAGCATCCCTAGGTTGATGAACATTTCATCCAGATTGGATAATATATATATATATATATATATATATATGTGCAAAGAGCAATGAACATTAACTCACGTATAATAGATCATAACTTTGTGTACTGCTTTAAGTGCTGCATGGTACTGTGAGTTAAGTGATCGAATAATTTTAATCAGTTCATTTTCACGTATTTGGTATGTTGCCTGTATATCAGTGATCAGGTGTTTAATGTATTTTTCAAGGTTGTAGACAGCTTCTTCAGCAACTATTTGATCCTTTGACTTTGTTGCATCTACTAACCGCTGAATTTACAACCAAAGAAAGTGATATTGGTGTTCAGTAAGTGATTGCATAAGGCGAGTAGGATAATTTCAGAAACCTCCACATATATACATGGTATATTTAACAGTACACATCCAAAAAACACAGTATTTAATCTCATAAGAACTTATGACTCTTCCAAGATTTTAGGTACCATTGTTCGTTCATCCAGTAATGGAGGTTACTAGGGATTTAAATTTTCTGCTATTTGCTTCTCATAAGAATACAGATGGACAAAGTGATCTATTATTGTGAAACCTTGCATACACTCACATAAGTTCAAGTTACAGCTCTTCGAAGTATGCAAAGAAGATGAAAAAAGAAGGCCAAATATATTAAAGTAGAAAAATGTGTTAGGAAACGGGGAGAAGACACCAATGTAGGGTGATAAAAACTTTCAAAATTATGAAATTTATGAAGAATGAATACACTTGCATCACTGTGACCGGTTTTGAGTCATACCAAAAAGAGTCTTCAACCACAGATTCTCATCATCTCGAGAGTCGCAACCAGGTAGCTTCACTTCTTCATGTGTGTAGGATCAGTGGTCAGCACCATAAACTGGTTTGGCATTCCCTAACTTGCTTTCAACTTAATCCTACATCTTTAAACACTGCTATTTCTAAAAGAGATTATCAGAATACAGTTAGTGTTTTACTATAATATTTGCTAGATGCTTATTTACAATCTAGGTGTTGGCTAGACTTATCTAGATGTATGTTGTGAGGCAACACTCCAGACATATAAAACAAGAGGGGTCAGTTTCTTGAGGACAAGTCACTGACGTACAAAGACATTAATCAAGAAAGAAGACCCCTTGTGTAGCTCCAAATCACAGCTGTTACCGTCAGATAATAGTTCAAAGATATGATGAAACATGCCTACTAGGGTAAAAGCTTTAGTAACAGTCAGTAAAAAAGGATACCGAACTGTATATCGGAAGGTAGAAATAGTAAAATGTAGGAGCTGGCAAATTCAACGTAGGCAACAAAAAATGAACAAGAGAGCACAAAAAAGCATGCTTTTATCGAGATATGGTTAGTTAGCAGGAATATTACACAAAAGAAAGCGAGGAAAATTTCACTCAATGATGTCAGAGAATCTAAGTTGGTTACATATGAAATTGCCAAGCAAACGTATGAAATCTGTGAAACTGTGACATTAGTAGAGAAAGCTATTAAGTGAATGTACACAGAGCTCAGGATTCTCTTTGTGAATGACTGAGGTTTTCGCTCTACAAATAAGGTGTGATCGAAAGCATTTCCCTTAGTTTAGTCTCACCTTGTATACTGAATCAAGTGAATTATGTACAGATGCTGTGTGGACCTGAGGGAGCAATGTTTCAGAATAGAACTGTTCATCGGTCTGACTTTTATTTATTATAACCATACAGATATATGTTCTTGAGCATATCTTGAGAGTGCCCTGCTGGTACGATCTATATACCTAGCTCGATAGGAACAAGTAAATTTATATGCACATAGATGCTGCCAACAATGAAATGTTATATCTGACGTCTTAATGAAGAAGGGACTACAAGAAGAAAATAAGAAACTCAGATCTTACGAAGAAAATTTCCATGTACTTTTAGCACACATTCAAATTTTAATGTAGGTTTAGTGGGCGCACATATTGGTCAGCTAGTGAATTTGTAGGATTTCAAACACTTAAAGTTTCCCATCTCATTCACTAAAAGGCACTATGAACGAAAAATACTCTATTCAATAAATTGTCCCACAGAATTCGAAGGCTTTTGTTCTGGCTATTGCTGATACCTTTTTCCGTCCTTTCCCCAAAATATTATTTATATGCAAACAAATATTCTTAAAATTGATATTTTTAAACAAAACGTCGTTCAGTTCACAATCTCAAATTCACGTTCAATTTTGAAAAAAAGTATTGCCATGAATTCAACCTGTTTTATGCAGAACAAATTCATTTTATAACTGCAGAACCTGATAGGAATTTATTGAAAATAATATCCTACATTCATATTGTCTTTTGGCTAGTAAATGTAAGGTATGAAGTTAAGAATGATATTTTTCTTCGTGAAAGAATAGTTAGTTGCTTTGAAAATATAACTAATAGGTGAAATAACTGAGACAGGTGTCGCTAAATATAAGGAAATGATAACTAAAGGGGAGAAACGTAGATATCGATATCCACTTTTCTGTACCTAATGGCGTACTGAACAAAATAATAGATCTAGTTTCTAACCACAGGTTAGCCTACTCACGCACTCCAACCTAAGTTTCAACTGTATGAGAATCTGCAACTTGGAACCAGTTTCTAAACATCTATAAGTTTTAAAAAGCAGCTGAGAATGGCTAACGTTTCGTAAGTGTCTCCTGAAGGTTACTTCAATGATTGTAAGTTTTCACACATATATATATATATATATATATATATATATATATATATGTAAGGTACTAAGTTCTATGGTTATGAAACGCCTGAGTGGAGCTCGAAAACAGCAAACCTGAGAGAAACTATACTGGCTTTATACCTAACCAAAGGTGTATTGACGAGATACTCAACTTCCATCACATTCTGGAAATCAGGTTTATTTACGGACGCATAACTGTATCTGCATTCCTCTACCTGAAGATGTCATTCAGGTCGGTTGATCGAGAGGTCTTGTGGAAGTGCGTTTCATAGAAACGCGCCTTCAGTAAATATGTCAAGTAACTCAGCTGAAGGCTCTTAACTCGAACACCCGTGGGCGTACCACAGCCAATGCTGATAGATCAGGTGAAGTTTGTACTTTGAATAGTGTCCATTAGCGATGTCTACTCTATTGGTTCTTATTCAACCGTATCACGGACATACTTATGGAGGTCTTCCTGTCTTAACCTGACTTCACAGGGGTTGGTCTTATCGCAGGAGAATCCTAGGTAGATCTAGAGCATGCATATGGTATGTTCCGGTTAGGTGAGGCCACTGATAAAATGTAGAGTCTTCTGGACACTTTCAGAGGCAATTCGAGAATGTCTAAGATGTATTTCCGGTCACCCAAGTGGAAAAATTTTACTTCACGACTGATCTTAACTGCTGCCTTGTCTAACAACAGGAAGTGAAATGTTTGAATAGGTTGACCTCCTCACCTACCTGGAAAGTCAGATCAACCCTGGTGGATTAGTCCTTGACTGACAAAACTTCTGCATGGATACGGTAGGCACGATTGGCTTTCCTTATGGCACCGGGACGATATCTGGCAGTCTATTGAGGGTCAAGCGTACTGCGCTGCATTTCATTCTGTTCCACTATATGGCAGTGAAACAAGGTCATAAAGGGTTGAGGGCTTGAATAGTCTTCCAGTGTCTGACCACCATTTTTCTCGTAGCATAGGGTATGTATCATGGTATCACCATATCGAAAATGACAAACTTAGGTGTGGCGTTTTATGGTTGAGAGGAAATTCATTGACTGAGTTGGCTGGGACTTTTGTTAAATATGCCTAGTCACCGTCTGTCTACCCTAAATTTTGAGCTTATTCTGGACAAATAAAGGAGCGGTCAGACTTCCCGATTGGAGCCATTGTGACAACAGAAACCAGTGATTGGAGAATCTAGTTGACACAGAATCAGTCTCACCACAGCAGATATATCCATACATTATACTCATTTTAATCGTATTACCGAATTCACTGTTTTTCTTACTTCTCTTTCCTGTCTTTTACTATTTGCTTCTGCTTTCACAGACTCTTCTTTATTTCCTCACTTTACGGCCTGGTGCTTTCTGGCTTGATTTGCTGAAATGAGGTAAGATAACTTAGTCTTTTATACAGTAATGATGATGACATCCACCTCATTTGTTTTTTTTCCTTATCCATCAAACCGGCAAATCTTTGGGGCAGTAACTTTTCTCTTGCTTTTCTTCCATTAGCTGCAGATGAACTAAGCTGGAGTGACAATTTTCAACGGATCATTCATAACGCAATTCTCCATTCTGCAAACAGTCTAGTACTGCTACTGAAGCAAGTCATATTCATAGTTCTATTTACTTAATGTCACATACTTGTTATTTCTAAATTCTTACACTATGCCTCGCTGCACAGTAAGTATTTTACTGAAATTCCAAACTAATCAGTATCATTCATCTTCACAGTTTACTCCATTACTTACTTATGTTGTGAAAACACAAACAGTTACCTGGAGTTGGAAGCTTTTCTCTACTGAAAAAATCAAGCGAACATAAAAATCTTGAAGAATCTTATGTCCATCTGGTTCAACTGCAGTCAAGTAATACAAAACAGGAGAAACAATAATAAAATGTCATTCAAAAACTTTTGCTTTAATCTGTATAGCACTAACAAAAATTTCCAGTTAAGTGATGAGAGTATGAAAGAATATGAAAATTGGAATCGCTTCTACTTCGCATTTCACTTTCTCTCTCTCTTTTCGAAATGCATTTTAATCAGCAGTCTTTCCAAAGTATTTTAAAATTCCTCTGTTTTTACTTTTTCGTACTTAAACACCGTTAAGTAAATTTTAAATCAATCTCAGCAAAAGATGGTCATAGTTGTTGTTAATGAGGTTGTGAACCTTCATCGGCTGATATAGCTTGGACGTGTGCATGCCGAGCCACCGCCTGCTTGTATGTGTCATGTTATCAAAAGTTGGATTAAGTTTGAAGAGGGTTCACGGTGGGTTGGCCGATACTTGGCACCATTCAATTAAGTCCCTGACTGTTCGCCTGAATCTTGGGGGGAGATGTAGACTACCTGGCTGGCGTTCTCCAGACGACAGGAATTAGTAGTTGAAGACTCTTGTTGACATGACTGAAAATCTCTCACAATGGCGAAGACGTATTCGTCCTTTGACGTCTTTTAAAGCTTGAATATTTGCATTAACTCTTATCTTCATATTGTTTATTCTATCGCACAACTTTGTCTACTCTGATATCATTTTTTTTGTCCACTTTTTATGCTATTGTGAAGTGTGACAACTTGAGCCGATGAACTTGTGTGCGAGGTTCTACGTTGACTTTTCTGTCTGTTTGTTCGTCTGTTAAAATTAGTAGTAAGCAAATATTTTCTGGGAAATAGACATTTTTTACCCGAAAATTCATCTTACTTTATAGTCAGTCAATAGTTACCTGACTTGTATAAATCGCAGACGAGCAAAAATGACGGTTGTGAGGATTAGTGAATAAAGTTACAGGCTTTTGAGCTGATGCAGAATATTTGCAGTTCAGAAGGACAATTTCGATGTTGTTGTCTTCTCTGAGCAGGATGATTTAATTGTGGATCTTTTGTTGTCATTCTAGACAACATTATACTTCTGAAGTTTGTACTGACCATGTTTTCTAGAATGACAACGAGGGGTCCACGAATAAGTCATCCAGCTCAGAAAATGCAATACCATCAGAAACTACAGCCTGTTAGCATGAGACACACAAAGAGGCATGACCAAACTGAAAGCAGTAGTGAAAACGTTTAAAACAATTAGTTACAAATGAAAAGTGTGGCTGGGTCGCACTGAGACCCTTATAGCACGAATTATTTTTATCTAATCTCCCTTGGCAGCCTAGTTATTTGGTATTTTATCACTCCCACCTCGTCTTGTGTTTACTCTAATATCTAATTATGTTTGTGCAGTCTTTCTTCACCGTGCTATTGCAGAGTGTGATATCATGAGTTAATGGAGCTTCTTATGAAGTTATACTTTATTTCACTTGAAAATCTGTATAGAGGGGAGTGGGATAACTGTACACTTTTGTAGTTAGTCTTAGTATACTAATCACCGTTAGTGTCAACAACGAAGTTACAAAAATAAACTAGTGAAGTTTTTATCATAATCCAAAAGAAACAAAACCTTACAGTTATTCCATTTATATGATAAATTAATCTACTCCTGAAATCATTCAAGAAACGAGCCAAATTTCGATTTGTATTCATCAGCTGCGACTTCAGATGATCACGTTCTTTAATTATCAGATCAAGTTTCTAGGATTTAAAAACAGTCGGAAAAAATGAAAGCATTTAGAAAATCAAAATAACAATAGTAAAATGAAGAAAGAGTCAGTTGTTGTTATTGGCAGTTTGGTGTTGTGTGCATTTTGATACGAAAGGTGCATGCAGCAAACATTAAGTATCAAAATACGCATTCCCTGTGGCCCCAGTTATCAGGAGGGATATGAACCAATTTACATGATGATTGTGTTAGAAGTTTTACGGCGTCAGTATGATAACATATCTCCGTAAAGCGTTGAGAAAATTCCAATCTCCATTTTTACAAGGCATTTTGAAAGGTACTTCAAAATCTGAGATTGAGTCTGTTTTTCATTTTTTGCACTGCTTGACTAATAATAATTGATGCGCGGAAGCGTAAACAAAATACGAGGAGGATTTGGAAGTTCTTTACTTATGCAGTTGAGAACTCATTTGAAACGGAGAAGTTTATATTCATTTAAAGTGTCGTCTAACCGGTAAGTTGTTTACGATTTTACTTATCTCTTCCATACTATTATTGCGTTTATTTTTTCCAGCATTGAGAGAGTATGAATACTTCATATGGAAACACCCTGCATTTCTGCTGCCAATGTGGTAATAATGATCACCCTTCAAAACACACACCGCAGCAAACACAATGATATTTTCCAAAATTTAGACAAAATAACTAAGAGTGAAAAATTTTGAACGCATTTACAAAAGAAGAAAAATCTCGATCAAGGCATAGCAAAAAATAAACATATAGTAGTTCAGTGACAGGTTTAAGATATATTAACAGAAATTAAAACCCAAATAATTTTATGGCTGGATATATGCATAGTAAAAAATTTAGAAAATACAAAGCCAAAAAAACAGTGGCGGTAAAATATAAAACATTTCTGGAAAAGACATGAATTCACCTATTCCAGTACGACACTACACAAGTGACGAGGCGCAAATGCCTTAAGAAAGGTGAGCATTGTTCTCATTTGTGTCATATTGCTACCACAAAGTCGAAAAGCACTACTCAATGTTTTATAATAATAATTTGTACCTTGGGTTCAAAGTGGAACATAGGGCTCCAGTAGCACGCATCCATCGCACTCTCTACACTACAGGCACTTCAAACTCACTCCACCACTCAAAACAAAATTTCATTCCTTCCTCACACCATCTCATCCATATCATCCTCACCTCACACTCAAAAATCCTCCTTTACCCTTCCGATTCCACACAACAGCCTGACGCGTGATGTCACCAATCGGAATACTCAGTGTATCCCCAGTCAAATCCATCTCCACTCCACTCTCCATATTTCTTGACTCATGGATGGCTTCTTGGTTATTTCGTTGACAGCCAGCCAGTCATAATTCCTTGTTGCTTATTATTACTACTCTGGCCATCTGATCTTCAGTGTCAGTATCGAGTAAGAGTAGGCGGCAGCTAGTGATCAATGTCTGTAGATTGTTGGAAATGCTTTTCGTGATGCAGTAATTTATACTTGTGAAATACTGATATGAGGATGACGATAGTCGATGAGCTCAGCTCTGAAAACAAATCTTCATGTAGTACTACGCATATAACTCAGCAAACGTGTTCAATTGACAATCACTCACACCCGTTGTTTGAGTGCTAATGGTTCTCAATGAGTGCCTAGACCCCCTTGGTACAAGGCTGAATATCGAAGCTAATGAGTTATGGCTGTATTAACAACGACCACACGTCTATCATCTGCATGAATAGTTAAAAAACTCAACCATTTCAATGCTTGGTTACTTAAATACTACTATGATAAGCTAGTGTTCACATGGTGACTGCATGAAATCTGAAACCACATGAATCTGAAATTACCGTTCACAACTTATAAGCGATCAGTTATGACATCACAAATAATGAATTTTAAAGAAACTGTTTTTGGACCGACCCTTATGGTAATAACAACCTGCATGCAAGTTGCACTAAGTGGTTGGTTCCTCCTTTTTTTCTTATCAGAAGTAATATAACCTCTATGGGTTTTTGGGTCTGACAATAAAAGTTTTAGTCTTGCAGTACGTATTCACTTGTTATCTAAATTTTGGTTTATAAAACAGGGTAAGCATTCTGCGCTATCAGATGTGTGAAATATTTTCATTTTGCGCTTTATTCATACCACAGTTACTAAATCTACATTACAAATTTGAAAATTTGTCTGTGTGAGTACAGTTATTTGTTAGTGATTCTCAAGCAGTTATTCATTCGTTAATTTTGAGTACTGTTCACTGTTTTAATTTAAATAACTTCACATTGAAACAGTTTCATTGAGAAGTGGTGTGTTTTAGCGTCTTTCAATTTTTGGAGGGAAGAAAGATGATTCAATTTAGCAAGGTAAAAGAGTACTTTGATAGTAAAAATTTACTGTGGTTAGGTGCCCATAAACATTGGCCACCCAACCCCCTTTCATATTTGCAGCACACGGAGTACAAGGTAAAAGTCGTGTACTTAGATTTAATGACCATGAAAAGATCTGGATTACTGAATAAATATGAAGAAGAATTAAGAAGTTGTTTACTGTACTCTGATTTCTGTTAATGAACTAGACATTAGGTCCCTATGGAAAAAGTTTTTACTTAAAGCAACAAGGAAGTAGAATGTAGTTTTTTTCTCTAGAATAAATCACAAAAGTAGACTAAATAGGAAAAAAACAGTTACAATGTGCGGGTAATTTACACAGAACGTTTACCTAAATGCTTTCTATCCCCAGTGAAAAATCGAGGGAAATAAAAGTGATATACTCTGTTAGCAAGAAAATAGCTCAAGGGAAATATATCATAGGACTTGGTGGGTATATAATACCTTCAGTAATGTTTTGAAAAAATATACATGAATATTTTCTCAAGATTTATTTCTTGCATTTCCATTTTCATTTACTTTAGGACACAATGATTTATTTTTTTACACTACATTCATAGTGATTTATGTAATGCAGTCCTATATTGAGTTTACAAATATTCATGTAGAAACCAAGAATAAGAAAAAGCTATGTGTACAGTGATTAAAATTCCGCCTTTTCTATAAGTTGGTTTTTAAAGCTGTACATTATTGGATTCGTACTGAGTAAGATAAAGCATTTTTGAGTAGATTTCAATCTAGGGGTGAAAGGAAATAAAATGAGTAAAATAGATCACAATTAGAATACGAAGTTAATCAGAGGATAAAAAATAAGTGTCAGTGCTAGACACGGCAATCATCTGGAATGATAAACTCTTCATAGAGGCGACAGGAAAGACTGAAATTGTATATGCTTCTTCCAAACATGATCTAGTGATTCGAAATTTTTCATGATGAACATTTCAGGTTTATTCAAATATTTTATCCTAAGACTTTTCTAGCGCCTACATCAAATGGTCTATCGAAGGATTGCTGAAATGTGCTCAAACGCCATGAGTTCGTAAGATGTCCTTTTACAGAGCTGAACAAGAATGATGATCTCCATTTTTCAGGAGGGTCAGATGGTACTAACAGAATACATGCTACAATCAGTGTACTTAGTTCCACGAAGCAAGAAGATAATAAATACATGAGTCTTAAATCAATAGCAAATTCTGTTTATGAGAATTTACAATTTCGAATAATAGGTAAAGTAATTATATTCCATGTTATTGCAAAGATATGAAGCAGGAGATAGCAAACCATACTCAGTAAAGCGGTATATTTACCAACGTCCTAAATGAAAAAAAATTATAGCGTCACTAAACGACACCCAGTTAGTTGATATTTCCTCACCACCTACGTTATGAACAGCGAACGAGCAAATTAATGCTGTGCGAAAGCGAAGAGTTTGATACAATTTCTTTTACCCACACAGTCAGTCGCTGAATTACGAATATTGTGCTTTTAAATTGCTCATTTCCTAAATCATAACCGACACCGAAAAAAACCTGCATAAGCGTGTTAGGAAGGAAGAAGAAACAGGACATGGAAGGGATCTCGACGGACACATGGAAGCTGATAGAGAAGGAAGAGGAAGGTGGTGAAGCAAAAGATGAATCTGTGCAGCGCAGAGTCAGAGTAGGCGGCAGCTAGTGATCAATGTCTGTAGATTGTTGGAAATGCTTTTCGTGATGCACAAAGTCTCTCAACCATCACATAGAAGCACTGACTTGACTGACATTGGTGTTGAAAATTCGATGTTGTTCAGGCTTTATGCTGAGTGTAGTGCAGTGTAGTGTAGTGTAGTGCAGTGCAGTGCAGTGCAGTGCAGTGGAGGGCAGTAGATCTCCACACTGATTTCAGATTAATGAAGGTGTATCTGTCTTCCTGTGTTTCCGATCCTGGTTTCGATTGACATCGTCGTCTGTACGTGTGCCACTGCCTGTAGTTGAAACGATGCTGCTCTGCATGAGTAGGTGAGAGAGACAACTTCCTCTACGTTTCTCCTGATGATGGTGGTTGGTGCTGGTTGTTGTTGATGCTGTTGTTGGTTGGGTATCCTCATGATCACCGTCATCTCCACATTCACTTGAAGTGCCATCTTCGCTGTCCTGCCTCTTCTGTCAACTTGTTAGTTTTCGCCCGTAGATCTTCGAGTTTGTGCGACAAGACATTGGACATAAATCATCATCATCGTCATCATCATCATCATCGGCGGCGGCGGCGGCGAAATCCAAATATTCTTCTTCGGTCTTTTCATCGGTCGAACAGCCTATGTCCATCTTCTCACTCCTCACGGTTTGCTGCATGATCCAGTCAACCACAATCAGGAAGATCATCGGTGATAGTAGACGGCAACCTTGTCTTACTCCTGTCTTCACTTCAAAGCCATCTCTGAGCCTTTCATTGTGACTCAATTGGCATGTAGTATAATATAGCATAAAGCTGTTGAATGAGGTTGATGATGGTTTGTGGCACTAAATCCGTAGTGTTGAAGCAGTTGCCTGCCAAATTACTTCTCGGTCGACGCTATCGAGTGCTTTTTCAGAGTGGATGAAGTTGAGATTGAGTTGAGTTGACTGCCATTCTATACCCTGTTCTATGATGATGATGGGTAGCGTGGTGTTGTAGTTTGATCCGCACATGATTTGTTCTTCCTGAAGCCAGCCAACCAGTCAGCGTGTTCCGGCCGTAATTTTGAATTTGGCGCATCCTTTAGTCTCTCCAGGATGATGTGGTTTGATATTATGCTTTGGGTGGACAGGAGTGTATCATGATTGCGTGACAGTTCTCGCAGAGAATTGGGTCTCCCTTATTAAGGAGTTTGACTGCGTATCTTTTCTTCCTTCCAAACCGTATGTAGTAGTGGTGTGAGCATTTGCGATGTTGATGTCTCTGAGTCTGTTTTCAGTGTTTCTGAAGGAATTCCATCTGGTCCTCCTCCTTCTTCGGAGATCAGCATTTTTATTTCATTCATGACTTTCGCTTTTGTCGGAGTGTGTGTTCACCGGTAATTCTGCTGTTGCTGGTGGTATTTCCGATGAGTTACAGGTGGTCATGGTGGTCGACTGAAGATATTTTTGAATTGGTCAGCCTATCGTCTCCTTTGTTTCTTCTCTCGCCTTGATAACTAGGTTTCCTTCACTTTCTTCCATTGGTTTCATCTGTGTTGATCTCTTCTCTCCTAGGTAGTAACCTGTTTGTTTGATATATTGTTGTCAGATATCCCTCACCAGTTTCCTTTTCTGCTTCACTTGCAAATGTGTCGTAGAAGTGTCTTTTGTCTTTCCGAGCATTCTTCTTCACTTCTTTGTCTAGTGTTTTATGCGTTGCGTTCAGTTCCTCTTTTCGTTGTTCATCCTTGCACTGCACTTCACTGCACTGGTTCATCTGCTCCACCACCCTCCTCACCCAGCTCTTTTATCTTCCATGCATCCGCCAGCATCCATTCCTTGTCTTGTTTCCTCTAACTAACTTTCTGATTTTGAGAATATCCACAGTCATCAAGGATGAGCATCTGCACTGAAAGCAGTGAAGTCAATGCAATGAGGCAGTCAAAACAGTGAAGAGCTACACTTCTGCAGACACAAATAAGAAATTTCAGTTTGAATTTTATATTCTGTTTGGCAAAACTCTCGTTTTTCTTTGAAAAAATCCATGTATACATATACACATGTATTCTGTGGCATATTAGTGTTATTTGAAGTCAGTTCATTTTGTTAAACAGAAACAAGTCAATGAATTAAAAAACAGTCATAGCAGATCGACAATATAGTTGTAAGTGGGAAAAGAGATGACGCAGTGTAAAATATAGAATAAACAAAACCACATAGATTATTACATAATTGTTATGGGGATAAGTGAATATATATACATGTATTTAATCAAATGCAGAAAGGTAAACTCTAGAAAAATCAGACAAAGATATAGATTTTCCACTGAAAAGAAACGCGTGCACTTGAGCGTAAACACCAGTGAATTCTCATGCCACAATAAAGTGATTAAAACCGAAACAATTGGCATATGAAACTCGAGTTTGTCTGTAAAGACATTTTTAGCAACCATATATATATTCCGAACATAACGTAACGAAATTTCTGGTTAAAATTAGTGGGGCAACGGTTAACTTAGATGAATTTCCGTACGTAATATGAAGGTTAGAAATTCAACTTTCCGTTATATGACGACATGTCATTCAGTAACCTTCCATTGTACTTTTATGTGTTTGTGAGAAATGAACTAATATTAGGTAACCGAACACTTTATAATAGAGTCAGCTCACCCCTACTCAACGTTTGACATCGCCGTTAAATGGGTAACTTAGAACGCCACTCTAATAACCAGTGGAATAACCAATCACATGTCTAAATTTTGGATAGAAAGGAGACTTTTCCACAGGATAAATTAACCCGATTAGGCATTAAATCAGCTGTTAGTTTGGACTGTAAGCCATTCTCATTAAATCAAGTGACTTCGAAGGTAACTGTAACAACTATGGGAACAGAAAGTTGAATTTCTGTGTTTTATGAAAAATTTGCCTTTCCAACCAAAATATCCATATTTAATTGAATTTTTTTTTGAGGGAGTTGTGGAGATTTGGAAATATTTCAAGTTGTTATTCATCGTAGACTGACATCAGTTGGAGGAAACCTGGGAGCCCTGGACAGCTGTTCCGTCCTAGTATGGGGCTCCTCAGCAGTGCGCACCCACTACCCCGCCAGGGATAGAACCCGCGACCGTGACCGGTGGAGTCAAAGCCTGATGGCCGTGAGGACAGATACTCAACGATGACATTGGGTGGCGGTAGCGTTATATCGTGAGTCAACACAAGTTGGAAAAATGGAGCATTGGATTCTGACCCAGTGGCTCAGTGGTAATGTGCTGGCCGCGGAACCTGGAGGTCGCGGGTTCGATCCTTGCTGGTGGGGTCGTGGGTGCGCACTGCCGAGGAGTCCCATACTAGGACGAAACAGCTGTCCAGTGCTCCAGGGTTTCCTCTGTTCCTCCAACTGATGTCAGTCTACGATGAATAACAACTTAGGATATCTAACTGATTGTTTCACTAGTTGTTAGGGTAGCCTTGTGAGTCACCCGTTTAGCCGCGAAGCTGACATACACTTAGTTTGTGTAATTAATAAATTCACTCAAGGTTACCAAGCCTTTCTGTCCACAACTTGATTTAATGAGTCAACTAAATCGTAGTTATTTTTCGGTAACATTTTTGAGTTTGAAAACTAACTGATAAATATTTAGTCTTTTTAAAATACAAGAAGGGGAATGGATGTTGGCGGATGCATGGAAGATAAAAGAGCTGGGTGAGGAGGGTGGTGGAGCAGATGAACCAGTGCAGTGAAGTGCAGTGCAAGGATGAACAACGAAAAGAGGAACTGAACGCAACGCATAAAACACTAGACAAAGAAGTGAAGAAGAATGCTCGGAAAGACAAAAGACACTTCTACGACACATTTGCAAGTGAAGCAGAAAAGGAAACTGGTGAGGGATATCTGACAACAATATATCAAACAAACAGGTTACTACCTAGGAGAGAAGAGATCAACACAGATGAAACCAATGGAAGAAAGTGAAGGAAACCTAGTTATCAAGGCGAGAGAAGAAACAAAGGAGACGATAGGCTGACCAATTCAAAAATATCTTCAGTCGACCACCATGACCACCTGTAACTCATCGGAAATACCACCAGCAACAGCAGAATTACCGGTGAACACACACTCCGACAAAAGCGAAAGTCATGAATGAAATAAAAATGCTGATCTCCGAAGAAGGAGGAGGACCAGATGGAATTCCTTCAGAAACACTGAAAACAGACTCAGAGACATCAACATCGCAAATGCTCACACCACTACTACATACGGTTTGGAAGGAAGAAAAGATACGCAGTCAAACTCCTTAATAAGGGAGACCCAATTCTCTGCGAGAACTGTCACGCAATCATGATACACTCCTGTCCACCCAAAGCATAATATCAAACCACATCATCCTGGAGAGACTAAAGGATGCGCCAAATTCAAAATTACGGCCGGAACACGCTGACTGGTTGGCTGGCTTCAGGAAGAACAAATCATGTGCGGATCAAACTACAACACCACGCTACCCATCATCATCATAGAACAGGGTATAGAATGGCAGTCAACTCAACTCAATCTCAACTTCATCCACTCTGAAAAAGCACTCGATAGCGTCGACCGAGAAGTAATTTGGCAGGCAACTGCTTCAACACTACGGATTTAGTGCCACAAACCATCATCAACCTCATTCAACAGCTTTATGCTATATTATACTACATGCCAATTGAGTCACAATGAAAGGCTCAGAGATGGCTTTGAAGTGAAGACAGGAGTAAGACAAGGTTGCCGTCTACTATCACCGATGATCTTCCTGATTGTGGTTGACTGGATCATGCAGCAAACCGTGAGGAGTGAGAAGATGGACATAGGCTGTTCGACCGATGAAAAGACCGAAGAAGAATATTTGGATTTCGCCGCCGCCGCCGCCGATGATGATGATGATGACGATGATGATGATTTATGTCCAATGTCTTGTCGCACAAACTCGAAGATCTACGGGCGAAAACTAACAAGTTGACAGAAGAGGCAGGACAGCGAAGATGGCACTTCAAGTGAATGTGGAGATGACGGTGATCATGAGGATACCCAACCAACAACAGCATCAACAACAACCAGCACCAACCACCATCATCAGGAGAAACGTAGAGGAAGTTGTCTCTCTCACCTACTCATGCAGAGCAGCATCGTTTCAACTACAGGCAGTGGCACACGTACAGACGACGATGTCAATCGAAACCAGGATCGGAAACACAGGAAGACAGATACACCTTCATTAATCTGAAATCAGTGTGGAGATCTACTGCCCTCCACTGCACTGCACTGCACTGCACTACACTGAACTGCACTACACTGAACTGCACCACACTACACTCAGCATAAAGCCTGAACAACATCGAATTTTCAACACCAATGTCAGTCAAGTCAGTGCTTCTATGTGATGGTTGAGAGACTTTGTGCATCACGAAAAGCATTTCCAACAATCTACAGACATTGATCACTAGCTGCCACCTACTCTCACTCGATACTGATACTGAAGATCAGATGGCCAGAGTAGTAATAATAAGCAACAAGGAATTCTGACTGGCTTGCTGACTAGCTGGCTGTCAACAAAACAACGAAGAAGCCATCCATGAGTCAAGAAATATGCAGAGTGGAGTGGAGATGGATTTGACTGGGGATACACTGAGTATTCCGATTGGTGACATCACGCGTCAGACTGCTGTGTGGAATCGGAAGGGTAAAGGAGGATTTTTGAGTGTGAGGTGAGGATGATATGGATGAGATGGTGTGAGGAAGGAATGAAATTTTGTTTTGAGTGGTGGAGTGAGTTTGAAGAGCCTGTAGGGTAGAGAGTGCGATGGATGCGTGCTGCTGAAGCCCTTTTTTCCACAAGGAACCGAAGCGTAAAATAAAAATAAGAAGTAGAGCTTAAAAATGACGGTTTTCTAGGTATCCTTAATAGCCCTATTCATACTAACACACTTTTTTATTATTTCTGATTTTGGCAACCAATGCTCTCCAGGATGACTAAATTATATAGAAGGAAATAATTTTAAGTTTGAGGTCAATTTTTAAGAGACAATTCACATGTGAAATTTATTTCATATGTTAAACGACATAAGTGTAAAATTTTTTAGCTTCCAATAGATTACTCGACCCATTTTCAACAGACAAACCTCGATATTTATTGAGGATTTTAATTCAAAATATATTTAATTGAGAAGAAAAATTTGGTGAATATTGTCTTAAATTTATAACCACTCATCAACTTTTCTGGCTAAGCAGTCACAGAATTCGTCGCTGCTGAACGTCAAATTAATGTTCAGTAATGTTAACAGTAAGTTTTCAACCACGCATATATTTCCTTCTAAAGCTATTTCCAACTTTCAATTTAAGGCAATAGGTGATATAGTTATTTATTTTTTGTTAAATGAGACAGATTTCAGTCGTTCTAAATTTGTGACAGCATTGAATTGATTCATTAAGTCTGTGAATGAACTATTCAGATCTATAAGCTAAGATTAAACATACAGTAATCATATTACACCTTCTGAGATCAAACTACAAAATTTCAGTCAAAATGGAAACTGAATTTACTGAGCCACAGACCACTCAGAATTGCTAAAAGCAACTGTCTTCTTCCTTCATAATGTGAAGGGATGTTTTTTATTGAAAGCTAAGATTAAATTCTGTGCATTTACGAGTGACGTGCCTTTTAGGCAATAAATTATAATCAATAAACTAAAAAAATTGTTACAGGAGTAAATTCCTTCACTATCGAACAGTATATCCAGTTAATATTTTTGAGGAACAGTTGTTAAGGCATGTTTGCGTAACTTGTGAGTATCATCTTCAACTATTCCACAGGAAGAAAGTGCCTTAGTTATGCTTGTCTGCTTTTAACTGCGACAAAAAAACTATTGATTCATAAGTTACCTCGAATAATTTATTTTAATAGTGAAAGGAATTACTGATAAGAAAACTAATGTTGACCTATAAAGGTCTCTGTAACCAACACCAAGTTTAAAAGTTCAGGCAGAGGGTGGGTGGTTGAGTGAATGGAAAAAGTGAAAAGAGAGGAAAAACGGAAACTAAATTCATAGTGATGTTGTATTGTTACATCATAAACAAAAGCGAATGAAGACATTTGGTTACCATTTCATATGAAGGTTACATACCACTTTCATTTCTTCAATATATTGAACTTGCGTGATATTTTAATTTTTCTAAAAACTACTTTGTACACTTTGATACTTACATATTACTACCGAATAATTAATGTTATGGTACTGGTCCTCAATGGTGACATGTTTTGCTGGACCGAGTTCTCAGTGCAGAGATAAGGTTTAGAATTTCGGTCAGTAAGCGAAATTACCACTAAGAACTATCGATTACCGTATTATCAGTTCATTCCAGTTCTTATAAGCAAAGATCTTTCTTGAACAATAGCCTTCAGGTTTCTTGTGAATAATGCTAAGTCTTAATCAATCAGTAATATTTTAGACAGATCAGAATTTTTAACTTTAGTCGATTCTTCATGCTTTACGGTGGCTACCAGCGGTTGTGTAATGGTCACCTGAAACTTTACTAGACTTAAAATATTTTGATCACCGTTGGAAGTTTGAAAGTTTTCCGCTGCCAAGTATGACAGTAATGTACTTTCTATGACTCTGATAGTAGTTAAAATTGCCTGAAACAAGAAGTACATTACTCCTAACGGCTTTGGTAATTGCATGAAAAAAAATTCCAACAAACATGTTTTATAAACTACACCATTCAGTAACTCATAAGGAACAGTTTGTAAGAATAGATATCCTTCCAACATGTTCGTTTGCAATCCAGTATTAAGATATACATGAGTAAAAGATACTTCATAGATTTTGAAGCTAGACCTTTAATGTTATAAGTATGACTGAATGTCTTATATAAAGCTACTAATAGTTTCTTTGAGCTAGATATTTACTCTCATCAACCATTCAGCCTGCTTTCTTTCAAGTTGTCAAAATTCTCAATAACAGAGATAAAGAAATTATTGGAAAGAATGAAAAGAATAAATCAATGAGAGGGATGTGAGTGCGCAAGGGAAGAAAAGGCAGACAACCAATCTGAAATCAAATATTAAGGCATTGTTTGTATTGTAGAAATTCAAATAGTTTTGACAATGTAACCAAGTGGGCTAAATCATTAAGAGTATGTTGCTCTGTTGCGGTATTCAAACCCGTCACCAACTGGTTTAAAGCCAACTTTTTAGGCCCATTAGACACAACCTTGCCGGCTCCAGTGCCGAAAGTCTAACCCGGGTCGTTAGGGTGAGGGCCAGGAATCCTGACTGCCAGATCTTAAACCACATTTATCAGTCAGCAATAAACATAATCCAGTTAACGCTTACTACTGTGTTTTTGAAACATTATTCATTTGGTTGAAGCAAATACCAGCAACCAATATTAGTCTTGAGGTGCCGCAGTTAAACGTGAATTTAATTTAAGAATAAAATGTTTTCTTGGAAAGTTTACCTTTTTAATTTATTTTTATACAGGAAATATGAATTAATTCAGGGTCATTTTTAACATGAAATTTGTTTTTGCTAAGGATAAAACTGAACAAATGGTATTGCTATGAATTCATTGGCAGTTGTTTTTCTTCATTTTTTTCAAACTCCTTATATGCATTTGATCTTTATTTGCGTCATAGACAGGAATGAAGTGAAACTTACCAACATACTACTGAAAATCAACAAGCCTTAAGCAAAGATTGAATATACTAGACTCACTATTTAAAGAGACAGAATTCGCGTGGTTATTTATGAAGCGAAAGTTCGAAGAGTTCTCAATTTTTTAAAGCATACTCTATTGGTGTCAGTTATCAACTGATGATAACAGTAAAACGAAGATTATTTTGTAACCGAAGTTAGACTTAAGATTTTTTTTAACCTCCAAAACATTGTTTTTGAAGTTAGATTTGAATAAATTTGGGTAGTGAATAATAGTTTTAAACCAGCGCGAATTGACGGATACCCCGGTGTGAAGAATTTACAGACAAATATTGCTTAAACTTAAACATATTAACAAAGTTGTACTTCTAGACAAAGAGTAATAGTTTGTTATTCTCTAGATGAATGTATGAGAATGGCGACTTCTAGAAATCCCCAGTTTCAACTCATTGCACTATCAACGAAGATGGTCAGCTGCTTTGATTCCTCAACCAATATAATATCATTTATTAATTTTTCAAACGCAATATATTACTCATCTGATGATCTACCTGAATAAGATTACTGTTTCCCAAGTAATTTAACCTAGGTGTTTTCTTGTCGAGTAAGTTACAAAGCAATGTTATGACTAACGTTTGAGTTCCAGTTAGTGAAGGCAAGTCAACCAACAAGCTTGAACGATTCCGTCGAATGGAGTAGATGTGATGTGTGTTGTGTACACTGAAACGTTGTAAATTAAAACGGTAAGAGCAAGCCTAAGCATAAATAGGTTGAATGAATGCTGAAGTCTGAGAAATGATAATGTGAACTACACACTGGGTTGGTGAATATCGATAGAAGCTGTGGCATCAGTCCTCATCATGACCTGAAATTTCAGATGACATGTTTCAATGTCAATCATATTAACATAAATGCCTGTACACATTTTACTCGACAACTAGAAGTTTTGTTTGTCTTATAATTCTTTCAGTTCATTATTATCAATATACTCTATCAAAAAGGCTGTTACTTCTGTTAATTTCCGTCTTTTTCCAAGGCATAGCAACTTGAAACTATACACTTTCAAAAGATCTTCTACGCTAACTGTTCATCTATCGAAATGTAGAAAATATATTGTCACTTTATTTCTACGTGTCTATCAGTTAGATTTTTCTTTATGTGTTGAATCTTAAGTTACCAAATTTCTACTGATTTCGATGGTTTTCACTCCACATAGTTTATGAACTAGCGTCTTACGTACTCGTGTTCCATCGTGGGATAAGGTTTACATGGCTGAGGCTGAAAATGTCTTGACAATATAAAACTTTTGATGCATATAATAAGAAGATTGTTATTTTATCTTCAATCCAAGTATTCAACTTTCACTTATACTCAAGGATGTGCAAATGTCAGTAGCAGTACTTAGTACATATGCTATTCAGTAATTACACTGAAGCTTCATACAGTCTTAAAATGCTTTATATAACTGTTTTACCCAAAGCGATTGCAACTAATAATCAGTCTTTCATTTAGGTTTACTCATTTGACATAATGCACAGTGACAAATTGTTTACCAAATGACATTTCCAGTGCTAACTGTAAGTCTATAAAAGTTGCCATAAAAATTTTAAAACTTAGTTTTATAGTCTTAATGATTTTTTTCAAGTTTTATTTATCATAGACCGACAATTAGAGAAACATTGGAGACCTGGGAGTACTGTACAGCTGTTTCGTCCTAGTATGAAACTCCTCGGCAGCACACACTGACAACCACACCAGAAATTGAGCCCAGGACCTCAAGGTTCCCTGGCCAGCAGGTTACCATTGAGCCATACAGTTGGAATCCAGCGGTTCATATTTCCATCTTCTGTCAGTTAACGACATACGGTGACTATAACCCAACGTCCTCGTTGAGTATTTGTCTTCACGGCCGCCAGGTTTGCCCTACCAGTCGTGACTTCTCATTGGAACTTCAGGAATTACCTCTCGAAGGTAGTCACCAATGAAAACTAGATCGATTTAATTTAAGGATTTGTGGGGATTTAGTGATTTCAAGTTGGTATTGAACAGAAACTGACATCGACTGGCTGAACATCGGAAACCTGAGAGCAATGGATAGCTGGTGACCGTGAGGAAAAACACTCAGCGATGATATTGGGTGATGGTCACCCTATTTCGTGAACTAACCGAAGTTGGACATAAGGACCATTGGATTCTGACCTATCAACTCAATGGTAACCAGCTGGTAATAGAAACTGAATGTCTTGGGTTCGATCCCTAGCGAGGTGGCAAGTGCGCACTCCTGTCGAGTCTCATACTAGGATGAAACAGCTGTCTAGCGCTCCCAGATCCTCAATTTTCCTCCAACTGATGTCAGTCATGTGGAATACCAACTGAAAATCAATAAATCCCCAAAAATCCCAAAATTAAATGAAAATTTTATTTTCAGATTTCATTAGTTGTGGATTTTTCCGTGTATATGCAGGAGTGGCATAAAATTATTCTTGTTGTATTTATTAAGCACTGATTAGATAAAAAAAGAATCCGGTGTTCAATCTCTTGTCAACCTAATTAATAAAAGTCTTATTTACAGAACAACACTTCCCACTGTAAACATATGGTTTTTATTACTGCTTATTGCATGTTATTACCTTTTAGGAACCAGTCATTCAGTGACACAACTAGTGGTTATCTTAAACTGATAAAATCTGTACAGTCAAAATATTTTTTGAATTTTTTCTACGCTTTCTTCACTGATTAAAACATATGGTTCCCTATCATTTTGCACAGAGCATATATTTTTTAAGATAAAAATGGACAGGTGTGAATATATTCTCCATATATATATATATATATATATATATATATATATATATATATATATATATATATATATATATATACTTGTGGATGTCGGTACAAGTGGGTGCGTAACTGTTAAAATAAAACCCTTTCTGCACATGTTGGCATATTTTAATTTCAGAGGACTGTATTATATGTAGCAAAAGTAGGCTGAAGTTTATCACCTATTTAGGGTACATCTGTTCTGTTATTTTGTATTTCGCAACAAAATAATACGTATGTCATTTTTATTACTTTGAAACACTTATTAAATCAACGACCGATTCTCGTTGCAAGGGAAGTGGCTCTCCTGCCATTATGGCCTAGTGGATAACGCTCCAGCATTTGAATCGATTGGTGCTGGGTTCGACTCCCAGGGAGAATCCTATTGCTCACTCAGATGCAAATACATCCAACTGACGAGTCACAAATGGCACAGTGAATATGTAGATAGTATCAAGGCATGCGCAGAGGGGCCCATGTGCCAAAAGTGATTAAGGAGTTCTACCCGGCATAACGATGGTAAATTCTAAGTGCTAATAAACAACTCGTTCTCTCGTTTTTACGTGCATTAGGAATAAACATTGTAATTTCCAGAATGTGTTTGAAAAGTTAAAGTATTTTCTTTGACCTTCACATTTTAGGCATACATAATCTTCCTTAATAATATAATGATGACTGAAATTTAAAAGCCTGTCCGTCCTGTGGTACAGAATGAGCATAACTCAATGTGCATAGAAAAGTAGGGAGGTAGAAATGAAACATTCTGTTCAAATGACTACTCATTGAGTAAATAATGGTCTGCTGAAAAATATCATTTCGTCTTTTTAACATTTACACATATTGGCAAATGTGTCTACTGTATATTTCTTTTTTTACACTGGTTTCTACAAACATAAACATTCTTGAATGTGAAGGATTTTTACAACCAGAGTGGCTTTATTTTTGTGGATCTAAAATCACTGCCGATAAGCTTCGACCAACTTTCGGTAATTTATGGCTGCATCAGTTGACATTAAGTGACTGCTTCCTGTGTGTAGACGTCCACTGTTTATAAAATCATAAACTAGTGTATCAACCATTGGTGGATGTCATTCAGTGTACAAAACTTTGGTTCAAAATTGATCACATGTACACATTTATATAATCTTGGTCATTTTAGAGGTCTTGAACATTTTCATAACCCTAGTCTGCATGTGGTCTCCGCCGACATTCACTTTTGTCAACTTCAATGTCATTCCTTTTCTATCCAGCTTCTGTGAATTGTGGCAGCCCGAACTGATGTACTTGTACTCTAGGTTCTATGTTAATCTACCTATTTGTTTCTAAGGTGGACCCTGGTGAGAAAGACTGATTACGAGCACTGAACGAAGATCTGTCCTTGAAAAATGTGAACTAGTCGTCTGTAGATGTAACTTTTTCTCACCTGCTTCATCATTGACCTAGGTGTGAAAATTCGCTAAACAGTACTTTATTAAACTAGAGTCAGGCTTTTTCTATGGATATTCTGCAACATATCGTCACCAAGTGATCCAGTAAATTAAATGAGTGTATTGGAAGTAATTTCTTAAGAAATTTCATAAGTGAGTTTCCCTATATAAACTTGAAAGAGGTAGAAAAACAACAGCAGCAAGATAAAACGGACCCATTTTACTTAAGTGATGTCTTATTAACTGCTTATAATCTAAAATATCGAAATATATAGATTTATTGAGAACCCAACATATTTTAAAGTATTTTAAAACTTCGCTTACCATTTTATCTTCGGTCTTTTGAATTAAACTGTCAGACGGGGTTGAATAATCCTTCTTTGACAATCTATAAAGGAACAAGATAATTATATATATATATATATATATATATATATATATATATATATATATATATAAAACAAGCAACAAGTGTGAAAAAGTACGCTAAGTGGGTAGGGAGCAGAACAATGGCCCCAACGGTGCAGAAGAAACCAGCCTATGTCACCTTGCCATTCAAAGGTGACGACGTGCTAGAGGTAGTTAGACGAAGACTGGAGAAGTCTATCTTTAGGACTTACTACGCAGCTAAACTGATTCCTCTTAGCACCACCAAAAGGGTATTGCAGCAATCAGGAAAAGACAGTACTCCGATCCTCGACACATCTAAATGCATATATCAATTCCAATGTACCTGCGGAAGCAAATACATTAGTCAGTCGTACGGAGAGGCGTCTGTCTACTAGAATGGTTGAGCACATACCGAAATGGTTGAAGCATGCCGAAAAGAAGACCCTGAAGAGCTCGATAACGAAGCACTTAATGGATTATGGACATGATATTGATACCTAAAAGTCCTTTTAAGTTATCACTAGACAGCAAAATAAGAAGTTGCTTGGATATGTAGAAGCCTGCACGATTCGAGTTGTCAAACCAAACCTTTGCATTCAGAAGGAAATGGTAGTCAGCCTGAATCTGCCATGGTAATAACTACAACATTGTCTAATCATGTTTAATCTTTCTTATTTTACTCTTCACTATTAATTATCACTCACCTCATATTTGTTTTCCTTCCCTGATTTACTCCGTCTAATTAACCTTATTCCTATTGCTAACGATCACTGATTGCACCACAGGGTTCAAAACTGAAAACAATAATTAGTGTGAAATCTTCAACATTTTATTAAGTTATATTATGGCCTGAGCGAAGTGAATTTCAAAAAGTCAATGGACAAGTGACATGTCAGTTTATACTTTTCTTTTCCTGATTTCAGTAAAGTTCATAGTCAGAAGTTTAATTACTGAAGAGGTGGTCACCTATCTGGCTATAAAATATTATCTACTGGTTTCAGTTGACTGACCATGTATACTGTTCGATCATCAAGCCAACCGATACGAGGTGTTTGATGTAAGTTGGCATAAAAAGACCTGGATCCAGGTCTAGCAGCTTTTGGAACTCTTTAGCAAAATGCATCTGTAGGCTAAAAGAGTTCTTGTAGACTGACCTTTTATATTTACCAGGAAAGAGACAAAAAAGATGGAACTTGAGATTTATTTCAGTAGTTTTTGTAGTTCTACCTTTTATGATATAATCATTTCGGAAACCAGATATCTATACACTGTTAACCTATACATTCTTTAAGGGTTTACTTCCATAACAGGCTATTGGGAAGCATAAAGTTTTCAGTCTCACCATTCATCATCATCTATTCAGCAACATCATGATGTTTATCTCAAGTTATGAGAACTTAAGACCAGATTACTGATGTTTAGATTTCAAGATGGTTTCGCTTTTTGTATCTAGACTCGTTTGTAGTTAGGTTCCTTGTTTTGCCTAGTTACCAAAGATGAGATATATCATTTTTAAAAACAGACGCCTTATAGACTCCAGAAACATGTTTGGATCACACAATATCCGAGCACCTGAAGATAAATCTTTCGAGTAGCATAGGAATGGCATTTAGTATGGGATAGTCAGGAATAATCAGCAGAATTTCATATATAACCCCTGCATTTTTTATTCCTAACAATTTCGAGGGGGTTACTGATCCTTCAAAGATATTAACCTACAACTTACAACACTCCGATTCTTTTTTTTTGCAAGAGAATCACTGACCAGTCACTAATCAGAGCTAGGGATGCCACTAAAGACTACAGGGTAACAATACGAAGAGTTGTGCTTCGTTGTAAAATGTCCCCAATTAATGAAGAAGTAACTTTAAAAAAATCTGGTAATCTCTGTGAGACATCTTGTAACCTTTTTATTTTCGTTCATTCTTTTACTTCTCTTCTTGAGTGAGATCAACGAAATTCTAGGAGACTAAAAATCATCAATTATAGTACAAGATCACTTAAAAATCACCAATGGACAATGTGACTTTAGGACCAAACGTAAATTTCATCTAATAACTTTCATTCTCAGAGCTTCCTAAGTATCTTGATAAATGAACATCAAGGTGCGTTCAGATGATTTTAAAAATCGGTACCAAAAGTTTCTGCTTCCAACTTTATTCTGCAAATAGACAGATTCATTCAGTCATTTTTCTCGTCACTGATCTACCAGTGTAAATTATCAACCAACATTTCTTCACTGCATAATGAACTACTAAAACTTGGTTTATAGATTGATTATTGTAACTTCGTCTGGTCGATATATTTCTGTCGAAACTAATGAATCATAATGAAAGTCTATAGCAAAGTTGATCTGAATACGATCCAAATATTCGTGTGAAAATAAGTTGTAGAGTCCGTCCATATTGACCTAATCAAATAGCCAACCAAAAAACGATGACTGTCTACGCATTTTTGTGTCTTCAGATCATTTCCATAAAGCTCAAAACTTCTCTTAAAAACGATTTCGATTTCCAGTGTTTTGTGAAGCGTATACTAGTTATTCGATATTAGAAGTGTAGGTGGTCAGTAACTAGTCTGGCAAATACTAACAAGTTGACAGAAGAGGCAGGACAGCGAAGACGGCACTTCAAGTGAATGTGGAGATGACGGTGATCATGAGGATACCCAACCAACAACAGCATCAACAACAACCAGCACCAACCACCATCATCAGGAGAAACGTAGAGGAAGTTGTCTCTCTCACCTACTCATGCAGGGCAGCATCATTTCAACTACAGGCAGTGGCACAGGCACAGACGACGAAGTCAATCGAAACCAGGATCGGAAACACAGGAAGACAGACACACCTTCATTAATCTGAAATCAGTGTGGAGATCTACTGCCCTCCACTGCACTGCCCTCCACTGAACTGCACTGCACTGTACTCCACTGCACTCAGCATAAAGCCTGAACAACATCCGGATTTTCAACACCAATGTCAGTCAAGTCAGTGCTTCTATGTGATGGTTGAGAGACTTTGTGCATCACGAAAAGCATTTCCAACAATCTACAGACATTGATCACTAGCTGCCGCCTACTCTCACTCGATACTGACACTGAAGATCAGATGGCCAGAGTAGAAATAATAAGCAACAAGGAATTCTGACTGGCTGGCTGGCTGACTGACTGACTAGCTGGCTGTCAACGAAACAACCGAGAAGCCATCCATGAGTCAAGAAATATGCAGAGTGGAGTGGAGATGGATTTGACTGGGGATACACTGAGTATTCCGATTGGTGACATCACGCGTCAGACTGTTGTGTGGAATCGGAAGGGTAAAGAAGGATTTTTGGGTGTGAGGTGAGGGTGATATTGAGGAGATGGTGTGAGGAAGGAATGAAATTTTGTTTTGAGTGGTGGAGCGAGGTTGAAGTGCGTGTAGTGTAGAGAGTGCGATGGAGGCGACCCACTGAAGCCCTATATTCCACAAGGAACCGAAGGGAAAAATGATAAGAATAACTATTCTGAAACTGGATTTCATTCCAACTATGCGTGATGAGTCTGGCGGAGAAAATATGCATTGAATGAATTTCAAAGTAAGGCTCATGGAATCTAGATTACATGTTAAATTTATCAAAGAGTGTATTCAAAAGAATGACCATTTGAACAAAAATTTACGGTGAGGAATACTATGTGGTGAGATTATCGCTTTTCATCAATGAAGATTCAACATTAATTATGTTGCATTCGTTTGCGACATAAAGCTCATTTTATCCAAGTAACAGAATAAATTTACCTTTCTACACGCTTGTAGCTATCAATATATTGGTGTTATGCTTCTTGCAGTTTTCAGAAGGATCAGTTGGTTCTGTACTGAAAATCAAACTAATCTCTTTATTTTGTCCAGCAAAGGCCGAAAAATCGACAGTCCTCAGTAGTGTGTCACCGTAGTGTAGAGAACTTTGAAAAAGCCGTTTATGTCACACAACTTATAACCAAGTCACTAGCTTCTAATTCTTAGAATATTACGTGTAACGCATCAGTTCTGAATCCAATCAAGAAATTTACATAAATGCCACCTGTTTGACTTTAAAAGTTGATACTAACACAGAATTTAGTTGTAGCTGAAGTTTTGTTAATTTCGATATCATTATGAGTAGTAACTTATACATTTTCACGAATACTTGGTTCTATATTCCAACTGACTCATAGGATTTTTTCATTGATTAGTACCTGTAACAGGACTTCTAAAAACTGTCATTCCAATATTTTTTACTGTTGTCCAAAATACAACTTTCAGATATAAATACAAACAGCACAATAACGACGAGAATGTAACCCAAACAATTATGTAGAATATTCGTTACAAAGGAATAATGATGTCATACATATTTTGATATACCCCTCTCTGGGTAATAGTGAACAAACTTTGAACCGAAAGGCACTGCTTCATTGAAAAAAAAACAAGAGATTCGAACACTTAGTTGTGAAAATATATTAGAAGCGTTAACGCACTCATTACACCATGCATTTTCTATGACTAATTCTGCTTCATTATTATTTTAAATAGCTGATAAAATCTGCTCACTATAAATACAACCATTGAGAAGATGAGACAAATATTATCAGTTGATTGAAATCCTCATAATTTATTATTGACACGATTCACAGAAGTACAGAATGATGAGGTGGATAACAATCGAGTGACATTAGAATAAATAACATATGGACGAATGATATAGTTTTTATTAAATGCTCATCACATTCCTGAGTTATAAATTGGGATTGCTCAGCACAGGAACAGGCCAAGTTTGAGGCAATTACATTTCTAAGATGGGATTGGAATACGGAAATGCAATCAGACTGATACATGGATGATACATTTTGTACTTAACTAAGAGCCCATTCAGTGATTCCATTCTTAAAAATCCAACAGTATACATCCAATAGTTCACTTGAATAACGAAAGTAAAACCAATGAATCCATAAATTTTATTGACATCTCATTGACAACAAGAGAAGATGGCTCAATCAAGAGACACTTATACAGGAAACCGATAACTAAGGTGTGGTATGCCCACTTACTCACCTTCCGAACAATAAGGTTCAAACGCAGCATAGTGAAATGCCAAGCATTTCGATTTACACCGACTTGCTTTGGGAAGTGTGTGAAGAAACAACTATTGGGTGTACGTGATATTGTAAGCGAAATGGATATCCAGAATAGCTAACTCACCTAAACAAACCCCGATTACATAAATGTGAAGAATGAATTGATGAGGGTGGAGGGGAAACTTCTGTTTTTGAGTCTACAATTCAAGAGAGACTCTGCAATTGTCTGTCTTTCATAACATGTAGCTGGTCTGTTTTGCGTCAGACGCTAAATGATGCCCTAACTAATCATGGCTCGTTATCTTGCATATATCTGTCTGACTGTTCTGGTGAAATGTAGTGTGTAGAACGTCTGATTAGGCAGGTGCATTTCGGCATACTAGAACAATCCCCAGACAGCTTTTGAGGCGGTTAAATCAAAGTGGTAAAATGTTATATCTTATTCCTTTTTGTAGTCACATGGCATTAAGTGCAATACACTGTGTTCCGGAAACATTGTTGCGTGTGTATCATCACGGTCTGCTGAAACCGACTGAGGCTATAGCAATAAGATTTAAGCAACCTGCACTTTACATTCAGAAGGAACATGTTCAGGCGTTATCCATCAATCAGTGTTCAGCAGACTGAAGTATATTCCCATCTTTGCAATTAGTTATCTTTTCCTCTCTTCCACCATGACATTTTTTATCTAACCATAGGTCATCTTAATGTAAAAACATTTTAAGAGAGAAATTTGCTGTGCTCACATGCCATTTTAATACATATCTACCTCAAACTTGGCACGTTTTTATGCTGTACGATTCCACTTCATAACTGTAGAACGTGATAAGAATTTACTGAGGAGGATACTTCGTTTATACGGTCTTTTGACTGATGGAATGGAAATATTTGCTTTTTAAAGAGGATATATCAGAGAGTAGAGAATGAATAAATAAAAATGAATGATATGTTAACAGCGATGAAGAAGATAAGCATTTAATATTGCTCTTTCTTTGTGTTTCATTGTTAACCACCTCGATAGAGGTTTCCGACTAGCAACTTTCAACATTTTAATGATCAGTAGCAGGTAACTTGTGGTTCTCAAAACAGCTCAAACTATCACTGATTTTTTTCACACATCTCACTGATTTCAGTCCCTTGTTTCTTTAGTTAAAACTCAATATGACAGATTCGTTTCAGACAAGTATTAAATTAGTCACCATCTCTATGTATATCACCTAGATAGTTTATTATAAATGCTGTACACTCATTTCAGGACTGGAGCAATATGATTCTGACAAGAAGAAATAAACACCTATGGTTATAAGTTCTGGTAAAGTGATCCTTCGTCTCAACAATCACGCTAAAATGTTAGCAACAGGACACTGACCTAGTCCTTCTTACTTTCATGATTGTATGATACACGAAGACATATTTAGTTAATTAGCTTGTCTAGTACTTTATTCAATAGAGTAACGAGAAGTTTTATTCAGCTTTATCAATTCACAATAGTTTTTATGTTTTAATTACAGCTGGTAATTATGCGGATAACCGGGTGATTCACTGAAATTCAGCATGAATGCTACAAAAGTATTTAATCTATTTTTTGTTTCTTCAGGTATATCAGTTTCTCCTTTTTGAAACAATGATTTACGAAAATGTGGGTTGCTATCACCTATACCATGTTTATACTTAAGTTATTTTGAGAATTTATAAGATTTGAATGGTGCTCTTATTTCGTTCGTTTCCGTTTTACAAGTTGTTTTGATAGTCAACATTTCTTCTTCAGTTTGGAAGGTATCTTGTCGATAAGCTCTACAAAAGGTTTAGTCTGATGACATTTTCGTGTTTGTCAGAGGGAGACCGGATAGAAGTTGTTAAAATAAGACGGAAACAAAATCTTCAGCTCAATAATGTTAACAGTCCACCTTCCAACCGAGTGTTAAAAGACAGTTTAAGGTGTGCTCAAAACAGATCTTGGCAAATTGCAACGCATGAAGTGAGAATGATGTGGTTAAATAAAACATCCACTTAAAACTTTAATTTAGGTCCGTCTTGTAGTGATTATTATTATTATTAGTCCCTTGGGTTCCTAGTGGAACATAGGGCTTCAGTAGCACGCCTCCAGTGACCTCTGTTCTCTGAGATCTTTTGAACCTGGTCCCACGACAGCCCACAAGCTCTCATTTCCTCTCACACGACCTCCTCCATGTCACCTTCGGACGTCCAACTCGTCGCTTCCCATGGGGATTCCACTCGAGGGCCTGGCCTGACGCGTGATGTCCCCAGTCGGCCTTCTCAGTGCATGGCCAATCCATCTCCACTTCTTCCTGCATATTTGTTGCGTGATAGCTTCTTGGTTGGTTCGTTCCCAGAGTTCCTTGTTGCTTATTTTTTCTGGCCATCTGATCTTCAGCAGCGAGCGTAAGCAGTTGTTGATGAATGTCTGTAGTTTATTGGAAATACCTTTCGTGACGCGCCAAGTCTCTGAACCATACAGAAGCACTGACTTGACTGACGTTGGTGTTGAAAATCCGTATCTTGTTCCACATGCTGAGTGCAGAAGATCTCCACACTGGTTTCAGGCCAATGAACGCCTCTCTTGCTTTTCCGATTCTGACTTTGACGTCCTCGTCCGTCCCGCCTGTAGTTGAAACAGTGCTTCCTAGATAAGTGAAGGAGGTTACTTCCTTCAAGTTTCTCCCGTTGATCGTGATTGGAGTTTGTTGTTGTTGTTGATGGTGGTGGTGCGGTATCTTCATCACTTCTGTCTTTTCTAAATTCACCTGAAGTCCCATCTTCGCTGCCTCTTCTATCAACTTGTTAGTTTTTGCCTGCAGATCTTCAAGTTTATGTGACATCAGGCACAAGTCATCGGCGAAATCCAAGTCTTCTAAGTTCTTTTCCGCCGTCCAGCGTATCCCCCTCTTCTCGCTCCCCACTGTTTGCTGCATGATCCAGTCCACCACAATAAGGAATATCATGGGGGATAGTAGGCAACCTTGTTTCACTCCTGTCTTCACTTCAAAGGCATCACTGAGCTTCCCATTGTGGATTACTTGGCATGTGGCATCTTCATATAGTTGTTGAATGAGGCGGATAAAGGTTTGCGGTACTCCGTAGTATTGAAGCAGTTTCCAAATTACTTCTCGGTCGACGCTGTCAAAGGCCTTCTCAAAGTCGATGAAGTTGAGGTGGAGAGGTGATTGCCATTCTATGCTCTGTTCTATGATGATGCGAAGCGTTGCAATTTGGTCTGCACATGATTTGTACTTCCTGAATCCAGCCAGCCAGTTCCGGTCGCAGTTTTGAATCCAGTGCGTCTTTAAGCCTCTCCAGGATGATGCGGCTTAATATTTTGCTTGCTCTGGGTGGACAGGAGAGTGATTCCGCGCCAGTTCTTGCAAGCACTGAGGTCTCCCTTCTTCGGCAGTTTGACAAGGTAACCATTCTTCCAATCTTCAGGTACCTTCTCTTCCTTCCACACCTTCTGCAATAGTGGTGTGAGCATGTCCGCTGTTGTCTCTGCATCTGTTCTCAGTGCTTCTGGCGGTATTCCATCTGGTCCTGCTGCTTTCCCGCATTTCAGTAGCTTTATGGCGTTCAGGACTTCCATTTTCGTTGGGGGTTTAATGTTCACTTGTAATTCAGCGGCTGCAGGTGGTATTTCTGGACGAAGTGCAGGTGGTGGTCGATTCAAGAGCTTCTTGAAGTGGTCGGCCCATCGTTTCCTCTGTTTCTCTTCTTTTGTAATTAAATTTCCTTCTTCATCTTTTATTGGTCTCATCTGTGTTGGTCTCTTCCCTGATAGCAACCTGGTTATTTGATACAATGTCGTCAGGTCTCTCTTACCTGCAGCCTGTTCTGCTTCACTTGCCAGTGTTTCGTAGAAGTGTCTTTTGTCTTTGCGTGCACTCTTCTTCACTTCTTTGTCCAGTGTTTTATACATTGTGCTCAGTTCATCTTGTCGTTGAGCATCCTTGCACTGGTTTATCTTCTGCTTCACCATCCTCCTCTCCTCTATCAGCTTCCAGGTATCCGTCGAGATCCATTCCTTGTCTTCCACCTTCTTCCTTCCTAATACTGTTGTGCAGGTTTCTTTCCACATAGCTTTCAAAGACTTCCAGTGTTCTTCCACACAGGTTTCTTCAGGGATGTTCCTCGATGTCTCCCATTTTGTCTTGATGGCTGCCGTGAAGATCTCCTTTGTAGTTTCATCCTTCAGTTTCCGAGTGTTGTACTTGAATTGAGGTCTATCACCAGCTTCCTTGAAGGCTTTTAACTTGATTTTGAAGGTAGGTTCCTTGCACTAGATAGTCGTCTGAACCTACATCTGCTCCTCTTCTTGACCTTGTGTTAAGTAGACTGCGTCTCCATTTTCTTGAGATTGAGATAAAGTCGATTTGATTTTTAGTGTGTCCTGGTATCTGGTGAAATCCATGTCGCTTTGTGGATATCTTTGTGCCTGAACACACTGCCTCCAATCACCAAATCGTTGAATGCACAGAATTCTGCAAACAGTTCTCCATTCTCATTCATTTCACCTAGCGCCTCTCGACCCATGGTTAGTTCTCTTCCTGTGTTGTCCCCTCCCAGTTTGGCATTCATGTCGCCACCCATTAGAATTTTGATATCGCCAACTGAGGTCTTGTCCAGTGTTGATTGAAGTTGTCTGTAGAAATCCTCCTTTTTCTCTTGCTCTGCATTATTTGTAGGTGCATAACATTGTATGATTGTGACCTTTCTTCCTTTTGAGTTGAATCTTGCTGTCATGATCCTGGAGGAGATTGGTTCCCACTGCATGAGAGCCTTCGATGCTCTTGAGGACATCATGATAGCCACTCCCTCAGTGTGCTCGTGGTTGGCGTCTGGGTGACCGGAGTAGATTATTGATTCTCCAGTTGACAGTTTGGAGAGTCCACTCCCATTCCATCTGCTTTCGCAAATCCCAAGCACTTCGATGTTATACCTTCTCATCTCCTTTGCAATCTGGGCTGCCTTACTGGGTTCAAACATCGTGCGGACATTCCATGTCCCCACGTTTACTTTCGCTTTCATCGAGAGAAGACACATCGGCCAATTGGCTTCCCGAAGGCTTTCACCAACTGGCGTCATTTCGCCTCTCCGATTCCAGCGGGGAATAAGTTTGTTTTCATTTTTTATATTTTATTTGTGCTTTGAAGTTTCTTTAGCGGTTAGATTTGTTTTACGGGGTAGGGTTGCTAGCCCTATGCCCAACCTTCCCTCTTTATCCGGTCGGGCTTAGGACCGGCTAGTAACTAGTAAACTAGTTAACCAGGCGAGGTTGTCTTGTAGTGAAAATAAGGGTAATCCGTTCTTGGATATTTCTATTGCCTTCAGCACAGTTGGTTGGTGTCAGTAATCTACAACTGATTACGATAACTAGAAGTATATAGTTCAAAAGTTCCATGCTCTTAATCACAATGGCATTTATGGTATCAAGCAGATCATTTGTTTTTTTATTTCAATAGCAAATCGTTAGAAATTTTCTTAAATAGGTCCCACTTACTTGTATCATTCTTCCCGTATGCTGTGCAGTCAGTAAACACGTGATTCGACTGTATCGGCCTAGGCGAATAGCTGAAGTTTAAATGCTGTAAATAATTCACATAAAACAACTTACCTCCAAACAAGCAAAACAGCAACATGGTACTATTGTCAATCCTATCTTACTAGTTCGCGTCTCTGGCTGTATCGATGAGTTTTCACTTTTCATGTAGACCAGTGGTAAACAGCATACAGATTTCCTAATTAACCCTATTGTTTAGTCAGAAGTGTATCGTAGTGATTTGGTTCATGATTCTAGGGTGAAGACTAAACTAGTCAGTACTTGAAGTGCTGCTTACCTTGAGATGTATCTGTTTTTTGTAAAGATATGAACTTAATTGTTTGAAAAATGCTCAGTAAAGCATTCAGCAGATCCTTTTACTCTCAAAGCATATCAAATTATTCAAAACATATTATAGCCAGATAAAGTGTGCATAAACAATGAGTCAGCTGAATATATTGAAATTGAACCTCCTCAAAATAAAGATTCGCAGTAACCCTATATCTTAGTTTTGTAATTGACCGTCCATTTCAAGTGATGGAGGCAGTGTGACATTTATAACTATCTCTACGCTATTGTCTATTCAAATAGCCACTATAATGAATGATGATTTCTCTTAGAGATAGAACTCAAATCTTAAGACTTCAGCAGGAGTTTAATATACATGAAGACACCATAATCGGAGTGCTATACTGATAATTAACAACGTTCATATAAGTTAATTGAACACATAAGCTAAATACAAAAGATATAATATCTTCATTTGGACAGTGACTGTCATTTCAAGAATTAATGCTCCGAGTGCTTTATCCCACCTACTGATATTTTACGAGTATGAAGAGAAAAAAAATACCTAAATAGTTTAGATTAACTATGAACAATTCTTAATTAAATATTGCAGTAAATATTATGCATCATGCAAAAATATGCTATCAGATACAGGTTCCATTTGTATGAATTACGGAGCTGACTATCAGACAAATATAACCGATATCTGGTGTAATTAATTAATTAAATTCTTAAACTAAATAAAAATTAGTCCAAACTAGCGTTTAGATGGTACTGACTACATTTCTTACATTGAATTTCAATATTTAATAGACTAAATACCAAAGACATCACAGTTCTACCAAAATAATTTGATATTAAAAACTATAAACTACTTTAACTTGAAAAACTTACCGACAATTATTATCGTTTCGATTTACATTTGTTTTGGATTTGTGCGTGGATACTTCGGGCTGAACGATCATCAATTTTAGTAAAACATCAGATGATAAATAACAAAGTAGTTGTAAAATAGTAAACTTTGGTAGGCACATATAAACTGTTTTAGTTATGATATGCTATTCCACTTAATGCCCTTCTACCCTGAAACAAAATATAACATGTGCATTATTAACTTTCACGTTAGGTGTCTGAATTACATGTTTCAGGACTAGACATATTGACCAATCAGTACATGTAAGCTAGTTCTACAGGAGGTCAATCGCGGCCCGAATAGCTCAGTGGTAAAGTCGCTCACCACAACACTGGGTGATGCGGTTTCGAATCTCAGGCGGGACATTAGTTTCGTTTAGGTTACAGATACGCCTTGCTAACGAGTGCCAAAAGCATGATACCTAGGTCCAGGGCTTTCTGCCGATTGTCTCCAACCAACTAACATCTACTAATGTGCACCACGATGCTGAGCTTCTTAGCTAGGTTGCCACATTGCAAAATGATCGATAGGATTCGGTCTGCACTCAGGACTAGACAACATGGAATTGCTTGTACTCTCGTGACCAAACCAATATATGAGTCATCATTTTAAGAGGTTTTTTGATAATATTGTTGACTACGTTGTTGTGCGAACTAGTGAGGGGCATTTGTGTAGTCCAGATCCCGTATTTGTGCCATTCACAACTCATTAGCTTAAGGTGCATGCACTGCACTGCATCGAATCGAACTTCTGAGAATGAATTTATCTCTTCAAGATGCATTTCACGTTTTTTGTGGGCATTGGGTGATATAACATGCGTTTAAATGAGTTAATCGATTCTATCTTGTAAATGAGCAAAGAGAAATTTCACTTTATAGTGATAACTTACAGGTGTCAAACAAAAAGAGGTTATTATGACACGATAACCTGATTACTAAACTATTAACGTTCAAGACAGTGGTACTAGATTTTAAATTTTCGAATAAATAAGACTCAATAAGTCAATGAACCGGAAATGAGGAGAAATTCGTTTGATGTATTTAACTGCTATTCACTAATTAATAGTAACAATGATGAAGGCTGACTCATGCAGGCCAACAGGAATTATCTAAGTCTTCCTTAGTCTGAACTAATAGATCTAACTAATGAAATCGACTATGGTCAAACGACTAATGCAGCTCTTCCAGTAATATCTCTGCCAAGATTCACATTATTTAGTGCACAAATAAATATTACTACTGAACTTTTTCGGTTCAATAAACACAACTGTCATCCCTGCCCAAGTGTTTTTAAATGTTTTCAAACTTAGTGACATACTGTCAACGAAAGATATCACAAATTAGTTACATTAGTAGTAAAATAAACGATCCAGAAGTTAATGAGTAGCGTAAAAAAATATGTATTGCATCTGCGATAACACTAGTTGAAAGTATGTACTCAGGACTGAAAATGGAGATATTTATATTATTCGCAATCATTGTCAATTAGTGAGTTTAACGATGCCTTTGTGATTCGTAACTCTCTGGAAACAGCTTCTTTCAGATAAGCAATCTAAGAAAAAGTACATAGGATAAATAATTGCTCCTGAGGCGACTGTTATTGCTTCCTAGTATCTATACAATAAAAACTTTAGAAAATAGCTTAGATATAGGTCATGTTTGCGAGAAACTCAGTATATTTTAATTAATTCAAACATTTTAGGTCTAATATGACCTTCGTTATGGGAACAACGAAAAGTTGAAGAATTAAAAATACATAATATCAAAAAGTTTGCCTATTTTTGCTTATCCTCTCCCTATAATCATTATTTTTTAAACCATAATTGTTGGTCATTTTTTGTTTCTGCATTTTTGAACTGGCTATCTGGGAAAACTTTCTCACGCTTCTGTAGGTATTGATATAAAAATGAAGTCACGTCATTTTTCAGAAGTGAACTCTAATAGGAAATGCCCATAGTACTCATGCTTGATAAGATGGATCTGAAAACAATCGGTCTGATTAGTAAGGACTAGTTAATTTGACTATTCTCGTAGTAGTTCTAACGCATTATCTAGCTCTGTAGCTGACAAGCCTATTACTGAGCTATTTGAATTGTAATAGCTCAAAATTAGCAAATGACTGACCTTAATCAAACATAAAAGAGCCACACCCACTAGGGTGTAGGTGCATCCCAAATAAGATGAAACTCATTTCCTGGATATCATTGCTGGCCACAACCAAGTAAACTATCATAAAAAAGACACATTGATTATTCTTAGCTATCTCTATTGATATTATTATTCGGTTGTATACATCGCTCGCTCTTAAAAAGATAGTTGCAATTACGCTTTCTGAAAGATTCTCAGGATAGAAAATAACACTATTTCTACATGATCTCAAAAGGCAGAATCATTATCAGATTACTGAGTATACAAAATTCATTTCCGCTACAGAATTTTTCCACCCCACATACTAAAATGAATCAATTAATAAACAAAAGTGAAATTATATTAGGATTGCTTGAAATCACAGGCTGCAGCAAATAGTTCTAAAGAATATCTTGATTTCGGCTACTAGATTATGATCATATGAAAGAATAGTCAATAAAATTATTTTTCTCTTGCGTTCCTAGTGGAACATAGGGCTCCAGTAGCACGCCTCCATTGCACTCTCTACCTTACACGTTCTTCAAACTCGCTCCACCACTCCAAACAAAATTTCATTCCTTCCTCACACCATCTCCTCAATATCACCCTCACCTCACACCCAAAAATCCTCCTTTACCCTTCCGATTCCACACAACAGTCTGACGCGTGATGTCACCAATCGGAATACTCAGTGTATCCCCAGTCAAATCCATCTCCACTCCACTCTGCATATTTCTTGACTCATGGATGGCTTCTCGGTTGTTTCGTTGACAGCCAGCTAGTCAGCCAGTCAGTCAGCCAGCCAGTCAGCCAGCCAGCCAGTCAGCAGCCAGTCAGAATTCCTTGTTGCTTATTATTACTACTCTGGCCATCTGATCTTCAGTGTCAGTATCGAGTGAGAGTAGGCGGCAGCTAGTGATCAATGTCTGTAGATTGTTGGAAATGCTTTTCGTGATGCACAAAGTCTCTCAACCATCACATACAAGCACTGACTTGACTGACATTGGTGTTGACAATCCGATGTTGTTCAGGCTTTATGCTGAGTGTAGTGTAGTGTAGTGCAGTTCAGTGGAGGGCAGTGCAGTGGAGGGCAGTAGATCTCCACACTGATTTCAGATTAATGAAGGTGTGTCTGTCTTCCTGTGTTTCCGATCCTGGATTCGACATCATCGTCTGTGCCTGTGCCACTGCCTGTAGTTGAAACGATGCTGCCCTGCATGAGTAGGTGAGAGAGACAACTTCCTCTACGTTTCTCCTGATGATGGTGGTTGGTGCTGGTTGTTGTTGGTTGGGTATCCTCATCACCACCGTCTTCTCTACATTCACTTGAAGTGCCGTCTTCGCTGTCCTGCCTCTTCTGTCAACTTGTTAGTTTTCGCCTGTTGATCTTCGAGTTTGTGCGACAAGACATTGGACATAAATCATCAGCATCATCATCATCATCACCATCGGCGGCGAAATCCAAATATTCTTCTTCGGTCTTTTCATCGGTCGAACAGACTATGTCCATCTTCTCACTCCTCACGGTTTGCTGCATGATCCAGTCGACCACAATCAGGAAGATCATCGGTGATAGTAGACGGCAACCTTGTCTTACTCCTGTCTTCACTTCAAAGCCATCTCTGAGCTTTCCATTGTGACTCAATTGGCATGTAGTATCATATAGCATAAAGCTGTTGAATGAGGTTGATGATGGTTTGTGGCACTAAATCCGTAGTGTTGAAGCAGTTGCCTGCCAAATTACTTCTCGGTCGACGCTATCGAGTGCTTTTTCAGAGTGGATGAAGCTGAGATTGAGTTGAGTTGACTGCCATTCTATACCCTGTTCTATGATGATGATGGGTAGCGTGGTGTTTTAGTTTGATCCGCACATGATTTGTTCTTCCTGAAGCCAGCCAACCAGTCAGCGTGTTCCGGCCGTAATTTTGAATTTGGCGCATCCTTTAGTCTCTCCAGGATAATGTGGTTTGATATTATGCTTTGGGTGGACAGGAGTGTATCATGATTGCGTGACAGTTCTTGCAGTGACTTAGGTCTCCGTTCCTTAGGATTTTGACAGCGTAGCCCTTCTTCCAGTCAATCGGCAGGTACACGTCATGCATTCCTTCCAAACCGTATGTAGTAGTGGTGTGAGTATTTGCGATGTTGATGTCTCTGAGTCTGTTTTCAGTGTTTCTGGAGGAATTCAATGTTGCGCTGCTGCTTGTCAGATTTCAGTAGCTTTATGGTGTTCACGACTTCACTTCTGCTTATGTCGGAGTGTAAGTTTTCGCTGGTAGTTCTGCCGTTGATGCTGGTGTTTCTGGACGAGTTTTTAAGATGGTGGTAGTGGTGGTGCTGGATTCATGAGGCTTTTGAATTGTTCAGCCTATCGTTCCCTTAGTTTCTCCTCTTTTATAACTAGCTTCCCTTCACTCTCTTTCATTGGTTGCAGCTGCATTGATCTCTTTCTGGATAGTAACCTGGTTATTTGATACAGTGTTGTCAGGTCTCTGTCTCTCCTACCTGCGGCCTGTTCTGCTTCACTTGCCAGTGTTTTGAAGAAGTGTATTTTGTCTTTGCGCACACTTCTCTTCACTTCTCTGTCCAGTGCTTTACACGTTGTACTCAGTTCGTCTTTTCGTTGTTCATCCTTGCCCTGCACTCCACTGATTCATCTTCTGCTTTACCATCCTCCACTCACTACTCTATCAGCTTCCAGGTGTCCGTCGAGATCCATTCCTTGTCTCGCGTCTTCTTCTGCCTTCCTAACACGGTTATGCAGGTTTCCTTCCATGTCGCTTTCACAGAGTTTCAGTGTTCTGCCACACAGGTTCCTTCAGGGATGTTGCTCAATGTCTCACATTTTGTTCTGATGACTCACGTAAAGATGTCCTTTGTAGTTTCGTGCCTCAGTTTCTGTTCTGGGTGTTGAAATTGAACTGTGGTCTATCACCAACTTCTTTGACGGCTTTCAACTTGACTTTGAGTGATAGTCATTGATGTGAACGTACATCTGCTCCCGTTCTTCATCTGATCTTGTGTTCAGTAGACTGCGCCTTCAATTTCTTCACACTGAGATGAAGTCGATCTGATTTTTAGTGTGTCTTGGTGTCTGGTGAAATCTATGTCGCTTGTGAATATCCTTGTATTTGTATACACTGCTTCGCCTCCAATCACCAAATCGTTGAATGCGCAGAAATCTGCAAACAGCTCTCCATTCTCACTCATCATTTCACTGAGTGCTTCTGAACCCATGAATAATGGATAACCGTTAGCAAATTCACCTGTCGCAGAATAATGAGATACTTCTTACCCATAGGGCTCATTTCTATATACCGTATATATCCAAGTAATTGATTGATAATGATTTACGTGTTAAAGTTTGTCACAGTTACACAGTTTTACAATCATTCGCCTGAGAACTTGAGAAGTTTCCAGTGGTAAGCACTCAGGTGAGATTATACGGTATTGTAGACTGGTGATATGATACTCGAATACATAAGTCTCCAAATAGTATTTAATGTTGTCTGTAGATTTCATGCGGTAGGTCATACATACTGATATTTTTATTAATATGAACTTTCAATCACTCACTACTGAAGTGAATTCTTTGAATTTGGGTGAGAAGTTAAGAGTTTTTGTACCAGTTATGACAGGTGTGTTAATTAGCCGTGGTTGACGGCATGGACACGGGCAAGTATAGACCGCTAGACCCTAACCCACTAACTGAATGGTGACTTGCTATTCATCAGACCTGATGTCTTTCGGTCCCTTTCTTTCACTAAGTTTTAGGTGTCCCTCTTTACGAGCCCTAAACCAACTACCTAATGCTCCCACTTGTTCGGTTGCTGTCTAAGTGATATCAGTCAGTGATAAAGGCTACTTTGAAATCAATTAACACACAACACTAACTGAATTGACCCGTAACTAATCGGTGACAATATGGTATGATCTATGATCTTACATCCATCTATCGACTAAACGTTTATTCTGAGGACTACGTATTCAAGAAATATCGAATAAAAGTTATCTTCATATAGAGTAGTAGATTAACTGTTGATTTAAACACTTCAGCCGGTGGTTGCACACATACTTTGAGGGATTGAAGTATATCGGGAATCTACTAAAATCGAGTATAAGAACTGTTTTTTTTTGTTCATGCTTGCTACCATTTGACCAGTGCTCAACTTATGCAAACAGAAATTCGCAAGCGAAACATTAAAAGTTGACTTCGCGAACTTTGCCAACAAGATGTTTTGATACAGATAATACAAAAACAGAATATGGGATGGGTCACTTAGTTCTACAATCACTTTGTCGATGTGAATTATGGGATCCAGTTCTCGATAAGGACTAAACCGTATGATACTGAGTATTATCCTGTAACTAATTAGTGTTAATGACTAACCTACTTCAATCCAAAGCTGGTCCTGCTAACGAAATTCGATGAAGAGGAATAGCAAGATGAAAACATTTGTTTCATTAAAATCTGACTTCATTGAATAACTGAAGTTATTTTGTCTAAAAAACCTAGTTATCCACCTCTCTGAACCTTTGCATTTCATCTTTAAAAAGTTATATTTGCCAATAGGTTATTTGGCATTTCTAGTTTTTGTCATTTGCTTAGGAATTGCTTTAACCATGTTTTTCTATTACTTGAGTTTTATTTGGTTTTCTATGCTTAGTTAGTTCAGGAGAACCACATTTAACTTTATATTCTTTGTCAGGAATCGACACTAACCAGATGACATAACTTAACCACAGTAAGCACTAGACGGGGACACGTACTACGTATGCCCAGTCACCGATTGCCTCGTCACACAATGTTGGCTGAGGTGGGTCCAGGCAGGAAAAAGGCCCGAGGTGGCCAGACTAAAACATGGCACCAATGTATGAAGTCTCTGACTGTTGGTTTAAGCCATGTAGGACGATGCAGACTAGGTGGTTGGGGTCCGCGGGACAAGAGGAACCAGTGGTTGGAGACCCTATGTGATATGGCTCAGAACCGAAGTCAGTGGCGCAGATGTATACACACATTATCCTCATCTTAACAACGCTATACCGAATCTCACCATTTTGTCACTCCTCTTTCTTTTCTTTTCGTACTTTATATTTCTTTTGACTGCATTCACTTATCTTCATCTTTCACCTCACTACCTTTTTACTTGATGTGCTGATATGAGGTGTGGCAACTCGGACCGTTAGGCAGTAATGCCTGGTCCTATGTTGATAATGATGATGATGATGAAGCACTTGACGTTTTTATCATCCAACCTTTAAAATATTTATCCTCACTGACAATTCTTTATTTGTTCAAAATCAAACCTATCAGATTTTGACGGGGAATCGCAATCTGTGCCTTTCTTGACTCTGCGTCTTATAAATCTTACTACTCGTAAATGCATTTGAACATTTTCTTGACTAGTCTACATCACCAGGGTCTTTTATTAACACAACCCCTTCAGATATGTAAACTTATCAGTTATTTTGATTCGATAAATACTTTAGTTTACATAGTATAATAAGAAACGAAATGGACCATGAAATTTCGCCATTCTCATATACATCTGTTTGAGGGAGTAAATGCGTGAAGAAAATGAATCTTCAAATAAAACTATAAATTCAGAGTAAATCGACGAGCTGAATTTTTCAGTCTGTCAACTCAGCCAAGTTGAGTGAAAAAAGGTGTTTTCACAGACGAAATAAGTTATTGGTCGTAGAATATACCACACTGACAGAAGTCGAAAAGCTAGAACAATCTGTCATACATTTACTTCCCTTCACAAATCTGATCCAAACCTAATGATAAAACGGTAACGTGGTCATTATGCCATGAAACGCTTCAACAAGTCATAACTTTTAGGCCGTTCAGGTAAGTACCTACAAAATGTTGAGCATATCCAAGTCCTTAGGAATTGGTTAATATAGCAGTCTAGAAGCTAAAAATCTTTAGAAGCAGGAAATTTAATTCCCACTGAATCAGACTCACTTGAAATGAGTTGTTTTGTATCTTTTAACATTATACAGGTTAGTGAAACTTTTCTCTGGCTGCAAATCTTTATGAGTGAAAGATCTATGTAAAAGATGAAAACGCGATATTATTTTATCCCGTAACGTTTGATAAACCTTGAAGGAGGCTCTTTTGTTTTCTGTCACTGCTTATTTGTATATTATTTGTGAGGTCAACGAATATCGAAGAATTTTCTAGCCTAAATTATAGTCGATAGCAAAACGTTAAGATCTTTCTGCGTGTCTGAATTATAATATCTGCAGCGAATGTCAGAGATAAAACTAGTGCTTTTTGACATTGACTATCTCTCAGTTTGGTATGGAGTTGTGTTACTTCATAAAAAATGTGTTACCTTACCTGTAAATGGCATGAGATATCACATGCAACTACATTTTATCGTTTGTTAAACATAATCTTTTATCTGACAGTAGATGATAGGTGTTTTTTGTTAGATATTTTCTCGTGATAAGAGAAGACTGAAATCTGCATTAAACGTTTTGAGCGCATAAATGACAGAATTATTAACTTTTCTAAATGTAGTTACACTATTTACTGTGATACTGATTATCTTTCTAGGAAGAAATCTAATTTATTCTTTGGGAAATCCGTCGTTCACCGAAGAGTTCAGTAACAAGCAGTCTGCTATTCACTAATCTTTCACCTATTTATTTTGTCAGTCTGATTCCAATACACTCTTTAGCTCAGTGCCGACGATAGCAGCCTAGTGACTAAGCAGTACCACGTGAAGCCGAAATTCTCATGTTTCCTGAGTAAGCTTAAACACATTTTCCAGAGAACACTGTTCAGTTTGTGATAACCTGTCGAATGCAGTCATAAATGTTGTGTTCACGAAATTTCAGACTGTTTAAAATCTTATAAGTGAGAAGTTAATTGCCGGTACATTTTACCTAGAAAATGTGGAGGTATATTAGTCAATATTTCTGTTAGAACACATGCAGTAACACAAACATATGTTCATACACGAGTGTAATCTACAACTTACATATGCCTTAAACTTCTCTTTTCCGTTTGTTGTTGATTCACCACTGAGCATTACTTCCACACGATTCAATTCTTTCTCAAATCTAGGCAATTCTTTCATTTTGTTAGAATTTTTACTAGCCAGAAATGTGAGAACAGATTTTTGTTCTACTGTCTGGTGGAGTAGCTCCCGACTTAACTCTTCATTACGAATAGACTAAAGAAGTATAGAGAAAATAATAGTAATAATAAGATATACGTTATTAATACAATGACAAAATACTTTCACTTTGATAGCAAACATAAACTGGTGCTGCTCATTTTCCGAACTCGGTTAAATAAAGCTACCTCGAAAAACTATTATTGTCTATCTCTTATAATAGTATGTTAGTTAAGATTGCACCAAACACTCTTGAGAAATTCTAAGTCAGAAGACACGTCTATCGACCAGGTTCCGATAATTTTTACAAAAAACTGACCTCTGTTGTTGACAAATTGATCTTCATATCACAACATTTATAAACTTCTGTTGTTCATTATTCTCGTTGTGATTACACTATCTACAGACAATAAAATTCATCTGAGCTCGCTGAAAGCGCACGGACATAAAATCCTGATAGGTATCTCTTTGTAGTCTTCTGAAAACATATTTCATTAGTCCTGATTTTCCATAATTAAAGTCGGAATACTTTTATCACAACCTTCTGAAAAAAATTTAAGTCTGCCAATTAAGCTAAACTTTGAAAGGATAAGCATTTATTTTAGGTACCCAAACCTCTCAAATGTGATAAGGTTTGACGATGTCCACTGGAAACCTGACAGTCATAGTTAAGGATGAAAACGGTACTAATCGAACCTATTAGCTGATGGGTGTTTTAACAGATTTTGCAATATAACAGTAGTAGATAATCAAAAACCTTCGATTCAAATGTCATAATGGTCAACTTTTATCATAATCGCTTAAAATATTTCTTTTAAGCTGCTTGGATAAATTTGTTTACAACATTATCATACATTCAAGGAAAGTGTAGTTGTTTCTGAAATGCTATTCTGTTGATACTGAGATCCAATTATTACGCAGGTGGAGAGGTAATTGATCAGTTACGTAAAGAGTCTGATCGACAGCTCAGTTACCCACAGTGAAGTTTGTCTAAGTTCCCTTGCCTTGCGTTTCAGTACAAATTTTGTTCGATAGTTCAATTATTAGCTGGCAACTTACTATTCTTACGAACAGCACACATTTATGCCTTGCCTTCCAGTTTCATGCTTTTCGTTGACTTGAACGAAATGAATGACCACTGCTCACATATATGCATCTGTGCAGATATCTCACTTTTCTACTTTAGCAGTGGTTATGGATAAAGGTTACCGTGAAATTTTAAACACGCTTTTTGTTTCATTTGAGACCCTTGAATTGGTGATACCTACCTTCGTGACACTGTTCCCACTGATACTTGAACCCAGCATCAATCACTTTGGGATTCACAGTGCTGATTAATGATGTTCAGCCCTTGGAAAACATAAGACATTCACACTTATCCAATAAATCCCAAATAGGACGAAAAGCACGTTTCGAATCTTACTGCTGGTCAGTATATATTACTGCTATCTAACACTCAATTTTAGTTATCAACAACAATGTAAAACAAAACCCGTTCATTTCTAAAGTCTTTTTATCAAATTTGTAAGTAATAACTTAAAGATATAGTAGTTGTGTTGACTGGTATACAGCGATATTTTTAAAACCCAATCACTTCTTTTATAGATTTGCCCTCTTCATCCTTCCATTCATGGAGATCCGAACATCTTTTTTTATTCAACTTGTTACCGAATGTTTATAAATATAGTGGTTAGTAACATTTGTGTGAACCTTTCATTCGATTGCCTGTGATACAGGATCTTAACAAAAGTGACTGCTAAATTAATATCTAGACAGATTCTTAACGAATACATGGTGAATTAAATTGTCAGTAACTTTAAAAGGCAAAGCAAAAAGGGTACATGGCAACTAGTCAACACCACTCTAATGCCATTCCATTTCTCAACTGAGTGAAATTTATTTCTATTCGATATAACTCGTGTCTGATCAGAAATCATATCCAATTTACTAGAGAATTAAAATGGCATTAAACGGATAAATTTCATTAAATTACCTCAAGCAAAATCGTGATATCGTGCACACTTGTATCATACTAGAAGACTATGATGGAAATGTTGCTTTCAGAAAGTCTAACCATCAACTTATTTAAATGCTGAAACAGATTAGGTGTGCATGAAAATGTCTGGATATTTAAAGATTTAGGATGGACGAACGCATTTAAATGGCTTGAAAAACAGCTTAACACACAAACTTTGATAAGTGTGAGTGACAGCCACACATCCTCATCCATGGAAAAACATATCATCGAAATGGTATTTAAGATATTATATAGGAACAGTCAGGGCGCATACTGAAACTTGGCGAAGCATTAGCCATTCATAAACTTGAGCCACCGTTATGTGTACAAAAATAATTTGTTATTTCACTTAATTTACCTTGGTAATCCTTGTTTGTTTATCTCACAGAGACTAGTGTCACAACCTTTTCATTTTCACTATAATTGACCTTTAATTTTCATATATAAATTGACTTGACAAGTAAATGCGTGATCAGATTGTTCGAAATGTATTGCGCAAATACACTACACAGATTATTCAGATAATCTTCTTCTTCTAATAGCGTTATCGAAATTTACTAAAGAAACTAATTGTTTCACATATATCTGTCCTGCAAATGTACGCTCTGAATGTATGCATTCAGAAGGAAACCAGTATTCACACAGCATTCTTCATGCCTTTGCACCATCTCGATGACGGCAATTCAATATTCACATCCCTTAAACTTATTTCCCGATAATTCATAAATTTTCAAATGTACAGTTTATAACTTAATTTCCTTTCATTTGTCACTAAAGGTTAGATTTATCTGCCTTTCTTTGCTAACAGTAATTTTAGTTCAATTTCAGCTCCGAAAGACCTGTCAAAAATTAACAGTAATTTATCACTTTTTTCAGTGCCTTAGTACACTTGAGCTAAATAAATTTATAACTGTCATTTGAAACCATGGTAATAACTATTTGGTGTGAATCATAATGTTGGCGGGGTATTCATTCAGTTGATAATTGCTACCAACCTCCAAAATCTTAAATGTTGTCTGCAGTTTGAATAATAGAAGAACAATTGCATTCAGCATAGTTTCAAAGGCTTATCACAATAGCTATGGAAATTTGGTCTTTCCTGAATCACATTCTTGTATTTCATTTTCGTTTCGTATTGTAGGCAGAATAATACTAATAATTTTAGTGATCGCGTTTACTCTTTCTGCCTAGCGTTAAGAAAAGATCACCTAGTTATAATTTACTTTAGTCAATGAGAAAAAATTGAAGGACATCATTTATATCTCAGTTATATATTTTTGAATGTAATGCAGTCATACATTAATTTTTATTGATACGTGTGATGCTATACAGGGTCGAATAGCTCAACGTCTGCTGTTGGCAGATGGGCTGTTATACAGATGCATCGATACTACATTATATTATAGTCTACTTGGTGCCTAGCAGTGGACTTCAAAATGCGTGTTTCGTCCTATTTTGGACTTGCCACTTGGATGTGCGTGCACCTTAGGGAGTGATGCTGTTTCCACTTAGACGCTAATCCAAAACTAACCGCTTCAAACTCTAAAGTGTTATCAACTAGGTCACTGAGACATGAGAGCCACCTCTTGTACAACGAGTATCAGTTGTCGTTGTTCTTGTTTGATACTTGTAACTTAAAGTCAAACTGCTTGACCACTGTTATTATGCATACGTCATTCATTATACAGTTAAATTAATGCTGATATCAATCCTCGTGAGACTGAGCGCAAATATATGTGATGTTTCAGTTTCCATAGTTAATTTCAAAAGGCCGCAGAGAATATAATCTAACAGAGAGGGATATAGCTGGAGAAAATATTCATAAAAATTAACCAAGTCATCTGAAACGACTAGATGTTTTATTGAGAATCAGTTGAGTATGATTTGTCAACGTTTTAGAAATTCCAAATCTCACACATCCATTAGTCTTTTACGTACAACTTTGAGGAACTGCAAAGTATCCATATAACATTATCATTTTGTCTATCTCAGGCAGTCATGGTTTTGCAGACTATAATTGATACTGGGTGGTGACTGAGGGTGAAATGAAAATAAGGACCGCAGCGGGGCTTGAGCCAGCGACTATTGGGTTCCCGGTCCAGTGCTGAGTTGTTAGGGTATATAAATATTCCACTCACATAGTAAGAGAAAAGGAATATCTCATGGAATATTTTGAACGAGATTCACATCTGATTATGAACCAGGAGATCAGAAGAAAGAATTATGTAGTAATAAATGTGTCCAGTCACTTGAGATGCAATTGATATGACCTATAAGAAGACTTTTAACTTCAAAAATCTTTTCATTCAGGTTCTCTCACACATTACATTCCTCCACTCCTATAATTCAGACTTCTCTTTACGTTCATCGTGTTACAACATTTAACTTAGTAACCAAGTATTACTTCGGTTTTGATAAGTCTTCTTCTCATTACTATTTCAAACACTACGTAGTTCTTTTTTCCGATCTCCTGATTCACAATCAGTTGTGAAATTCGTTCAAAATATTTCATGAAACATTCCTTTACTACGGTAATTTACTTGGTCGTAGCTAGCAGAAGAGTCCAGAACGCGAGTTTCGTCCGATTTCGGACTCGTCAGTTGGATATACCTGCATCCCAGTGGGTGATGCTGTTCCCACTGAGACTCGAGCTTCATACTTATCGCTTCAAACAGAGGTCAAAAAATTTGTTCGATCAAAAACGACAGAGAACTACAAGCACGTCAACAAAACGTTATATTAATTCCTTTTTGTTACTATGTGAATATAATATTTGTATGCTAATGTACAGCTTGAGAATGGTATCACTGAAAAGACTAACTTTGCTATACGTTTTTTGTTGTCAGTATTGTAACATCTCTTTTAGATTGGAAAGTATATGCAGCTAAAATGTAATACTCTAGTCCTACGATACTGTTTCATCCTCACTGCCTAGGATCTGTAGAAAAGCCATACATATCACATCATTTTTACAAAATCTTTTAACAGTGTGGTTACATAAGGAAAGCTATTCAGAGGAAACATCACCTGTGTTAGTGTCTTTCATACAAGTATTTATTTAATCTCAAGATCACACAGTATTTCGGAGTCCATTTTGTCCAGAACAGAACCAGAAGTGTTGTGCATGAAAGCCTACAAGATGACAATACCTTATCAATTAAGAAAACTTCGTTCAATGTTGATAAGCGGGGATGATGGAGAAAATATTACTCTTTTTAAATGTATTGCTTTGGATTCATTCTATCTTGAATATATATTTTCCCTATTTTTACGATACCAATAATTCAGCCATTTTATAACTTTTATAACCTTGTGTTTTTTGAACTGATTCTTTCTTCAGTAAAGCACATTAACTTTAGGAACCTATAACTGAAGGTAGGTTGTATTTCAAAAGTGGAAAAATTTGATTAGAAATAGTCGAAATGATGAAAACATTAAACAGGATCATTGGTGAAGCGAAACTGCCAAGCTACAAGTTGGCTGTTCATCAATATCATCTTAACTGTAATCGTAGAAAACATCCTTTTTGGGAGCTACAACTCACGGTTTTACAGCAGTTTTATCCCTAAAAAAGCTTTAACCAAGCTGACCAGTAGTACTTTTGCTATCTCATACACACTTTTAGTTCCATCTTAGGTGAATAAAAATGTACATGCAATACGTCAATTTACATCAGCTGAAAGGAGATCAAAGACAGTCGCGTCCATGATTTCATGAGTAACTCTCTCAGTTGGTAAGAATTAACATCCGAATCTAATCCTATCCCCTCTTTTACTTTATAATTATAGTAGGGACTTATCTAAATATACGAGATATTTAAAATGGCTTCACATCTAATGTGCCTTTTCTTTCTCTTCTCACCAGGTCGTGACCCTTAGAAGACATGACATGGGATTCTTTTGGAAGATGATGGACATACCCCATCTTAAACTTCTGTAACACAGTTCATATTATTAGGTAATCTAGTTGAAATCCAAATCTTTCAGGCAGTCAAATTTAGTAGTTTAGCTGACAAATATACTGATTGTTAGTCTAGACATTCGTGATTTTAATCCTACAGTGGTTCACCTCGACCCTTATTTTTAACAACTGTGTCTTTAAATTGCCGATGTTTTTGAATCAAACTAATCAAACCATTTTTCCCAACTTAAACATTTTTATTTTCTAAATGAAACATTTAAGTAAAATGAAATATATTTGTTAGATCCTAATGAGGTAGAAAAATAAGTTTCTGAAGTTTCGCAACTTCGTAGATATCGCTTGTTTAGAGAACAAACTCTGTACAACAAGTTATCGACCGCTTTTTCTAAACTATTTAAACAGTCGATAGGTTGTATAGGTTTTATCCTCTGAATAAACAATTTCCACGAACTCACGAAACGTCAGAAAATTACTTTTCTACCCCTTTGGTATTTACAAATATATTTCATTTATAATCTATCTATCCAATGCTCAACTTATTCAAGTCTATCAGGTCAAATTATGATCCTGATGTTTATAAACACTTAAGGTTATCCTCAATGTAAGTGAATTGAATCTGTTAAGATATACGTGACTTGGAGTAATCAGTTTATACTAATCAAAATAGAATATAATCTGTTTCAACTGACTACATGAACACATTAACGCAAAAACTTCACATGACTGATACACAACTTCTGAAAGTAGACTGCAACACAAACCTATATAAATCTCTATTCATTCGATGTTGAATACTTCCGGTTGGTATAGGGCTGATCACTAATACAACCAAATGGTGCAAATGGGCAATTGGGGTGGCAGCACTGATATGGTTGGGTCACAGAATGAAACTGCACACCATTTTGGTTTTGAGAAGCCTAGATATGTGTTTGGTCCTCCTGAAAATCAGCGTATAGTTATCCATTTAAATGGTAGATATATCATTCTGTGAGTAAACTAGTTGGTCCCGCTACTGGTCACATGCTCGTTTCAAATAATAAACAATTCATGTCCATGTACATATTTCAATACGGTGAAACTGCAAATCGTTCGTCAAATGAGGTATGGTTCTTTAGATCTTAAGTGTAACTTGGATAACCCACAATGTATTACCAAATATAAATATTGGTCTCAGCATATACAAACTTGTCGCATCTAATAATAAATTGACTTGATGTCATAGATTTTCTTCCGTTTATGGTATCACATAGCTTTTTAGATTTGTTCAAGTTAGTCTACAGTAATCATCAACTTACTATTTTCTTGGGTAAGATTTGTGACCGAACCTTTTAATAAACATTTCTAAATCAGAAAACTGACGTATCAGAGTATGGGTAATTAGCTACAAATGGACGTAATATCTAGTGTTGCATATGCTACGTTCAAGGCTAGGATGTTTTTCGAGTCATTAGATTGAGTTGATTAACTTATCTATTATAATCCATTATCTTTACCTTGGGTTCTTAGTAGATGTAGGGCTCCAGTAGGTCGCCTGCATCGAACTCTCTACACTACAGGCTCTTCAACCTCGCCCCACCACTCCAAACAAAATTTCATTCCTTCCTCACACCATCTCCTCAATATCACCCTCACCTCACACCCAAAAATCCTCCTTTACCCTTCCGATTCCACACAACAGTCTGACGCGTGATGTCACCAATCGGAATACTCAGTGTATCCCCAGTCAAATCCATCTCCACTCCACTCTGCATATTTCTTGACTCATGGATGGCTTCTCGGTTGTTTCGTTGACAGCCAGCTAGTCAGCCAGTCAGCCAGTCAGTCAGTCAGTCAGCCAGCCAGCCAGTCAGCCAGCCAGTCAGAATTCCTTGTTGCTTATTATTACTACTCTGGCCATCTGATCTTCAGTGTCAGTATCGAGTGAGAGTAGGCGGCAGCTAGTGATCAATGTCTGTAGATTGTTGGAAATGCTTCCCGTGATGCACAAAGTCTCTCAACCATCACATAGAAGCACTGACTTGACTGACATTGGTGTTGACAATCCGATGTTGTTCAGGCTTTATGCTGAGTGTAGTGTAGTGTAGTGCAGTTCAGTGGAGGGCAGTGCAGTGGAGGGCAGTAGATCTCCACACTGATTTCAGATTAATGAAGGTGTGTCTGTCTTCCTGTGTTTCCGATCCTGGTTTCGATTGACATCGTCGTCTGTGCCTGTGCCACTGCCTGTAGTTGAAATGATGCTGCCCTGCATGAGTAGGTGAGAGAGACAACTTCTTCTACGTTTCTCCTGATGATGGTGGTTGGTGCTGGTTGTTGTTGATGCTGTTGTTGGTTGGGTATCCTCATGATCACCGTCATCTCCACATTCACTTGAAGTGCCGTCTTCGCTGTCCTGCCTCTTCTGTCAACTTGTTGGTTTTCATAATTAACTTGCTGCTACTTAGCAACTTTTTAATAATAACTGTTGTCGGTTTCACTTGAAATACAACCTCTAGGCTTTTAATAAAAAGGTTTTACCAATTCAGTTTAAGCTAGAGTCAAATATATTAACACTGGTGAATAGATAGTGTAAACGTGATTTATTGATATCTTAACTAAGTTAGGATTTGATAGTCCGAAAAAATTTGTGCATTGAGTAAATTATATTCATTATTTCGGTATGTGTATTACTCAATGAATGTAAAACAAAGTAAACTTGTTTCAACTGATGTTTCGTTACGGTTTACTACATATATAACTTTTATAAACCTGTTAGCACTCAGTAGTGAAACGTCAGTTGAAAAAAAATTTATTTTTATTTCATATTCATTAGGAAGTAAACAGTACAAAAATAATGAGTGCAATCATGATGTTGAAATCCTACGATCACACATTATACAGGGAAATAAATGTGACTGACCCTTTCTAACTCACAAAAAAAATGCCTAGGCTAAGAACATGAAACTCTAAAGTTGCACAACTATCAGTTCCTTAGATACAGCTAAATCTGACTGAGAAGTAACAAATAAGAAAGACTACTTACTGACGATTCCACTACTAGATAACACTAAGCAAACCGATATCAGAATGAATTTATAGTCTTTAATAAAACCTACTATTAAAGTTCTGTTATCAGTCCTTGGTCCTTATTCTCAAACATTCTACACGCGTATATTTCGATCGACAACTTCATTAAAGCATGTTTCATAGGTTGCTTACAGAATCAAAAGTAACGGAAAAACTAGCTGTACAGCTATAAACAAAACAAATCAGTTTCTCGTAAATTCAAAACAGAACTAAAAAAGATCAACAAATGGCAGGAAATAAAAAAAGGCATACAGCAGTTTAAGATGGACATTAACTGGTATGAGAATAATGAAGAATTCAGAATGGTAATTACTGAAATACCTTTCCATAGAAGAGCAGTTTGTATTGTCAAAAGTGAATGAATGTTTTTTCTGTCTGGATTTCTTTTAAACGTCTTAGTGTTTTACATAGGCGAAAAAACACTGTCTGATACTGAAATGAAAATAACTATTCGAAAACTGAGTAACATGCTGAAAAGCAAAACTAATTGATTTCTGAAACAGTACGAAATGCATAAAGTTTATAGTTGTTTTTCTTTATGGGTGGAACATAAAGTGCTTGCTTTGAGATGGCAGTCTTAGCTGGATAAATGATCAGTCTAGAGCACTGCTCTTCATAGAAGCTGAACTATTATGGAAAGTCTCTAAAGTATTCTGAGCTGTGAGCGATAAAATGATGAGGATCACTTTAGTAACTGTTTACTCTTCAGACACATTTTCGATTGATCATAAATGTCAAAAAACACTCGCGAATCTCATCTTTCACACTACTGTATCGTAGTTTATGCTATCGTTATATATATATATATATATATATATATATATATATATATATATTCAGGAAAGAGAATATGTACTAGAGTACAAATGGTGCTTCCTGTCATTTAAATTCTAACCACCGAAACAATTTCGAGTAGACAGTTGATAGGAGCTATTCAAATTTAAAGTGACTTACTCGAACAGTGACAATCGAAGACAATCGAAGAGAGTTTTTAGTTAATCTCACAAAAGTGTCTCTTCAGTCTAAGGGAAATGTGGCTGTCAGAGAAAAAATCTAATTTTAGTGTGACGTAAAATCTCAGCTACTAACGTAGAAATAGCAATAAACCCAGCATATGAACCAATTGTAGAAGAGGCACGAAACCAATTTTCACTAATGTTGGAGAAACGAAAAGAAAGCACATCATAATTCAACAAAATTAGCTTAAAAGAACTCTTAAAATAATAACGACATAGTTACAGAGAAACCATGTAAATGTGACGTAATAACAGTCTGTAATAAGTCTGATTACATCAAGAATGTTAGTATTTACATTCAGACACATTAGATGGACAATAACCTGCTGGTAATGTCATAGATGTGGTGAGAAACTTGACAGGCAATCCAGTATATAGATGGAAACCAACTTTGATTGAATCTGAATAGTTGGATTTAGGGTGTGAAGCAGTCGTTCCACATTTTTGTGTGAAGAAGTAAAGAAAAAGTACGATGTCCTATTAAACCTGTAGTTAACTATGAAAACCTTAACTTCATATATATATACATATATATGTCAGCTTCCTTAGGTATTCTTCTACATCTACTTTTACCGTTTTAAACTAAGCAAAGCAAAAAACAGATGACTTGGGGAGGTGTAAAGGTCTTGACATGATAGGCTTCGTGGAAATGAACTCAATTTATAACGAAAGCTTTAGAATAAGCTAAAGGTTGATTCTTAAAAAAATTATGCGGTGAAAAATTATGTTTACCTTTAGCAGCGTCCAAGTTTTCCTGTTACCAAAAAGCACAAGACTGCCTTAAGATTCCTAACAGCCTTGAACGAACCGGACATACTTACAAACACTGTGGAACACAATGTTTCAACAAAAGATAATCCTACCCAAAGAATGTGATAGAAATATGTGTGTGAGAAGTTCAAAACATTAGAAGTGGAAGACATGGAAACCTCACTTTTGCAAAAATTCAGTGGTCTAACCAACACAAGATAAATAGGAACCAAAAAGGATAGAACGTGTAAATAACAAATGCATACAGAAAGGATGAAATCAAAGTAAGTAAAATTTTACTGAGAGAGAAGAAATTGAAAAGCGAAGGTTAATGAGAATATTCAGGCTCCAATGGATGACAAAGAGTGTCATTGCGACAGACTATTAGCTATGTTACCAAGAGTTTGCAACCATTGATCCCTGTGGTCTTTGGGACCCAATTCAGATAGTCTACAGCCACCTATATGACTGAAACCAACAGTCAGAAACTTCATCGACTGATATCACGTCTTGCCCTGGCCACCCTAAACTCTCTTCCAACCTAATCCGACATCCCATAGCATGACATGTCAAGGTAGGTGGTGGATGGGCATGCGCAGTATATGTCTAAGCCATCTCAGTGGGCCAGGGTTCACAACCTTACCAATCGACTTGCCTGTCTTGCCTAATATCCTTCACCCGACCTCAGCATTGATCACACGATGATTTCACCAAATGCGACCAATGCTGCAAAGAAATCTGTGATCAAAAACCTGCAACCACTTCATGCCTTCTGCTGAATCATCAAAAAACGCAAGGAAGTTTGGGTAACATTGTTTGAAAAAAGCACTCTCACTAAGAACTACGTTCAGGCTTTAGGCCATTTCATCAAGTATCGGAAGAAGATTTCTTCGAATTTTTGAAAGAGCAAGACGGAGCACCAGTAAGTCAGGAATCTACATCAAGAAATAGGCCATTGCAGAAATTGTATAGACTAAAATGTATAGCTTTTCAAAAACCCATTTTCGGATGTAATGAAAACACTACACTATGGTGACGAATAACTTAGATAAAGGTTGCAAAACCTTGAAAAATTAATCCTAAATCTTCACCCTGTTGCCATATAAAGGAAAAGAATTTCAAAGTAGGTTTTCATTTTAAATCACAAATAAATTCGACAACTAAATGACGATCCAAACAAGTTTCATCAAAGCTTAATAATGCTCAAATGTGTTTACTACCTGTTTTCAGCTGAACCATAAGATGGTTGAAATTGGCCAAGTTTCAAGAATATAGAGTTAAAGAACTCGCAATGAAACATTTTGTTTGGCGTTTCGCAGTCAAACAGATGAGAGGCATAACGATTGTCTAGATTACTGTATACCTCTCTGACACTTATGTAACAACAGGTTTGCCCCAGATTTTCACAATAAACTCTCAGTTACCTACTATAATATATCTCTTGAAAATACTTAGTAACTCTTCCTAAGGAATAAAGTCAGTGTCACAACGAAACTGTAACCACAGTACTTATGAAATGAGTTTGTGCGTGGCTACACACTATGTACAAATGCTGAAAGAAAGAATGGTTAATCAACGAATATCGAGTTATCATTCAGTAGTCTTTATTGCACGTAATACTGACATCACCCTTTTTATCATACATATTACCTTATCTTTACAAGAAAAATTTTGATCGTAAAATAGCCAGCCTACTTGGTTTTTTTCCACAAAAATCTTCATTTTTATTCTCTAATTAATCATTTACTTTTGGTTTGTCGAGTGCACGATAAAAAGTAATATCGGATAATGCTGAAAAGTTATTTAAAACTGATCAGTAGCTGCATCTTGAAACTACAAACTGTCTGTTAGGGTTCAAATGCTGTCCTATTCTCCTTTTAATTCAGGTACCATCCCTCATCTAACAGATAAGATTATTTCATAGATTCTAACAACCGACTGCTTAGGAGTCTTCATTTAATGTAATTGCATGTCTTTGTATTTAGCTCTAACTAACAGTAATAATAAATTCGATTTTGAGGTTTGTGGGGATTTATTCGTTGATTTCAGGGGTAGTATTCATCATGGACTGACATCATTCCACGATAGTAAAATGTTGAAGTAATTTATTTGTTGAGAAATAAAAGGTATAAACGTATTTCGACTTCAAAACCTGCTTCACACAAAAAATAAATGCATATTCAGAATAATGACAGCTCACTAAAGTTCAAACTATATACAGATGGTGTTTACTTAACCTTGATAAGCAGCGGTTGACTGTTTGATATGAGGAAATTTAACCTTCAGATTTTCAAATTCTATCCTACTTAAAATTGGATACTGAGCATTTTCCAGTTCGTTTAGGTCATATTTATTTTTATCCGGATAAAAGGCTGTCTCCTACTTATTATGTTTACATAATCACTTTTCAAGTTTAAAAAAACGTTTTTGTTTTAAAATTTTATTGCACAAGCTCTATTTCCTCACAGAAATCATAATACTACTTGGGCCGTAGACAGAATAAGGAGATTAACTTAGATCGGTATTGTGAGGAAAGGCGAAAAATACGTAACTTTTTATCATGCAAAAGTGATGAACAAAATTCAGGGACTGAAAGTACAATTTAATCTTAATCTAATTGACAATTGTAGATCATGACGAAATCTACGTAGTTAGTGATGAAGACCCTCCTGCAAGCGTCTTCCCGAGATTTTTTAGTTTTATGAAAAGTGGTGTTAAATGAGTAAACTTGTTTTTCAAGTGGTAGATATTGTAAGCTAGTTTTTAAAGTAGGTAGTGCTTGTAACAAATAGACAGCGTTCAGATGACGTATGTGGAGACTGTATACAATTGTGTATAAACCACTTCAACTATAAGCAATATTTCCTTTTCATCGTTTCTTTTACTCATTCTGTACATTCTTCCTAATACTTGTAAAAACGAATGTTGTTTATACATACACTTTTTTGGTTGTGGCGGTAATTGCATCTTTTGCTGCTGCTAGTCGTGGAAATATAATGTGCTTCTAACCATTCCGACTTCTGCCTCCGTGACTTTTGCCTGTCGTGCATAATAACTTATTGTCTTCGGAATTTATAGGACTTCTCAGCCTACTTCCAAATATTACGACAATCAAGCCGACCGACGATCACAGTGGAGAGACAACGAATATCGCCTTCTGATCTCTGGAGTATCCTAAAATTGTGGTGGACAATACCGAAGAGATAATCTCTAAGTAACCAGCGATTATCTATAACATTAAGAATACTATTTATGCTATAACGTATAACTTTTCAAACATGTGTATCATAAAATTCATTTTTCATGTAAATTGTACGTAGTTTATCATTTTGGTTCACTTGACATTCTTTGGGTCCACTACACATAGTACAAAACATACAAATGACTTTATATTTCATATGAAGAATGAAACGACCACACAGAAGCATTTTCAATGGAAAAAACTTCTGTGGAGCAAGTAGCATTGGATGAAGTATTCTGATCTTGGTACCTAGTAATATACTTTGAATCTGATTGTAGACGAACCGCCTAGACCACTGCGCAGGCCATGAAATACCTGTTTTTCGCTCTGCACATATGGCTCATTGCAATTTAAAAACACTAACAGTTCAGCACACTAAATTTTCTTACTATTGTAATTTTCGTTTCCAATACATGCTGGACCTGTCACTGACCATCAACATTACTGTTCATCGAATCGGGCTATCATGTCTCACATCAATACATTCAGAGACTTAGCAACAAGGAAATGTAAATAATAGGCTGAATGTCAAAAGGCTATAAAACTTAACAGGCTTGGACAAGCAAACAAAGAAAAATGGTACAACGGTTGGTAGTAAGCTAAGACAGGCTATATCTGCACCAAAGAAACGGATTCAGTGCCACATCACTTGAATTTTTCAATCGTCTACTTCACTTGTCATTAGAAGCGAAACCATAAATCCTTGATTACTCTACACGCCTAAGATCAATAGTTAGATTCCTCATAGATTGATCCCTTAGTTGGACCACACTCAGCCTTTTTTGGAAACTAATCGTAATCCAGTAAATATGACTAGTTGGTTAAATGCTGTCATTTAATAAAAGTGAGTGGAATTTATATTTAGATATCTGACTGAATTGAAATAGGCTTAGCTGGCATACTGTTTTAGGTTCATTAGAATAATGCTTAAAATCAAAGGAATTCTGATATCAAGTCAGAATTTAACTCAAAGATTCACCAACTGAGCGACAGCTCTCAACTGACAACTGAATCTCAACTTGTTTTCAGTCTGTCGACATTCATTCGCTTGTAATCTGATAAGTGAATAATAATCCCAGTTTTCTTTCTAATCTCAGTTATCACCTCGATATATCTGACCAACCTGACAATCAATAATCTCATTTAATCTCATGAGTAATGCATCACTTGTTCTTTTTTACCGTGATATAAGCCACACTGGATTTAGACGAGAAAATTCAATCGAGTAACTACCGTGGACATAAAAATTTAAGTGAGACTCAGTTATATGTGGCCGGATAAGTCTTTTAACAACTGAAGTCGAACTGAAACCTGGCTAAAAGCTAGACTGTTTGACTTAATTGATAAGGTCCTCGGAATATAATCCAGTGGTCTTACTTTCAGTCCTAATATGTCACAGGTTTTCATGTAACTTTACTTGTTATTGTCTTAAATTACTTTGAATAACGACTGGTCCAAAAAAAGGAATAAATATCTCTTTGAGATCAAGTACAGTATGACTTGACATGTTCCATAAATAACGTAACCTTTAAGCACATCTAGTCTTGCGTATTATCACCATCCAACTTTCCTCAAGGAGCTTAAATATGCTCAGAGGTTATACATATACTTTGATGCCTTGTAAATAATGATTATCTTACCATTCTTGTAAGTTCTTCCTGTAGATCTTCTAATTTCTTCTTCAGTTCTGTACAATAATTATTCAACATATCATTAGACTTTTGTAGTTCAGTAACATGTTTCAGGGCTTCTGTGTCTTTTTCACACAACAGTTGGAGTTGTTTATTCTACAGCAGAAAATAAAGTATGACATGTAACATATGCGAATTAACTGTTATTTCCAAACAGTTCAAAACTCTGTTATGTAAGTTGTTCGTCACGAAAAAAAATAAACATTTATCTAAGAACATATACAATGACTATAACTAAAACAGCAACTAAGAACCACCTGGTCATGAAATGTGAAAAAAGGATAAAAAACTACAGATAAAAACGGCACGATCAAGCAACAGTAGTATCAGGCGGTATAAAATACCGCAGATTCACTGCTCAAATAAAAAATAGCCATTGAAGTGAAGGTTCATCTTTAAGCGAAATGAAAGTTAGCAAATATGATTAAATTGTTCAGAGGTAGACATCTTTGATCCTAGCAACTGATGAACCCACCATAAGTATGTGGGTGATTTATTTTAACCCTAAGAACCGTTTGAGGTGGTAAGTAAAGGGAATATTTTCAATGAGACTTTGGTTGATTATGAGCAGATACGGAAATTCTAGAAATAATTTCTGTTTGTGATAGGACATATGATGAACTCCAAAACTTGTTTTAGGTTTCTGCGCTTGGCAATCATCAACATAAGCGAAAACAAATGCACAATGCATCCTACATTAATTTAACTGCTCATAAATTTGAATGATGTTAAACTACTAGAATTCAAATGAAGTATACTATTTAACTACATGAATGGCTGGAAACCATTCACTCTGATTAACGGAGATCATCATTCGAATCGTAGTCATCTTAGCACAGAAGGGCTATTTTCACCACCTTTGTGTTTCGACCAGTTCGACCTGCATTACCGTATTATTCAAAATCAAAATAACTTCTAGTTGAAGGTAATCATTCCAAGTTTCCATGCCAGTCAAGAACTAATGATGACAGGCTTCATGAAAAAAAGAATATATGGAAATGAAATGCAAGATATTCCCTAATTTAAATAAAATAAAATGAGACCCTATTCGCTCGACTGAATTCGATTTTTATCTGCAGCAAGAAACTGTAATCAAGCCTTGTTTTCACCTGCCTCATAAACAGCTCATCAGATTATAAAATGTTTGAGCCTCTTCTCTAAGACAAGTAATTTAGATGCCGCTGACAAAAGTCTGTTGTCTTGGAGTTTTTGTTTTGACTTCAACAACTATACTTGTACCAGCATAATGAACTATTTCAAATGCCTTAACTGAAATAATTATAATAACAATAATGTAGGAAGATGACCAGAATCCGAATGAACACCGTACCTAGCAGATCAAAGTAGAAAATTGTGATGATCTATAAGACAATATAGGTTTCTGTTAAACAATGAAAATCGATAAGTTACCAGCTGTATTCAGTCTGGAAGCGAAGGAGTTGAATGTCGGTTTGATAGAGAAGTAAGCAAGAACTATAGCTGAAAGTTTGTAATCGTACTAATTATCAAGTGGAATCTCAAGGGTAAAAAAAAAGAAGAGAAATGTCATGAAAAGGAAAGGAATGAACAAACGACTTTCCGACAGAGTCCAGGTTTGAAGTAAGGAACTGCAAATAATTTAATTGTGCTTCGACCACTTGCCTCTATATCTAGGATCTGAATGGGCTGAATGAATACGATAAATTAGATATCCAAATTTTAAGTCATTATTTGAATTATATCATTCCCCGAAGAGATATACAGAACCATGTTAAGAAGTGTGAAGCAGGGTAGTAATTCCGGTGTTATCTATGTAAACACTTTCAATGTAGACAGCTTTCATAATGATCCATTCGAAATTTAAATACTCATAAATCTATGTCAGCTTCTGTTAGCTTGGTGTATTGAAGGAACTATTTGCCCCTCTTTTCGGGAAAATACACCAAAATTTCTATCTCTTTCCGAATTTCAAAATTCACTTTACTGACTGGTTACTACTTAAATTTTGAAGTACACCTTTGAGACAACTCTAGTCACCACAGACAGTGTCACTCATATGTGTCTTACTAGACATGTATACCTCAAAAAGCAGTTTACTGTGTTTATAATATGAAGCAGTTTTTGTGGTAAAGATCAATTAGGGATCGTTGTCATTCCCTATTCAGTTCATGAGTGGATGTAAACTAATCATTTTAAATGCCTAACTTCACAGTTCTGACAATGCTTCCGTTTTGCTATCGATAAAATAATGGACATTTCTGTCCTGAAACAGTTGTTGATAATACAACGTTTCATCCAATTTTCCACTGATAAATTATGATCTGACTGAAAATTCTCATCAAAAATCAAAGCACAGTTTAATGAAGGAACTCATGTTGCTTCCGCTGCTATATTTGTCTGCCTCAGGATTAACGACTTCCTAAGCACCCTCCTTAATGAAACCTAACTGTGAAATTCCAGATTGTTCATATTTTGTCACCGGTATAAAAAGCTTATCGCTTTTAGTAATTCAGAGAGAAAAAAATCCCCTACAAGTTAAGATTTGCACCAGGTAGTGTTTCATAAAACAAATTTTATTTGTTGCCTATTTATTTTCGTTTACATTCCTTGAATACCTGATTTAAGCCATTGTCATTTATTTGCGTCTAAGCTCCGGAAAAGTTTCTCATTGACTGATTTGAACTGCCAACTGCTATAAAATCTTTTGTGTTGTTGTTAGCAAAGTAAATGTGAATACTGTCTCGTTAACCCATTCAATTCATGAGTAGTGTTTAAAAAAACAAGAAACTTTACCAAAAAGTCGCTGTTTCGTATAGTTTTACAGATAAGCTAACTATATTAACCTGAATGCTGTTTCTACCATGAAATAGCGATGTTTAAGAAATTAATTAAACTTTCTCATACTACTCAACCTCACTTCATACAACGACCAAATAAGTATCTAGGTTGTTTACTGACACTTTAATTTCCCGCTGCTATGCTGGGTTGAACTGCTTGACCTCTCTTGACAGGTAGGTTGCTATGCGGATGCCATGATACTGCTCGGACATTCACTAGTTTGTAGTCAACTTGGTAACTAACAGTGGAGTCCAGATCACATGTTTCGTTTGAGAAATTTGGAATTTGGAAATGATAGGTATGAAACAACAGCAGGGACTAGTATGCCTTGCACAAATGACAACTTTTGTACTCCAGTGGCTTAGTGGGCAACGCTTTGTCGTTTAAAGTGACGGGGATCGGGTTCGAATCTTAGTGAGAACAATATTCCTCACTGGGTGGTAGTAGGTACATCCAACCGACGGGTCTTCAATAGGACGGAAGGCGCTTTCTGAATCCGACTGGTAGCTATGAGTTAGACTACAAAGTATTCAGCCCATTACTTATGACTATCAGAAGCGTAATGATTAACCCTACATGTTTACTTACACCCAAATCCACTATGAGAAATGTCGACCGACTGAATCAAGTCCTTGCTTGGAAAACATGCCTTATATAAGGCAATCGATTGCTGTATCCCCTAACAGTATTTCAAGAATCACTGGTCATAAAATTTGATACTTTGTTGCTCACTCAATATGTTGTAGCCAAAGATGTTAATTTTCATTCATCCTCATGCTTTTTATTCTGTCTATGGATTTATCTGCGTGCAAGTGCACATATGAATTGATTTCATCCTGTAATTAATCATGTTCCATTCTTTTTTAATTCTCCGTAAAGACTGAAGGCGTTCTTAGTCTTCAGTCGCAATTACATCGGTCGTGTTCATTCATGTGTTGTTTGTGTGTGTGTGTGCACACATGTGTGAGGTTTATTTCTGTGTTGTTAAACAACACAACACAAATCAGAGATTTCATCAAGTTGTCTGAAAACTAGATTTAATCCACAGACTGAAAAGAACTTAAGGTAAGAAATAACAACGATAATATCGTGCAGATTTTAGCTACTAATTTATGACTGTGCATAACATGTTATAATAACGTTATTACCGTTCATTGCACCATTGAGGGAAATTAAATTTCCACTAAGTTACCAACTAAATAAATAGCTATCAATGGGATCGTGAATATGTAGTTAATTCTGTTTGTGAAATCACCACCTGCATATCCTTTTAGCTCAGTATATCTATGCCTTGTGAAGTAATAGAAACTAACAACTGTCAGTTTAGAAAATCCAACTCAACAAGTATGTTATAGGTACACTTCCTATTGATCATTAAAATTTATTTTCTTGATCAATCCCCAAATTTTCAGTAAAACTGTTTCCATGGTGTTTTACTTATAACCAATATAGTTTAACTTTATTTTGAAATATCATGTAAATTAGTTAGTAAGTTTCTATTTCCTTTACTTCTCCAAGTATCGCATGCACACTTAGTGAGAATTAACGTCACCTGAACATTTTTTTCTACTTAAAAGCTCATAAACTTTTCTACTTTTTAACATTTGAAATATTTTCTGACTAAATTTTCACAGAATTATTGTCATTTATTTAGCTGGTTATATGATGAACAATTTTTAAAAAGTCACAGATGTGTACCTTGCGAAAAAACTTCATTTCATTGGTTTAATTCATAGGGAAAATATCCTCAAAATTGTATACACTTAGTTCCCTTTAAGAATTTAAAAAATTATAAGGACAATCAACTTTGCAGAATACGATGACATCTTTCTATTTTGTCACCTTCTCCTCAGCTACAGAGAAGCCATTCAAAACATATTTATTTAAAAGAAAGTAAATGACAAGATACTTTAAAGTCAGATAACAGATAATCCAATAATGAGACAACTGGATAGATATTAATGGAGATGTAGAATGCAATGAAGTGAAATGAGTTTGACATTATTTAGAAATTTCATGCTAATCTCTGATATTGCCGGGAAACTCAAGATAAGTGTGTTAGATGATGAAAAATCGGTTACTGAATATGGAATATGTTGAAGGAGATTATATTTTTAGTTAATATTATTTAGTTGTAACAGCAGATAAAATAATGATCGGAAATTGTGTTGAGTGGGTTGAGTTGTCTCGTTACTAGATTATTTGTTGTCTGGTTTTGAAGTATGTTGTCACTTACCTCCTTTCAAATAAATTTTTTGGATGGGTTCTCCGTAGCTAAGAGCAAAAGGGTTCAAGGTGGCCAAACCAAAGCATGGCACCGGTCCATGAAGTCTCTTACTGTTGGTCTGAGCCTTGTGAGGAAATACAGACTGTCTGGTTGAGGTCTTTAAGATGAAAGGAATCAGTGGTTGAGAACTCTTGGTGATATGGTGCAGATGTACTGACTACTTGACGTCTTCTACATTCTGAATATTCACTTTAACCTTTATCTTCAGTGTTTATTCTTCTCCATTACTGTATCCGCTTCGACATCACTTCTTTTCTCTCCACTTGTTCTTTGTGTTCTACCATAAATTGTGTCAATTTGAGCCGATGTACTTGAGTGGGTGGTTCTCCGCTGATTTAGTCAGTCAGTCAGCTGTGGGAAGACGACAAAATATGATGATGTCATCGTATTCTGCAAAGTTTTTTGTTCATCATCCTTTCAAATTTCCTAAAACTTATTGTTAAGAACGTTGTCCTCAACAAACTTTATTTTACATTTAAATTTTGTGGAATTTTCTTTCTTCGAAATCGAAACGGCTGTGATTTCCAAAATACTGAAAGATAATACAACTAGAACTGAATTGAGTACACTTTTATGTCATATGCCTTAATAATTCAACATTACTAGACCTTAATATATTTATAAATGGCGAATGAAGTTGACTGAAAGTCTTGCTTACGATAGGATGACACATTAAGTTACGTTGACTATCATTCTAGAACATAAATAACTGAGCTAGTGGACTAACTCTAAATCAAATATATTTGGAAAGACTAGAAGAAGCAAGCCAGTAGTATAATAAAACTTGTGAGTCACTTTTCGCTGATTTGCATGACAGTGGTGAAACATCCTGGCTAAAAAGATGTGAAACTGAGACCTAGTAAGAATCTAAATTTCACAGACCAGCCATTTTTGTTCATTTGAAACACGATTTGAAAACAGACATATAAGCCAATATATACTGTTCCGGGAGTAATATAATTAAAACAAGTAAACAAAAAGAAATTTGATGTAATACATCCAGTAGAAAATATTTTGACATTCTGAAACTTAAGCACGCCATGTCAACTCGAAAGATGTCAGAAATCAAATACAGCCACACCGTCATAACCGATTTTCAGTCATTTCACGAACAGTACCCAACCATCATTTAATCACTTTCAGGACCGCGACCAGACAGTCTACTCATCTATACGGGCCTCACACCAACAGTCACAGAATTTATAAATTGGACTCGCGTTTTGACCTGACCACCCATAGTCGTCCTTTGATCCAATCCTAATTCCAATAATACCGTATCAGAGTAGGTGGTTCCACGGCATGCATAACACACTTTGAAGTCACCTTAGTCATTGAAGGTTCACTAGTTCACTAAGTGACTTGCCGATTCGCCTGACCTTGACAATGATCGCATGATTATTCCTCCGCACACCAGCAGTGCTACAAAGACCACTGTGATAAAAGAACTGTCTTCTTTTTTCAGAGGCCGTCTAGCAGCTGTATAGTAGGATAGAGAGGACTGCAGTGAAGTTTACTCATCCTCCAAAGAGTAGTCAACTACCTCACCCGCACCAGGTGTCGAAAGTTGGCGAATTTTAAAAGCCTGTTTTGAATTCTAATCGAGATTTCGTAACTAGACCGTTTGGACCATTGTAACTGCCAAACAAGTGATGTGGTCGACACATTCCACCACCCCACTACCTATCACTAAACTGGGAGTAGTTAAAGACCAGTCTGAAAGTATAGCCTTACATTTGTTCGGTTCGAAACTCATTCCAGACATACAGTTTTCTGTTCGAAGCGTTCAGGAAACTCTTCACTATGTCAGTATTTTAGCCTGACAGGACCATGTCAACTGCATCCTCCAAGTCAACCACATATCCTTCAGAAAGAAAGTCAACCCCCGAGAAGTCAGAGGTACCCAGGGTTATGTCTGTTATTACATCTATAACTAATGTATACGGAAACAGTGACAGTGGACATCACTGGAAAACACCGCCCGTTGTCGATTTATATGAAAACTCTCCAAACGTTCTAACACGCCATGTGAGTTCGAGTAAACAGCTTTGATTAGCGCTATATACTTGCTTGGTAATCCGTTTTTAGTCAGACACTGTCACAATACCTCATGTTAAAACAGCCGAATTGTCATTTTATTATTTGTCGCTTGGGTTTCTAGTGGAACATAGGGCTCCAGTAGCACGCATCCATCGCACTCTCTAACCTACACGTTCTTCAAACTCGCTCCACCACTCCAAACAAAATTTCATTCCTTCCTCACACCATCTCCTCAATATCACCCTCACCTCACACCCAAAAATCCTCCTTTACCCTTCCGATTCCACACAACAGTCTGACGCGTGATGTCACCAATCGGAATACTCAGTGTATCCCAGTCAAATCCATCTCCACTCCACTCTGCATATTTCTTGACTCATGGATGGCTTCTCGGTTGTTTTGTTGACAGCCAGCTAGTCAGCCAGTCAGCCAGCCAGCCAGTCAGAATTCCTTGTTGCTTATTATTACTACTCTGGCCATCTGATCTTCAATGTCAGTATCGAGTGAGAGTAGGCGGCAGCTAGTGATCAATGTCTGTAGATTGTTGGAAATGCTTCCCGTGATGCACAAAGTCTCTCAACCATCACATAGAAGCACTGACTTGACTGACATTGGTGTTGAAAATCCGATGTTGTTCAGGCTTTGTGCTGAGTGCAGTGCAGTGCAGTTCAGTGGAGGGCAGTGGAGTGCAGTGTAGTGCAGTGCAGGGGAGGGCAGTAGATCTCCACACTGATTTCAGATTAATGAAGGTGTGTCTGTCTTCCTGTGTTTCCGATCCTGGTTTTGACATCCTCATATGTGCTGCCACCGCCGTCCGTAGTCGAAAGGATACTGCGTAGGCAGATAGATGAAGGAGACTACTTCGTTTCGATTCCTCTCGTTGATGGTGGCTGGTGCTTGATGTTGTTTTTGGTTGGGTATCTTAATCACCCCTGTCTTCTCTACATTCACCTGAAGCTCCACCTTCCCTGTCTCTTCTGCAAACTTGTTAGTTTTAACCTTTAGATCTTCGAGTTTGTGCTACATTAGACATATATCATCATCGGTCTTTTCATCGAAACAGTCGAATTCCACCTGAATTTTATTTCACTCTACCCAAAATAATCTTGCTGCGTCCTTAAGATCTTTCAGTAGCAGACCATTATGTCCTGCGAATTTGCATATTTTCAGCTTTTGAACAGCCTATTCAACTATGAAAAGAGTGCCACAACCAGGGTCTACATCTGATTAGGTTAGCAGTAAATGCTGTACAACTAAGGCCTAGGTGTGGGCAAACTGAACTGCTCTGTACTGCTTCCATTTTACTGTTCTGGCTACCTTTCTTGATAGGTTGTCGGGACCCTATTCTTTTTAATGACTATTTGATTATTCATCGTCTTTTTTTGTTAATATCCTCAATAATCCTAGATAATTGTCGGATACTGCCTAATGCTGACTGTTTCTTTATATATTTCGCTTTCAACAAGAAACACTGCTCACGATCACAGTAAAAACTCGTAGTCCATTAGCACTTCAGCTATTTTCTACTTTCACTGAAGTAAGAAATTATGTGAATACGCCTTCTCGCATCAGCCATTTCCGAAGAAGTTAAGGAAAATGAATCTTTAGACCTCTAATATGAGTTTTGTCATAACCCTGGCTTTTCGGTAACTTTATCCAACCTTTACAAAGATCAACCTGAAAAAAGACTACTTCAGAAAGCTAGATTAACAATTTTCAGCTACCCGAAAATTCGAAAACATGCTGCATAATATCAGACCAGAATACAGTGACCCAGTATTTTCATGTTATTACACCACAAGGAACATAACAAAAGAGAAAATCGACAAAAGCAACGGGAAAACTGGGGAGAATAATTGGCTGAGAGATAGGATGTTTAAAACAAAAAGATAGATAAGCAGTGGATGCATCATTTTCATTGATATCATCTTCAAATACTTCCATCTGAGATTTGAAAAGCCATTCTCAAGGATTATAACAAGACTAGTTAGTCTAAAGTGTCATGCATAACTGAACTGGTGTGGCATATTGTTTCGGCAGCTCAGAGACTTTATGAACTCTTTTTCAACCTAAATCCATATCACATGTCAAAGCTGTCTTCAAAAGCCAGATCATTACTTGCTAGGTCACCAGTTTTAGGAAACGGGTAAATGAGAAGTATTTAATAAACTCCTTATTCACGTAAGAGCAGACTTGTACACTATGGTAGTACAGAACTTCATATTGCTTCGGCTGTTAGATATTTCCCATAGTGAAGTAGTATCATTTACTGGATAACAGTAAAGCATACTGTTTCACTGTGCCCGGTGCTGTATCGACTGAGCTATTGCCAGAAACCCGCTGGTCGATGGTTCGAATCCGGCCGTGGTCCAGACTTTCATTTCACATTCAATCATAACTTAGTATCATTACTAGTCTGCCAAACCAAAGCTATCTCAGATACTCAAAATGATACTTATAAAAATTTTTTAATATATTTAACTTTTTCTATCTAGGTAATAAGTCTTAACCTGTCTGACTGAAATTGTTTTACTTGGTTATTAAACAAGTTGTTAGTGATACATGAGATGCATTTTTCCATATACTGAGATATTGGCTGCGTTATGTTGTTGATAAAAGAAAAGTACTCAAGTATATTCGACAATTCAGTGGAACAAATAACCAGGCATTTTTGAAATATCTATCATGAAATAATTAAAAATACCATAAGACTATAACTTTAATATCGGCTGAAAGATAGGAAACACGAATCTCAGATAAGTATAATTGGTAGAATTATTTTACTTACTTACTTATTGAGTGCTAGAAGCTAATAAACAGAATTACGTACTTTGGACAAATATTACTAGTCACAGAAGTGACGTATATTTCACTGCTGCGGGAACATCTTTGGAATAAGGTTTGCTAATTGTTTGAGATTGCACACAGATTACGATCGGGAAGAAAAGAATCATCCGGAGTTGCAACAATAATAATGTGAACTTTAGAAAATAGATTGCCTAAGGAAATTCTATGAACCAGTAAGTTACTCATATTGACTAACTGAGAAACAAAATGTGTTGAGCATAGTGAGTTCATTTCAATAGAAAAGAAACACCTAAAGTTTACTTTGTAATGCAAAGTTCAGTTGAGTGATACTGCATTTAGAAAGGTAAGTTGTTTTTAGGTGGGATACGAATGCATTGAAAAAATAACAGTATACTGCATATCTATAAATAAAATAACAATATAATTACCACGATGGTGACCAGCTAACCCATTTGTTTATAAATGTTAGAACAACCTGGAGGAGCAGACTATTAAAGAAACTGGATGAGGTTTTTAAGTTCAATGTTAAAAACACCAAAAATGTTAAGTATCAATCAGTATATAATAAATTTCTTCCGAAACATATAAGGTGATTCTAATACTGTTCGCAAACAATAGCCCAACTTACTTTCAACAGAACTTCTTGTAATTCTAACTCCGTCTGAGCTAATTTCTCATTTACTTGCATTCTATCTTCTTCGCTCAAAAGCCAAGCTTTTGATAATTTCACTCGTTCATCAGTGGCATGTGTAAGTTCCACTTGAGTTTTTTCAAGCCTTTCAGATAATTCATGAACATGTTCCTTTAATCTAAGCTAGAAATCAACGGCACTGAATACAGAGATTTTTATTCCAAATAAAGCAAGCTACTTAAACATAACAAGTAGCTCATATCTTTAGGCAGAAAAAGTTAGTCTGACAGTAATTTTCACTGTTGTTCAGGCAGAATATTTCACAGTAGAGAGGAAGTGGAACTTTCACTGCATAACTCAAGTCTCAAGTCCACCGTAAGATTAAAAGTCGAATAATAATGTAAATCAAACAGTAACTTGTTTTTGGTTACTAACAACCATATGTTTTGATGAAATTCATGTAATTTAACTCATTTTATTTTCTTCAGATTTAGAGCCTAGATTCGTTTGTTAAACATTGGCTAATAGTGAATACTGTCTTAATTACATAAGATTCAAGTAACTGAATTTTATTTTCTCAACAAAGTTGATCACTCACGATTTAGTCGTCTCAAGACAAAAAGCCGACTGAAATAGTACTAAATTACAGAAGTTATGAAGTCTAGCCCTCAGCATATGTGGTTAGTTGATGAACCCAACTTGATGCAGATAACCAAGAATACTAATTAACTGAAAGTGTAGGCAGTTACGAGAAGTCAAAAACATCTTTACAATGATTCGCTGAGGGAGAAGCAAACATTGTAAAATATTGCTAACAGCAGAAGAAACTCCTATTTCATTTTTGAAGTTCAGAATAAACTGTTTGCCTTGAGGTTATCGCTTAACCCCCAACTGACTACCAATTATCAATGAGTAGTTCGTAGTCATCTTATTTCGAAGTAATCATCCGAATATAACTTACAGCTTTCTTCAAGATATTTATGCATTCAGTTTTTGCTGAGCGGATATCTTTTGTAACACACTTTCAGGTAAATATTGGAATGTTTCAAAGAAATGAGCACACTGTTATCATATTCATGTGCGAATATACTCTTTCCTACTCTGTATTCTAAATGTCAACAACATATCTTCACCACGGGGCACAAATGGTTTTTGGGAAGCGACTGATACTAAAAGGTTTCAGAAAATATGATTAAGTGGTTGTGGATAAGAGCATATTTCCGACAAAGCAGTAGGATAACTTCTTTCACTACCATAAACAGCCTCGTGAAATCATGAAATAAGAAAATGAGTAGCTCAAATATCTTCTCATATTTTTTGACAGATAATGTGGTTCTTGATAAATTTTAATCAATCAACTAAAAAACACCAAGAATAGGTATTGCGTTGTGACAGAAAGCTTATCTTGAGATCTATCAAAGGATGTAGAAATATGAAGTTATTTGTATGACATTTGTAGGGTACTTCAATACTCTTTCAAATTACACTTTAATAAATGAAAAAGGGAGGCTGAAAATCAACTTGAGAGGCATTGCGTAGTTGATACTTGAGGTTCTTTAATAGCCTACATAATTTTCTGCAAAAATTTCATGACTAAGATCTCATACTTTTCAATGGCTACTGGTAATGATCAGGAAAAGGTTACTATTTAGTGTGTATGGTCACATTGTCCACGTGAAAACTCATGGACACGTTAACACCGTAACAATGCTTCTGACCACTACACTGTACAGAACTATTTATGATTTTGGATGCATAGAGTTTCTCAAAGTTGCACTTGTCTTGTTTACATTTACAATTTCCTGAAGATACTTTCAAAACCTCTTATGCCACCTTTGGCGCAGTGCTGATAATTCCAGTGGGTGTATCATAGTATCTCCTAGAGTTCGGTGTACAGTGAGGATCGAAGCATGCTACAGTTTGCCATCAACAAACCATTCCTTTTTCTCCGAAATTCAACGGAATAACTCAACTAAGTTTGGACTTCTTTTCTTATCAGAATTAACCATTGATTACCTGAGGTATATAGCACTCTTTTTCACCTCAAAACCTTATATAATAAACGGGAAAACAGAATGAACAGCAAATCTTTAACTTACAAAAGGAGGATCAGCATTCTGTATAGTGTTATCATTGTGCTCCAAATTCGTTCTAATTCCACCTGCTTGTTCGAAAATAGTTTGCTCTAATAAACGCTGAGTTTCTCGTGCTTTTGCTGCCAGTAGCAAGGCGCAATCATCGTTCATAACTGGAGCATTCGTAATGTGTGTAAGTTGTGAAGTGAACCTCAATAAGAGTGTGTATGTTTCAGAATTCGGATTAGACGATAAACAAAGAATTATTCTAGTGTAGCAATTTCCGCCGATCTCATCATATAACAGTTTAGTCAACTTAGAAGCGCTGAAAGACACCAAAGATTGGTGATTTAAATAATGTGCGGATTTTTAGAACCTTATAAGTACTTAATGATAAAAATACTGAGTATTAACAAATGACGAATCTTGGCTTAGTTATCTAGGCATTAACTTTTGAAATGTGAGATATCTAAAAGTCATGCATGGCTTCAGTGATTCAAGTCTGAACGAACACCTATTACTGTCCACTGCAACATGGGTAATATGTGTGGAAGCCGTTGAAAATGGTCGGTAAGTTGCGTTCGCTTTCTCGTTCATGCTTACAGTCATAAAATATTTTTTTCAAATTTTTTTAATATTTCTAATTTCTGCTGCCGAAGGGATTATCTATAGACAAACTAACCAAAGTTAACAATGATGTGAGTCTTATTTTATTTCCAAATGTCTGAATAAGACTGTGTGATAAATCTATTTTGGAAAACCATAATCGCAGTACATTTGACTGCGCTTGGTGTTTGCTCTTATCTTGAGGATACAGTAAGCAAGTTTGAACATACATCCTAAAAATGATGATTTATTAAAAAGGATTAAAATAATAAAAGTTAGCAGTATTTAAAACAGGTCCTAAGTGTCGTTTATTATCTTCCATCTGACACACCCTGTTGTCCACCCAGACAGAAAATAGTACCTGAGCTGACTTCTTCATTACACTGAAACTCATCAAATTATTAGAGATGACTGGCTAACAGATTTTGCATAGAATCGCATCAGCTTAGGTTGTCAGGCTTCAAAGAAACATGGGAAGAACAAACGCACAGAGAAGGAACTATATCAAAGAAGACATAATTGCATTGAAGGACAAAGAATTGAAAAATGAAGTTTAGGGAAAATATTAAAGCTTCAGAAAACGTCAAAGAGCGAATACATCTGTGTCGTTGTAACAGATTATTAGCCATGTCACCAGTAGTCCGCAACCATCAATCCCTGTGGTCTTTAGGAACCAATCCATGCAGTCCACGTCTAACTACACAGCTCTGTCATCCCAGGTTTCTTAACCAACCAATGCAACACATGTTCGAGCCATCTACGTCTATAAAGGTCCACAACCTCGTTTACTGACTTATCTGCCTTTTCTAATACTCTACAATTAACTCTCACTTTGCTGACATAAGAATTTCATTATACGCCAGCAATGCTACGAAGACATCTGTTTTCGAAAACCAATAATCTGTTCATATTTTTGTTTTCATTCACCATATCTTATAGCTGTACTAGAGGGTAAAGTGAACTGCACCACGCTATACTTGCCCTTTAACAGGTATCTTGCCAGCCGATAACATAGAAAATGCAAGCTGACAAATGAAAAACGAACTTTCCGCATTCGAGATGAGATTTTGTCACGAAACGGATGGTTTGAACTTTTGAAACCTTTTGAATAAGTGAAGAGTCCAAAGCATTCCACAACCACAATCTCCCTTCTTACAGTACTAGTCTCTGCAGACCAGTCTTGTAGCATCATCTTACACATGACAGGTGCAAAATTCATACTAAACACACACACCTCGACTGGAGATTTTCAGAGGACCCTGCATTTTGTAAGTGTATCCGCCTAACAGGACAACATTGTCGGACTCCAAGTTAGCCACCTGCCCTACAGGGGACACTTCAACCCCGAAGAAGTCAAAAATACCTAATGTTATGTCCATTAATACATCTATAACGAAGGTAGACAGGAGAAATGACAGTGTAAGATATGAAAAAGACTGAGACGCCGGACAGAATGTTTATTATGACGTCTTGTGCAGTACTGATGAAATGTTTTACACTTCCCACTAAATAATTCATTTGGACAATGTGTTTCATTTCCTCTTCAGCTTCTGTCTGGACCTGATTACCCACGTTACCTCTTGCGTTTCTCTGGGCAGAAAATTTACCCATTGCTGGCAATTGCCTTTGATTTCTGCTGGCCTCCCAATGTATACTACTTATATCCATTCTCATCAGCAACACCCACTGCAACAGTAGACAATCCTGGTGGATACCACAGTTGTCATCAATTCAGGTGGCAAATCTTCACTGGCTGTTACATGACTGTGTGAGTTCGAGTACAGGGATTGGTAAGCGCAATGTACTTCCTCGGTACTACGTCTACACCCATACACTGCAGTAACATCTTACGGCTGACAGGATCAAACGCTGCCTTCAAGTCAAGAAATATGGCACTTCGGCTGCCGTTAGGTATGTCTGCGTATGTGTGAAGATTTGATCAATCCACCCTTATCCTGGTCTGAAATCTACCCGTTTATTAAATTTAGCTCTTTACGGACTCCGGTTGGGCGTCGGGTACCTGTGAACTCAGAAATCTTGGACAAGGTATTAGTTAAACTCATTTCCTACGGTTGTCACAAAAAGACTTTTTTCCTGACTTGTAGACAGAAATAGTCAAAGTAAGGGCTATCTCTCTTTCTCATGCACTAGCTAGTATTTTATTTAGCTCTACTGAGAAACTTTCTAACCCCATCTTTAAAATATTCTATCAGCAAGCCAGCGAATACTGGTACCTACCGTCCTTTTAGGTTTAAAACAACCGTCTCAACTAACATCCACATCTTGTTCATTTTCGGGTGAGATGCTTGGCAGCTGAAGCGTTTCTGCTGAACTGCGCATCAGTGTTCCGGTTAGCGTTCTGGCCGTCTCTCCTCAGTTGTCATCAGGGCCCCACCATTTCTTCCGATGCTTTTACTAACCACAATCTTCTTTCCACAGTATCTTCAGTGTACCTAAATGATTGTCTTTACCACTCTCCCCTTTGCCGCCCACTGCTGCTTGCGTTCTTTGACAAGCTTCTCAGTCAACTTACGCTTGAGCTCCTTTTACCGTTCATATTCATGGGAGGCGGTTGGATCAGTCTTTCCGTCTCAAATGGTTCAGATAAGATGAAAGGATGGCGACGGCATCACGATAATTTCCCTGTTTGCAGCTGGTAACTTAGACAGTTCTTGTGGCTCACCTTCCTGAGTTAATATTGAAGACATGTATTCATAGAGAGCCACTGTTTCAAATTGCTGCCACAAAACACAATAAAGGCCCCTGAAGTGGGAAAAGTTTTTTTCAAATTAGATTGGCAGGCGTTTCTGTGTAGGCCCAGGTTGGAAAATGTTAAAGAAAGACCAAGGTTTTCATTCAGATGTTGAACTTACCATACAAACAACTATTAACGATTTCAAGTCAGTATGTTAGAAATGGTCAATACAGAAAGTTGTTTTGGCAACAACATTTTGACTCTTACCCTCAGAATTTAAATGCTTTCAGTGACCAGCGGAAAGGTATACTGTTATCTGCAGACTTCAACACTCTGCCCCAAAGCATTTATAAAATGAATACTTTATCTACAGTTGTCTTCGTAACTTGAAATTTGATCTTCCAATACTGTTTTATAACTTTAAGGTTGTAATTATGACAGCAAACCAACCTATGATGCAATAACTAAAGCAGACTAAACTGAAGTCTACTCCTACAGACTTAGACTGTATCCCTAATGCAACAGCATCACAATAAAGCCAATAACTACAGTCTTAAGACAAACCAGTCTGCAACAACTTGTGTAACTACGAACATGAATTTTGAAATTCATTTTCTCTCACCATATAGATCTTGAAAAAAATTCAGATATATACAGGTCTAGACGCTTTAAAACGCAACACAATGATATCATGCGAAGAAATATTACCTGTAATTTGGAAGGTTTCTAACTCCTGGCTTCCCAGATGCTAACAGGAAGGTTAGGTTGTACAGTGTAAGTAAATCACTGTTTCCAAACTCAGTCTCATTTCTCATATCCTGAGAAAGCTGCTCAAATCCAGTTAAACAGACAACAGTAAATTTGCTTCGAAATGACGCACCGTCACGCAACTTCTCTCCCTGTCAGTTTTAGAAAAATAAATAACTAAAAAATACATTGAGATTAACACGAAAGAAGAAACCAGCTGGTATATCTTCAAAGTCTTGGTTTGTTTTGCATATCCTGCTGAAGTAGTTTTTTTAGCACTTGTGTACATACGTTTTCAGCTGTTCTAAATGAATCTATGCAAGTCTCTTGAAGAACCTCATAAATTAAGTAACATCGATATTTATGAAATTATTACTTCAATTTGATATCCTTCATTAATGGTGAAGATCATTCTCAGAGGGTCAAGTGTGGGGCCAAAGCCCCTAACCATATCCAAAATTCCATCACTTCCTATTAAAAAGGAATGAACTGACAAGGCTTCTTTTTGTAGGTTAAGGCTGAGCTCATCTTCTACATATACTAAATGAATAAAACGACCACTACCATTAGATATGTTACGGAATATCTCCAACATTAACAACTTTAAAATACCATCTCCATCTAAGCGTGACCCACTCAACAGCATATTCAGCCCCGAGTTGCTTCTCCATAGCATAATATACATGCGTTGTATCCACTAAGAAATGCAGCAACTAGAGACTTCAAGTGCTTTTCAAACATCTGTAGATTCGTGGTTTCAGAATGCAGTATTCCAAGAAACCTGAAATAAAAGCCACCAAAATAAACTTTTAGAATGCTGAAGAGCAGTTTTAAAATCAGACAACAATTCAGATAGATTTCGATAGGCCATATGTTGTAAAACTAATGAACATAAAACGGAAACCAAGCCAGCATTTACTTCAAGCTCACTTTGTAAGTCTTTGACAAAAGTCCAAAAGTTTCACCTCGAGCTAAGGTAGAAGGATGCAAACGATCTTGTGCGGGTGAAACCGTCAGTAAGTCAGGTCAAAATGCAAGCCTATTTGATGAACACGAGACAAACCGAATGAAATATAGGGACAAAAACAGTGCAAGAGAAAATCTGTGAAAATGCTACAGAATGCCTCGTTTTTCGTCCAATATTCAGTGGAATTTTTATCCTTGACTTTCCGTTAGATCTCACGGAAATATTGGCTTAGGGAACTGGTTGGAACAGTGATACATTTATAAGAAACCTTGTCTAAGAAGATATAACCAACCTGCATGACGTTCCATCTATGTCACTGGACAGTGTCTGATTGTTTGAACATCTTATGGTGGAGCCATATCCTGTGGAAGTGAATTTACAGATAGCATCAATATTCATACAAAGACCTTGAGTTTAAATTAGTACTAGCAGTTGTCATGGTGACTCCAATATTCAATTTCCTCTCATGCTCTAGTCTAAACCAATTATTTTCTTCCCACTCCATTTCAGGTCTTCAGTGCATTCCAATGCAGTGGGTCCACCCACCAAACTGCTGTTAGGAGAAGCAGACAATACACAACTTACGTCAGGGGTGATTGGTGTAGGTTTTGAAGTGTGTCAGTACTTTTACCACTTCGGTGAAATATCTGAGGAAAGATGTTATCCATCCCAATAGTGGATGCCTGATTCCTACAGTATTTAACTGACATATTAACAGCAATTCATCAACTGTGTCGAATGCCTTTGAAATATCTAGATAAAGCACAAGAATTATTTTTTAGGATTTGTCCTGGTGCGAACTTGACAGACGCAAAGACCAATCACTAATTATTCGAACTTGTTATATACCCACGAATACGAGACCAAGGAAGAACACGATAGCGTAGTCGGATGGAATAGTATATTTGGATGGTTATGCCAAAATACCGATGCGTTCCAACTAACTGGCTAGAGAGTCGAATACGAGCAATGCAACGTAACACGACAGCGTGCCAAATGGCGAGGATGCTTGACCGGATGCCTTCAGCTTAGCGAGTCCAGTTAAACTATCAAGGTCAGCATCAATGTCGAAGTCGTCAAACCCTAGGCTATTGATTTTGGGGAAGTGTATGACGCTACAGATCACTCCCCCCCTAGTGGGTTCGTGAGGACCCTAAGACGATACCAGCCGGAAGTAAAAACCCAGTGGTTTCTCCACTGGTAAAACTCTCCGATGGGCTCACTGCGTGAGGTGGCCCCTGGTTGTCTGAACCTTATTCTAGGGTGTCGTGGCGATTAAATAAATAAAATACAATAAATGAAATTGTACGTCGGTCGCGGTCATCTGTTCCTTTCGACGTTCCGTCCAGTGCTCGTTGCACCTGGAATATAAATAAAAGTCTTTAATACCACGAAAACGTTGCGTAAAAATGGGAATTATTTATATATAAACGTGTCGAAAAAGAAAAATTTACGCTTATCTTCGCCGTTTTTTTAGTTTTTATTACATGGTAAATAAAAATTGATATAAAAAGGCAAAGTGTACGAGGGTTTGTGCCGGTAAATAAGAAAAATAGTGCCTCGAAAAAAAATGGTTGGCACACACATAGCTAAGTTGAATATGACTTCAGGTACTCTGGGAACCTGACGGTTCGACCTGATCGTGTTTTTTGTTGCGCCGCTGGTTGTTGCAGCTGTGCATTACCAGGCACATCGTCGAGAATTTCGATAATTGAGTCATCCGTCGGCCGGATGTAGCGAGCTGAAACGTCACTTACAATGGGGTTGCCTTCGAAATAAGCTGGTTTCAAACGGTCGATACTGACAGTATCTTCGCGTCCGCCTCGCTCAATTACATAGAATTTCTCATGTCGCTTAATCACTTTGAACGGCCCGTCGTAGGGTGGTTCAAGTGGTCGACGAACAGCGTCGTGGCGAACAAACACGTGTGATGTCTTCTGTAAACTGGGGTGGACGAAAACATCAGTCGTTTGCGGTCTAATCGGAGAAGGCCTAACTGAACGCATTGCGTTTGTAAGCCTAGTCACATAAGATGCCCTATCGGAAACATGTTTGAAAGTTGAAGGGGAAACAAACTCACCTGGTAGGCGAAGAGTGGTCCCATAGACGAGTTCTGCAGGAGTGCATCCAGCATCAACTTTCAACGCGTTACGAATACCTAGTAGGACTAGAGGCAGAGCCTCGGTCCACTGAGGTATGTTTGTAGCTGAAAGGGAAGCTTTCAGCTGTCGATGGAAACGCTCTACCATGCCATTTGCTTGTGGATGGTAGGCTGTCGTTCGGAACCGAGTGCAACCTAAAAGTGCCGTTAGAGCGTGAAATAGTCCGCACTCAAATTGGCGCCCACGGTCGGTTGTGACGTAGGATGGACATCCGAAGTTCGCGATCCATCTTTCGACGAAAACACGAGCAACTGTTTCGGCAGTAATATCTTTAATGGGTACTGCTTCCGGCCATCGTGTGAAACGATCAACACAGGTGAAAAGGTAGGTACATCCATTAGATTCTGGTAGGGGTCCTACAATATCTATATGGACGTGGTCGAAACGCATGTCTGGGGCTAGAAATGAGCCTAAAGGGCTTTTCGTGTGTCGCGTGACTTTACACTTTTGACAAGCTAAGCACGACTGGGCCCACTCCTTAACGTCTTTGTTCATCCCAGGCCAGCAGAAACGTTGTGCGATAAGCCTAATGGTGGCTCGTACACCTGGATGAGAGAGTTTGTGCAACGTATTGAAGACGTTGCGTCGACAACTCTTCGGAACTATTGGGCGTGGTTGACTAGCAGAGACATCGCACAAAATTGCATCCTTGTCTGATCCAACAGGACAAAGTCGCAGTTTGAGAGTTGTGGACGACAACTCATGATGCAGCTCAAGGTCTTCCTTTTGACGCCGAGCTAGTTCAACGAGATCAATACCCTCGATATAGTTTATCGAAGCTATTCGAGATAGTGCGTCGGCTGCGGAGTTGTTTGCTCCAGAAATGTGGCGGATGTCTGACGTGAACTGGGAAATGTAATCCAGCTGTCGCGACTCACGAGGGGAGTATTTGTCAGACGCCGAGCTGAGGGAAAAGGTTAACGGTTTGTGGTCTGTGAAAATAATGAAATCACGACCTTCCACAGAATGTCGAAAATGGCGTACAGAACAGTACATGGCTAGGAGTTCCCTACCAAATGTACTGTATCTTGTTTCCGCGTCTTGCAGCCGCCTCGAGAAAAAGGCTAACGGTTGCCACTGGTTGTCAGTCAACTGTTGCAAAACTGCTCCAATTGCTGAATCAGATGCATCAACAGCAATACTCAGAGGAGCATTGGGGTCATGATGCATAAGCATGGTTGCGTTCGAAATGGCTTCCTTGACTTTGGAGAAAGCAAGTCTAGCCGCGTTGTCCAGAGACACGAACTTCGCAGTTCCTCGAAGTAGATCTGTGAGTGGTCTCATGACAGAGGCACAGTTAGGGATAAACCTTCGGTAATAACTTACCAGGCCATTGAAAGTGCGGAGATGTTTCACAGTGGTCGGCTCTGGATAGTTTGTGATAGCCGCCACTTTATCTCTCAATGGGCGTATACCTTTGTTGTCAATGGTATGCCCAAGGAAGCTGAGTGATTCAACTCCTATTTCACACTTCTGTAAGTTAACTGTGATGCCATGTTTTTTGAGTCTTTCGAATGCGAGGTCCAAATGTTTAAGGTGTGTTTCCTTATCTGGACTCGCAATTAGACAGTCATCTATGTAGACATGAACAAAATTCAGACCACGGAAGACGTCGTCCATAAAGCGTTGGAATGTTTGTGCTGCATTCCGAAGACCAAAAGGCATGCGCAGGAATTCAAACAGGCCAAAAGGAGTAATAATGGCTGTTTTCGCGATATCTTCTGCTGCCATAGGTATCTGGTTGTACGCTTTGACTAAGTCGATTTTCGAGAAAATGTTCATGCCGCATAAGGTTGCGGTCAAGTCGTAAACGTGGGGTATAGGGTAGCAGTCCGGAGTTGTTTTGGCGTTAAGCCTTCGGTAATCACCGGTCGGACGCCAGTCGTTGCTATCCTTTTTGGGCACCATGTGCAATGGCGATGCCCAAGGACTGTTCGACGGTCTGATAATGCCCAGTTCGAGCATATGGTCGAATTCATTTTTCGCCGTTTGCAGCTTATCGGGGGCTAAACGGCGAGCTTTGGATGCCACAGGTGGACCTGTGGTTGTGACGTGATGCATAACATTGCTGGTTATGCACGGAAGAGTGTGTTTCGGTTGTTGTAACTCTGGATATTTCTCCAGAACTGCCTGGTAGGACGCGTCGCCTGATTGTTTAGTCCTAACGATGGCTAAACTCGGACCTACATAGGTGGTGCCGCCAATAGATAACTTTGTGTTGTTATCTATCAGTCGTCGACGGCGAGCATCTACGAGTAGATCGTAATGGTTCAGCAAATCTATGCCAATGATGGGCATAGAGACGTCTGCCAGGAGGAAAATCCAGTGAATAGGTTTGCGTAAACCTAAGTTGAGGTAGGCATACCGTCTCCCGAATGTCGCGATTGCCTTGCCGTTGGCTGCTTGAAGATTGAAGGATGGGTCGAGATGACGCTCCTTTGTCGTTGCTGGAAGAACGCTAACTTCTGCGCCGGTGTCGACGAGGTAGCGGACTTTCGTTTTAATGTCGGTGACGTAGAGCAAACGGCTTTTTCCGCCGGCTACGGTTGCCGTGAGCACGTGCCGGCGTGACCGTTTCCCGAGTTTGTGTCCTTCTTAAAACGGCATGGTTTACGACATTTTCTGGCTTCATCCCCGTAAGTGTTATGAAACCAGCACCATTCAGGGTTTTCCACCCTGTTGGGTTTCGTTTTAGGGCTACCACGCGACTTGCTGCGATGCGCCAAGGTGCGTTTCTGTGAAGTGCTACGTGATCTAGGACTTCGAGATCGTAGCAACCGTTTCACAGAGTTGCACAACTTGGTCACCTCCGAATCCTGGCGCTCTGTTTTGTCACAGATAGAATATACGTTGGAGACGGGTCTGCTGGATATCTCCAGTATTTTATCTGCTGAGGCTGCCAGGTCGTCGAGTGGGACTGACTGGAGTGTCACCAACACGGTTTGCACCGGTTGTGGTAGTTTCGAGAGAAATAGTTCTCGGAAGAAACCATCGTCAAATGTTCGTGCACCGATTACTTCTCGCATGCGTGCGAGGACTTCAGTAGCTGAGTGGCTGCCTAGCTCGATGTTACGAAGCAATTCGTCTAGACGTTGGCGATCTGTGAGATCGCTTTTCTTCAAGAGTGCGGCCTTTAGAAGTGCATAAGGGTCACTTACTTCAGGATTAAACATGTTTGCTGTAACAACCTGTTTAATTCTCGCGGTAGTGAACGTATGACAGCAAGAAATCGAGATGAGGATCTGAGACACCCTGTTCTCGAAAATCGGCCTCGGCATACAGAAACCATGTTTCTGCATTGTCTGGCCAATATGGCACGAGTTGGATCGTGTTCGAGGTCGGCTTAATACGAATAAGCTTGGGAGTGTGGTCGGACATGAGAAAGTGTAGTAAATGGATATATAAATGTTATCGAAATGAAAACAATAAACAAATATAAAATGGAACAGGCTCACCAATTCAATACTTGCTATTGTTCGGGATATGTGATCACGTCGGGATCACGTCGGGCTCACCAATTTAGGATTTGTCCTGGTGCGAACTTGACAGACGCAAAGACCAATCACTAATTATTCGAACTTGTTATATACCCACGAATACGAGACCAAGGAAGAACACGATAGCGTAGTCGGATGGAATAGTATATTTGGATGGTTATGCCAAAATACCGATGCGTTCCAACTAACTGGCTAGAGAGTCGAATACGAGCAATGCAACGTAACACGACAGCGTGCCAAATGGCGAGGATGCTTGACCGGATGCCTTCAGCTTAGCGAGTCCAGTTAAACTATCAAGGTCAGCATCAATGTCGAAGTCGTCAAACCCTAGGCTATTGATTTTGGGGAAGTGTATGACGCTACAATTTGGTGTCGGTCACACGAGTTAGTCATGATGTTGAAGAGGTTGGCATGACAAGCCATCCAGAACCTCGATTCTAGGAACCCAGGTCGGTTAGATTTGGTAGTGCTGATACTAACCATATACTACGGAGTGCTTTTCTTAATGGCTTTCTCCATAATTCTGGACACTGCATAAGTAATGTTGATGGATCTATATCTACTGGCTAATATCTTTGAACCAGACTTATGTCTAAGTTGGATAGATGATGTTTTCCAGATGTTGAGATAAGTGGAAGATTCTACAGACATGGAAAATATCTTGAGTGATAGTAGTGGGATATCGGGGCCACTATATTTAAATATGTATGTCAGTCTTCCGTCCGTGCCAGCGCTACTAGGGCATTTTAGCATCCCTGTGGCTTGGTTGATCACAATTTTATGAGTTTCTAGATGAAAAAAAGTGATGTAACAAAGCACCAACTGTTAATGACGGGTAGTGGCCAGCAGTGGAATCCAGGGGGCGCATGTCGACCTTTCTTTGGACTCGTCAGCCCGATGTACCTGCCTCCCAGTGAGATACATTGTTCCCACCGGGACTCAGACTGGATCCATCATTAATATAGTTAGGACGCAGGCAATATCGAGGCATCCGAAAACAGAGGCCCATATGCCGATAGAGACCGATCAATTCGGTCCAATCAACGATGATGTAATACAAGCAATAACATCAAAAGCACCAACTTCGTTACTGTCTTTACGAGTAAATCGCGATAGGCAGATGGTTGCAACCGTTTAGAATAGAATGAAAAGCTCATGCAATAAAAAGTTCACATGAACTAATATCGTGTTACGAATTCTGGGAGTTTTAGCGGTCTGCGAGACCTTTTGAACTCCGTTGGTTGTTGCTGTTTTGGTATCAGCTGAGGGTCGATCACACGAATCCATGGATTCCTTTTTCATACGACGAGGTCCATAATGTACGAAGTATGCGCAATCCTAATCATCACCTCCAGACCAGCGAAAGATATTGTCAGAAGTCACTTGACTTAAACCCCACCATCTAATTTGGGTCACATGCTTTGTAATTCTACCCAGGAAGCATAATGCCCGCTCGTGTTTCTCGTGACCAGATGACTCAAAACTCCTTGATCCAGCACTAATGAACACTTTGTTCAATGTTCTGTCAAACCGTCTCCAATACCGGTGAACAAGTGTTCCACACATTGATTCATGAAGCAAGACAGTTCTGTTAATGTCCCTTTGTTTTCTGTTTCAGTTTCTTCGGACTCAGTACAGCTCAGTCTGCATGATAGTTTGCCGGTGGGAAATCAGTCGGCAGGATTCCGTCTTGAATTTCCTGAGAAAGTCCAAGTTACTTTCGATCCTAACATGATAGTTATTTTTAGCACCCAAGTCAGCTCTGTTGTTTCTCCAAACCAGGCGTCACCGTGGACATTTCACCGCTTCCTGCTACTGCTGGGGTGTCTAGTAGGGTGTAGGTAAGGTGAACACAGCCTGGAAAAAACATCGGGTTAACCGGTCCCTTCTCTCTCGGTAACGATGAAAATAGGAACCCTGAGCTTCCACACGTTTCACCGAGATCTTCCGTTTCCAAAGACGTTTGTGGCATATGACGCCTCTGCAAAGCCAGATGAAGCCCAGGAATTGAGTGAAGCAACTGAACGGAAGCATCCGCGTAGCATGTATTTCCAAGATTCAGGAGGCAAGGTGGAAGTTTCACAGAGCTTTCTGCAGGACTACTTTCCGCCTCTTGAAAAAACTTGTCTTTGATTGGGTCTTTATTCGTGAAATGGATAAGTGGGATTTTCATGTCACCTTTTGTTTTGTGCCGTCGTGATTTGCATCTCTTGAGATCCCACTGGGCACCATTATCTTCGGCCGATCAGGAGAGACCCCTACGAGGGAGAAAACTGACGCCTTGAGGACTTCAACATGTGCAGATTCATCAGTGCCTGTTGACGGCATCGTGAGCGAGGAGCATTTTTACGGTGCGGACCGTATTGGTATCACACGAAAATCGTGGGTTCGGGATAATTGACTCCAAATATGTGGCTCAATAACACGTATACCCCTTGCATTATTGTGAGCTACAGTGCCCTAAATAAGAGGAGGAATTTTGTGTTTTATGCAGCTTCATTACTCCATTAGCGGTGCTGAGAGGGCATATGCTGTAGATAAGAGAGCTAGCGCACAACTCTCTCCATCCTTCATGTGTATATCATAGTTGTGTGTGATGGAGAACATCAAGAATCGACCGAATTGCATTGAAGCTGTGGTGTCCATAGTGCCTCGCTGAAAGTTACTGCAACCTCCCACCAGCACTAGAAGGTATTAATAGCTTACTGGCCCGAGGCGTTTGCTTGAAACCGTTCGGTGTCAGAGCAGTATTGAGACAGGCGTATGGATTGTAGTAAAAAACATTTATTGCTAGTTTGGGGTCGGCAGTGGTGAAATGCAATCCCCAGTCAACGCTGTCAGTCAGCGGATACAACAGCTTTCTGTCAGTTTTGTTTCAATCTCCATATATTATTGTTGCAGGATGGGAGTATCAACTTAACTGTCGGTTGAAGGGGGTGTAAACCCTAACGATACGGTTTTGAGATCACGTCATGGAAAATTTAGGCCTATGCATGTCAAAAGAAAGCTTGTGTCGTGGCAAAATATTATGTCCAAACATTTTTACCCTTGTAGGAGCATCAGCACTCTATTTCCGCCAGAAAAAATCTAGTGTACGAAAAATGTATCATACTTGGCTTGACCACAGAATGAATCCCACCTAACGTCAGGTAGGTTAAAGCCATTGTATATGATCTTGCAATCAACTGGAAAAGAGGATCCATGTTTCAGAGCGTAGCTAGTGACATCTCATGGTTTCTGAAGACATCAGTTGCTCTACAGACATATCCAATCAGTGCCTTAGAGTTCCTGTACTGTACGGTGACCTATGGAGTCACTAACATGTCGAGGACCATGTTTCCCGGCTTGAACGCACTGAGGCTGCTTAGGAAGTATACCGAGCAACCTCCTACCTTCTTGTTACTGCGGCTGTATCGGAAGCGTGTGCACATGCCAATACGTATCTCTTCCTCTGGTATATCTGCGCGATACCAGGACCCACTAGTGATTATTACAGGCAGTCTAAATAGGGGCGATGTTTCTCTCAGTACTGGCAGTTTGCTAAGAATGGACTTTGTATCTACGAGAAAGACGTACAGGTGAGAGGAGCTAAAATGTATGAAGCTTTCGAATTCGCTGGAAAGATAGAGGCGCCTCACTAGCGCTTTTTTGAACATAACCTGATGACTGCCTTACACAATTTTCGTTCACCGTTCTCCTTCGTAGTTATATAGTTATCAGGACATTTTAGTGGTAGATCGACTGAATGACGGTTCGATATAGGATTAGTTTTATCAAGGGAGGAGGGAAATGTATTTATTTAAGGTGTCGATTGCGCACATAGTATCAACATGCAAGGAGTTTGACTCAATGCATATGCATTCTGTGGTATTTGCACCCACATTACAGATGGTAGTCGCCGTTGGTTCTGTAAGTGACAGGTGTACAGGGTCGGTGAACCCAACAGAGGGCCTCACTAGACCTGTCGTTTATTCACACCTGTTATTCCCACTTGGGTAGTTGATGCCTCGAAGTTGTGCATACGGTTAGTTTTATTTATCCAGTTGCTGTGCAAGGCTAAGACTACAGATTCAAAGTAAAAGCCTTTAACGTCCCCATCATCTGTCTGGCTAACGCTGCGGCTAATGGGGATGCACCGGACAAGGAATCATGTGTTTTTGCTACCCCTGCTGACTTAGATTTCTTGCCGCATTCATCGCTAGAGACTGCACTCTATTACAAGTGGCATCGGATATAACTGGTATGATATTGGATTGAGGAACGTTTACTGGCAAGCGACCGCCGAACAGACTTTCGAATTCCACTCCCACATTGCACCTTAGTGGTGTCTTACGGCTGTTGTGGTGTTTGGCTTATCTCGCCAGCAAACGATAGGGTCATGTTATGGGGTCTTTTGGCAGGCTTTTTTGCCAATATGGTATGGTCCGATATACTGAGCTTCGTTGGTGGAGCCATCGCTACCAAGAGGTTAAGTATACGTACCTCCGCGACTGCCGGCGGGAGTCATAGTGTCACTTCGGATCAGCGCACCGTCGCCACACAGGTCTTTACACATTGTGTTCCATGAATGCATCTGTTTGTTAGTTCCGTACTTTAAAGCTGATATTTTAGGTCGTGGGCCAGTGTGAGTCGGAGGCTTTAGGTCATTTCAGACCTCAGTAAGAGGGCTGCAGCCTTTCGCAAAGTGCGAGGTATCACTTGAAGGTTTTCTTTTGATAAATCTACACCTACAAGTTAAGTGGTTGGTTTAAATCGTATATTTCGCAGTCTACTGTTTCCCATTTCATCGATGTGGCTTTCTATGTGGCTGACTTTACGGGGTTCAGAGGCGGTGAAATCTTAAACTTGGGTGTGGCAGAAGAACTACAGGCCGCCTTAGTGTGTATGCTGTAATGCAGCTGAGGCATTCTGACCATCCGACTTGTGGTCACGGTTATAAACCTGTTTTTCTACTACTGTTTTATCAGGAAGTTCGCACAGTCGGAAGGACAGATTCCTTTTAATGAACTTTTCCGCCTCTCCCCGTGTTTTAGACCGAAAGCGTATCGGACAGTGGCGGTCTTGTTTACTCCCTTTTGGTCTGAAGCATTTTGCAAGGGCATCGTGCAGTTTCGCTGTCCCGGGCAGCACTTCTCGGACTATATTCAACGTTATCGTGTTAGGGACATTAAGAACTATTGCGCTAAGTTCCAGTGCAAGTCTTTTAGCTACTCAAGCAGTGGTAAAGTCCACCAAGTGGCCTACCTCGGTCAGTGTTTGAACATCGGTTCAATTAATTGGTTCAACACAAGTCAGGATGTTAAGCTGTAAGTACCAGCTGGTTTGCGTTTCGGTCGCATTTAGCAGCAGCGACTCTATGGATGTCCTCATCATATTCTACAGGAGCACGTTGTTCTTCTTTGTCCCTCATTTCGCGCATTTCTGTCCCCATTTCTCCAATGCTGACTCTTGGCTGGGGTTACTGATGTCAGACCTGGTAAGTAAAGTTTGGCTAGTCGTACATAAAGAGTGGTGCTTTCATCACATCTGAAATCTGTTACGAAATTTGGTGTCATGGTTCCATCAAATGCTGAAACTCAAAAGTTACTTCCATTACTGTTGGCACTATTTAGGATTTGTCCTGGTGCGAACTCGACAGACGCAAAGACCAATGACTAATCATTCGAACTTATTATATACCCACGATACGAGACCAAAGAAGAACACTATAGCGTAGTCGGATGGTATAGTATATTTAGATGGTTGTGCCAAGATGCCGATGCGTTACAACTAACCGGCTAAGGAGTCGGATAGGAACAGTGCAACGTAACACGACAGCGTGCCAAATGGCGAGGATGCTTGACCGGGTGCTTTCAGCTTAGCGAGTCCAGTTAAACTATCAAGGTCAGCATCAATGTTGACTGTCGTCGAACACCAGGCCATTGATTTTGGGGAAGTGTGCAACGTTACAGCTATGTGATTCAGCTGGTAGTAGCTTAGTGATGCTTTACTTGTGGTTAACTGGAATATCGGCCTATCCACAAGTGCTGTTGAAAGGTGAACCCATGTCTGGTGTCACCAAGGTTTGGATATTGTTGCTACACCTATCTAAGGATAATCATGTCTGTGCCCTTTTAGCTCATCACCCATGTCTAGTGTGGTAAGCTGTTTGAAAATTAAGCTGATCTTGTGACAACGTTATCAGCAAAGTCGTAAAACGGTCGTGAATTCACGTTAAAGTGCATCACGATCTTGAAAGTACCTGTACAACTTCAGAAGTTCGTGCTGACGATATCTAGAATGCAGATGAAGGCTCCGCGGCTAAGCCACTTAGCCCAGAGAATACAACACCATCAAAATCACCCTCCTGGGATTCAAATATTCGCTGTCATCTCACAACCTGTCAGTCGACACTTGGAAAGTCAACCCCTTACAGCCACCTGCCCAGATACTTTATACTTCCTAGGGATAATATAGAAACCAACCACAGAATATGTTTGGAGATACATCATGCTAGGTCACGGAGTCTGAGAGATTGGTCCACTCTTAAGAAAATCCCAGAGATAGTAGTTCACCAAGCCTAGACACACGGTTTCTGGATTGCGAAACATATAAGGCACTTGAGTTGTGTCGATTGGGCCGATTTTGCTAGCTGCTATTAGAGCCAAGTCTTGCCGCATTGTTGCTCGGTACATCGGCAGCGTAGAGGTCATCAAGGGCGAGTGGTGGAAAGAGGATATTATCCCTGGGTGTTGAACTGTGACTAACCAAAAGAGGAGCACGAACTCAGTATGTGTGAAGACAGCGCGAAAGGAAATAAGGGATAATTTGGTGAGGAAAATTTTATTTTCTTGTGGCACTACGCAAATGAAGAAAAAAGTTCGTCAGATGGCAATTTTGGCGCCAAGACTTCGCCTACCTTCTTCCCAGGCTGGGAGTTTTCTGAAGGCGTCTATCAGATCCTGAAGTTCAGAGTTAAAATACGCAACTGACGCAGTCATCGGTGCTCACTCCTAGTGATACCGACACTTCCTGGTCTATTGAAGTCCCGTCAGATAATCCAGAAAGCTGTGCTTTGCCAAGCATTCCACAGAATTCTCAGAGTTCAGAGCCCAATTTGAAAGTTTGGGCCAGTCGTCTATGGTCAGCTGGTCAGAGTTGGTGGCCATCTACATCAGTCAGATTCGCCTGGCAATGCTTGACGTTTGGCTATACCTGTAAATGATCGTACTTTAAAGAGCCTGGTTACGCAGTACCTTTGTGTGTCACGAGACCACTAAAGTCACTGAGCATAAAAAGGGAGCTTTGGGCGATCAACTGTAGGGAAATCGAAGGGTAGTGAATCAGCTAGGGGATTTCAGAAGAGAAGTCCGAATTGTGCCAGAACTGTTTGGAACAAAGTAGTGACAAATTTTATTACCTAGCTGGTCTGTTAAAATCAGCCAGAAGGTAAGCGCATTAGCAAACATATGCCATGGTTTTTTGCGAAGGAATAATGAGCAATTTGGTAGAGACGCCGGCTCGTTAAAATGGTCTGGGTGCCGAAGCTTCCAACGTTGACATAATGATCTTCGTTTAAGAATCGTTCCGCCACTGAATCTTATTACTTTAAGCTGACTAGAAAGGTAGGCCAGGGGCAGTTTTGTGTGATAGAAGTAACCTGATGAGTTCGAAAGCAGCAAAATGTGGTCAAAAGGCACCCTCACAGCTACGCACGCAACAGGGCTCAAAAATATTTTAGTTGTCTACTGAGAAGGACTGCTGAGGACCGGAAGACATGATGCTGTATATTCTACTGTCCTGGATTCAACCAAGTTGATAACCCAGACGACCAACATATTCGTATTGAGCGTGGGGAGGCAATTTTCCCTTGGAAATGCAAACCCCTTAACGCAGGTAACCCTTCCAACCAGTTCATTTTCCAAGTAACATTTAGTTGATGAACACTAACAAAGTTCAGAAAGTTGAGTGTCCAGCCTGACAATCCGTGTGTTCACGTAGTCAATCAGTGAAGTAAATGGCATGGTTGTGATATAATGGTGTGGTGTTGAGGTGAAGCAGCAGTTTAGTCAAATGATGTCTGTCACTGTCAAATTGTGTCACTTGTAGAACAGACTTCTGCTAAAGTGAGGATTATGAACCTCTGATATGGAAAGGTATCAACATGCATGAGTCATACAGTTCTAGAATCATCAATGAAGTGCAATAAGTAAACAGTTTGTGCATACATTCCCTCGCAAACTTGTCGTCGTCATCTCAAGCAAAAAGCAGACCGTTACAATAGAAGTATTAGCTTCAAGCTTTATTTTTCTCCAGGTAATACACGTAGTGTCAGATACAAACCCGTTTCTTTGTCACTGCGAAGACAATACTTCCACTCGTTCAAACTGTTAATTTTCTGCATACTTATTCAGCTGGGATTTTTATTACATGAACATGCAGCGCCTATATCTTCCAGTGACCATAGGTGGGATTGGGGTTACCTTCCATGAAGACACATGTAACTTATATAGAAACTTATTCATACCCTTAAGAATGGTGTTTGCCCATGTGTTCAGGAATAGGTGTTATTATTATCACTATTAATGTCATCCCCGTAATATCTCTGCCTCAACCAACCCGTATAATCGGCCCAAACCTCAGTATCTCATCCTGCTTGAAGTCCTTGAAATATTTTAAATTTGTTGGTTTTTCCTCGACCGAACGTAAACTGCAGTAGCATCCGATTTTTGCAAGTTGTGAGGCCGACAAAATGTTACGAGAAGTTTGTTGTACCTTACTAAGCGCTATAGCCCCTCATTAATTGGAACTTACTTTGGTGGCATCAAATCAGTATCATGCACTGAGACCCGATATTGGTGTTTGCGTCTGCTGCAGCAAGTAGCACTGCGTTATTTCTCCAGCCTTTACGACGTGAACACTTTTAACGTGAAGAGCGTGGACTAATCCATGCTATTCAATTGATTACATTTACTCAACTCACTATCAGGATGGCTTCCTTTGCTGATAAGCCCTTACACATTCGGTGGGCACAAAAATGTGAAGGTGTGCTGTAGACATCATGTCTTCATTATTGTCGCGATGAAGCCATCTTCAAAACACAAGACTGCATATTCTAAATATTGCCAGCGGAAAATGCGGAAAGGTTCCGTCAGAGTGCAGGTTGGAATGTGGCGGACATGTGTTTATACAAGAGTGGGATTTAACTGGACAAAGTTTGAAGGGGACTGAAGTGTAGATTTATGTACCCCAGTGTTAGGTTTGTAGGGGTGTGTGTTACTATTCCGTAACATCTGACCAACCCTACCTAAATTGATGTTCTCTAGCACCTGCTTAACCAGCACCTTACCTAACGTGTAAGTACTGATAACGAAACACATATCAAAAGAGCCGGTTTCAGGAATATATTTGAAGACGTAATGTATTTATTTAGAATAATTGCAATAGTAATGAATAGGGTAAAAGCCTATTTGACTTATCTGTCCAGTTTGGCTGAAATTGGAACTCCGGGTACGTACGTTCTAAGTAGCACAAAGGGAGCGCAAATGGCGACGTAGCCGGCTCGGATGCATGCTCGTTGAAACAAAACTTAAAGCACCCAAAGCATTCGGAGGTGAGCTAGAGGTTTACTTAGTTACTTCAATCTGATCTGTTTATTTTGGCCCCAGTTGTATTTTGGTGCCAGGAAGGTGCGCTACAAGTTATTTAGATATCCTGACAATATGGAGAGAACTTCCTTTTAAGATGAAAGATTTTGGGAACGAAAACCCACCTAAACCCAATCCACGCCTAACTGTCTGCAACGGGGCCGTCAATAAAAAACTTCTTTCTTCAGGATTCACTTTATTGAATAATAATCCACTAGCATATTTTAGAGTCTCGCCACTTTCATTATCTCAAGACCAGACACCAAGCACAAAATTTACGCGTCCGGAATACTTAAGTATCACTTCAGACTTGTAGTTAGCAGAGGTTCCATTTAGTAGATACTAAACAACGGATTGCGTAAAAGGATGTAAAGCCAAAGATGATACCAATACTTCCAGGATGCAAAGAAATAAGGCTGAAACAAGGAAACAATTCCTCAGAATATTTATATACGTTTGTCGCTTACAGACCTCTTATCAAGAGAAAACCGGAAACCTTACGTTTTGTACTCTTCAAAAAACTCACTTGTGTTTAGTCGTATCACTTTACGATAAAAATTCATTTGGGTCATATTTATTAAGATGATTTGTAGTATGCATTTTCGCAGTCTCAATATTTCTTTGCTGATATACGCTAAAAATGTCTTATGACTATGGAGAAAAAAACGGTAAGTTTTTTTCAGTTACATTTCTAGATTCAGGTCCTCATACCTGGGTTCTACGCTTTCCTAATGCCGGAGGCACAAAGCAGTCACCAATCAACCTAAACACCACGTCAATGAGACTAGATGAGTCATTATCTCCGATAAATGTTGACCTAAGTGGCTTACAAAAAACGATTTTAAACGTGAAAGATCATAACTTTTCTGTTGAAGTCAGGGGAAATGCAGGTAATTTTCAGGCTTTAAAGTCTTTGTAGATTGTGAGATATATCAGTCTTTGTCTAGTTATCAGTAGGTTAATGGAAGCAGACAATTGTTGCATAGCTTTTTTTAATTTGACAGATTGTGTTGCAACTTACCGAATAAAGTTTGTTTGTAAGCAGATTTAAGGAAAGTGTCGATTTGCAGTGGCAAGAATAAAAGATCGGTGACTTAAATGAATAAGTTGACCACCGCTTACCTTGATAGTTTTATTCCTAAATTCTGCGGCAAACAACACCCGTTAGGGGGCTGAATGTTTCAGTGCACGGAGACCTGACAATATTATTATTTGCTAAGTTAATCGTTGAGTGGCGTTTGCTTCTTGTTTGGGCAATTAGACCTACTTTATGTGATATTTAGAGTTTTTATCTGGTTTTTTGGTCGTTTACCACATCATTTTTTCGATCTAAATGAACTGTAAGACAACTAATGTTTCCATGTGTTGGGTTGTAACTTAAATAATTTCTCAGTCAGAATATATCAACTTGATTTCTTTTTTGTTACCTTCACAAAAACAAAACGATGAGTATCCCTTCGGTTACATGTAAAGGACAGCTTTTATGCAGGGACCTTCTTGTCTAGCATGCTATGGTTCATCTGTATGATAATAATACCAACTGGACAATATTTTCAGGATAAAATTCAATGAAACTAATAATTAGGATGCTAAATGATACATTATAATTTGTTATAAATCCACTGTGTATGCATACGTAAACGAGATATTTTGAACTAATGTGCATGTCACCGTAGAAAAACCAACTCAGATTATACAGCTTCAGGAACTAGAGAAGTGTGAAGTGTCTTTGCTGAGTTTTGTACCCTATGCCTTCATTCAGTGGTGTTTGCAATCGGGAAACCTTTAATCTTGAGTATTTACCATGATAAGCTAAAGTACTTTCCGTATACGGAATAATTTCTTCTCTGGGTAGTAGAAATCGTATACCCAGTGTATTTCACGAGGGCATTTGCCTTTCGTAGGAATTTCAGAGTCTGAAGAAGAAATACATAATAAGTACCCCCTTGAAAACCCATTTTGCTGTTAACTTTTAATTTGGCTGCATACAGTAAAAAGCTCACATGCAGTTGTAGCAGCAGTTGAATTCAGCGTGCAGATTGGGGAAGTGAGTCCAGAAGAAGGTAACTTTGAAATATCTACGGTATCCTACACCAAGTAACGAACAGCGGTGATCCCCTATAATTATTTTCAAGACATTCACTCGTTTATTACTAGAACCGACTTCTCTCACAAGGTAAGATAATTCCGCGCCTGAAGTTTATTGAAATCAGACCAACTGTAGACACTGACAGATCATGTCGCTGTCAGCCACCAAAGATCTTGGGCAGAAATGTCGGTAGTGAAACTTTAGTGGAGAAGGCTGGATGAGTGATTTATTCGTGAATGAGACTACTGCAACGATGGGTAGAATACTCTAGCAAACACTTAAACTGGCTACCAGATAGGCTTCAGTCGCATCCAGCCCACTTGAAGTGTTGCGCTGGGTTTTGCGTAAAAGTTGGGAGTCGATAAGGTCATAAATTCCTATAGACTGAACTGATTGCGACATTTGTTACAAATGCGTTCTTACCGTCCTTAACTTTGTATAAAGTCAACTGAAATGTTTTCAGGCCCAAGATGCTTTGAGGTGTTCAGACTTAATGATAAGATATGTGTAGAAGTTCTCTTACTTTTAGTGTGTATTACGCATAGAACTGCAGAATTTCTGGCAGAGGATCACGTGACAATGAGAATTTGCGGTTGGAGATTCTAGATGATTCCGCTCAGAGTCAATTTCGGTGGCACAGATACAGTAAAGCTTTGTGTCTACTTTAAAGTTTACACTGACTTGTATTATTTGTTTGTCCCCTCTTTTCCGTCTTCCGTGTTTACGAAATTCTGCTTTTTTGATTACCTCCCTAACTTTTATCTTAGTACCGTCTACATCGACTTGCTGATATGAGATGTTTTAACTTGAAATGTCACAAAGTAATGCCAGGTCTCTTAGCGATATTCACTGTGTCACTAAATGAATGATATTGGCTTTCGTATATCATCATATAAAATGAGTTTTCTCACTTCTTTCCCATCCTTATTTATGTTTTGTGAACGTAACTGGTTGCAGGGTTTACTTTTCTTCTCAGTTGTGTGTGACTAGTCAGTGATGTGTTTTTTTATTAGTCGTTCCGACACTGTCGATTAATTCTCGAAGTTTTATATCACATTATAAAAGCAGTGATTGTGTTCAAACTGAGTTAAACGGTTTAATCTGATAGACTATTTTTTTCAGTTGTTCCCAGAAATGCAAACACTGTCTAACTGTAATTATGCTTTCTAAGAAAATCTGCATAAAATTTAGATGTTTTGCGCATGCAGCTTCAGAACAATGTCTTCTGGAAGATAGATATAAAGAAGTGAAATTCATGAATATAAAATCCTGAAATGCAAAGTATCTTGAAAAACCTCAGAAGAATTTTCACAGCAGATTTTAAGTATTCAAAATATCTGTCAAAGCCATACTGATGTTAACAGATTATGTGGTTCAGCTATGATTAAAATCTCCTGCCTTGACGAATTGTGATCATTTTATTTGTCAGGACACTCATTAACTAGTATGATGTCACCTTTTCGGCACATTTCCTTGAGCTAGTATGTACTGTTTCTAATTATAGTAATTAGTGGCCGAACACATTTTCCAGAGGTATCATTTCATATTGAAATGAGCACCTGTACATCAGCCAAGATATTTATTTTTGTTAAGTTATACTGTTATCAATGTTGCTTAACTCCTTCCAGTTAAGTTTACACGTATTTGCTTCTTAACATCTCTGAGTCACTGAACATTTAATCGACTTACATTTGTTGATTATCTATCTTCTCATGTCACTGCTTTGCCCCTGCTTCTTTTATACTGATGCAAAAGCAACCAAAATTCATGCATTTCTTTGCAAGAATTTTACGGTGACTCACTCATGGTTCAGTTTGACGTTACTAAAAGCAGTTGACAATATTTCATGGTGCCCTTAAATTCAAACACATCCATGAAAAATGTGGTAATGATTTTAAGCATTCTGTTCATTTTGCAGCTATATTTTGTTTATTTTAAGGGTTACATAGTAACTATGATTTAATATGCAGCTAACTAATTTACAATACATGTACATAGATGTCCTAAAATATCCGCAAACTAATTTATGACGGAATAAATGAATTGATACATGTTACAAATATTATGCCCACCACAATGCTGCTCTTCATGTATTATCCTTTAGATTCTCGCCGTTGATTAAGCTGAATTGATTGACCACTATCGACAGATAGGCTCCAGCGTATGAAGCAAGGGATGCTGAGTCCGAGTTTCATTGGGAAAAATATCGGTCACCTGGATTCTTGTGCATTCAACTACTTTTTCACAAATGAGACGGAACTCGTCTCTGAGGTTTCAATGGTAACCTTCATCCATCATCCGTATCAAATTGTGCCGCTGTGCAAAAACTGATTACAAAAACCACATAACACCATTCTTTTCATCACAGAAATCATATTTTAAAAGCTTTAAAAGTTTTTTCATGTAAATTCAAAACAAGACATAAAAACGAACAATCGTGTTTTAATTAGGTCCTGTTCAGACTGTAATATAAGGGGCTAATTATAGATTTGTGTGATTTCGCTAACAATTCATTCATTATTTTTCATAACGGTTCGTTTTCGTTTACTCTAATGAATGGATTATAAATCCTGTGAGATGGTCTGCCCTTTACATATTTTTAGTGAGTGTCTATCAAAACATTGCTCTGTTTGTGGTTAACAGGTATGCTTTTCATTCATCCTATGAAGTAGTGCTTATAAATAATGAAATGTACTTAATTATCTGCAAACGTAAGTTTAAACATCACTTATCAAACTGACTCCCGTAAACTGTAACTGAAAAACAAGGTATCACCTCTTAAGAAGTTAAATGCTTAACCTTTTCTTACTAGAACTTCATTGTTAGGAAAGCCATCCATGAACAATGATTACCTTCGCTTGTTTTGTACAGACCAACTTAAAAAGTCGTTCGGTTGTTCTGTTTGCGGTACACCACATTAACACCAGCAATGTAGTCAACTATGAGATAGTAGGAAAGATTGAAGGGTAATATGAGTATGATAATATTTTGATGTTTTCCAAGCTATGAGTCTTGTTCTTGGACGTTTTATGAGCGGACTACTTTAGAGTTTTAAGATACTAAAACGGTGTTACGTAATTAGATTTTGTTGAATTCAGTAGACTTCAGAAACAAATATCTTAATTAAGCAATATATTTTGATGACTCCGTGTCAGATGTCAGCGATATGAGTGGTGCAACTAAGAGAGTTGATAACGTCAGTCTTGAAGGCTTTGAAGTAACAGTTCTGTGCTTTAAATTTCTTCATTCTACTTCAAACTAATACTGACCAGTGAGAGTGTGTTGTAACTGCTCATACCAACTGCTGTGATGCTTCATGAAGCTTTTTAACTCTCAATCATCTAGTCTCTCTGAAATGTCTAGAAGATTTGTTCCCAGAAAAAAACTATTTTAGCATTATACAGTTGTGTTACAATATGTTTACTTAGCTGCTATCTTTGTTCCACATTGATAACAGTCGTTATGTGTAAGATTATATGTCTGAAAAGTACTTTATCACTCTTCAATTTCTTTGACAGAAATTGACCACTGAATAACAATTTCTTTTTTGAATCCATTTAAATAGTAGTGCTATTATGACTTCGGATCTAACTTTTGAGTATATACTCCATTTGTGAGCCTTGATACTAATACATATGAAACTACTGTACTACCATTCCCCTCCTGTTATATTATTTTCATACGGAAGCATCTATCAGCTTGAAGGAAGTGAAGAATCTTTTCTCCTTTGACTTAAAGTAAATGAAAGTTAGTTGTTTGAAAACAAATATTGTTTACAGGTCTAGTATAATTTCATAAAATGTTCCTTTCTTCTTATAATATATGAAATAAATTTGCATAATTTTTACTTTTATTTATTTTCAGTATTATCAGGAGGTCCATTAAGTTCAGAATATAAATTAGCACAATTTCATCTACACTGGGGATCTGGTAATAATTGGGGTTCGGAGCACTTGATCAATGGTATAAGTTGTCCATCGGAATTACACTGTGTGTTTATCAATACTAAATATGGCGCAATGGAGACTGCTATGACATATTCCGATGGATTGTCCGTTTTAGGCGTATTTTTTCAAGTAAGTTAGCTCAGTGGTAAAATTTTCTCATTAAGTTATCTTGTTAAATGTAGTCTCTGTTTACCGATGCAACCACTTTGGATGCTTAGAAAGAGATTATTTCTTTACGTAAAGGTAAATACCACAGAGCTAATAAGAGCAGAATTATGAATTTGTGAGGAAGGCGTTCACAAATGTCAACATAATTTCTCTCAGTAGATTAACAGAAGTTGAACTGTTCATCTATTCCGAAGCTAACTTGTCTAAGTGAAAGATGACTATGTATTTACATACATATGAGCAAATGTCTAAACAGCCATTATTCAAGCCATATTTGTCCGTTTAAAAAAAATTTGTTCCTTAAAACACAGGATCAAGCAACCATTTAATAGCTGTTCAACTCACATTCTTTTTCTGAATAGATGGTTTTATGTATCATTGAAGTGGTTATATACTGTGACAAAACAGAAAACAACTCTTTGTCATATTTTACTCTCTAAATATTCATCATGTTTTATCACCGGGCTGAACAACTTAATTAACATTTCTATGAGATAATTAAGTTTGGTGACGTTGAATATTCATCAGTTGTCGGCGGACAAAGTATTACATCACATGTAGACCTCTATGATCGCAAATTTTAGAAAAAGGCATGTGGTAAATGAATTCTTGTTGAAGGCTTACTATGAGACCTTCAGTTGACTTAGTTAAGTTTCAGCTGTTCGAATGAGATTGAATTCCTTCCTACTAGTCTTAATATTGGTTGTAGGAATGCTAGGTCTCTGAATGTTCTCTTCTAGCTTCTTGTCAAAATCAACGTCTTGGTAGTAGGACTAGAAAAACATGTATTGTTTTCCTGATTTCTTTTCAGAAATTATTTTGCACTAACCAGTGAATACACCAACTGGTGGCAAATTTCTTATTGGTATTTGCACCTTAACAGAATTAGGAGGGTCACGTTAGAAATATTTTGCTTACAGGTGGAACCAAATATTTCAGCCAGAAGAACATATGTCGAAGTTGAAAGGTGTCAGTGGCGAAAGAGTCTGCTTTTACGTCATCCTTGACATAAACTTGAAATCACACAATGACAACATCCTGAGCCACTGCATAACTGGGACATACAAGAAACAATAACCCCTAGTCATTTGATCGTGGTGATTTGACAGCTACTCTCAAGTTATCAAAGTTCTAGAATGCAACTGGTCTGCTTGTTTTTCTCACAGGTGTTACATCACCCTCATCTGCATAACCTGATTAGTATGGCCTATGTGCATCTGTCTCTACATTCATACCTATTTGTTAAATTATTTCTACACGTGGTGTGTTCTCATATACCGGTGGTACACTCAATTAATAAAAATAGGATACCTTTTGCAAATGAAAAAGGTATAACCTCTAGCTGGAAGCAATTAGATTATGAGTAAACGATTACACCGTCAAACAGTGTGATCACTTGGAAATGTTAATACGTATTAAGGTTGTTATAAACCAAAGATAATATTCAGCAATTTCAGTGACTGTCACATATATAATTTGAGAGTAATTGAGATGAGTGTTTTTTGATATTATTACTGAATATTGTTTTTGATTTTCATATTGTCTAACTGATGTGAGTTAGAAACAATTAAGAGGTTATTGCCACTGTATAAGTGTATGTAGACCAGGTTTAAAGTCAGAAAGTTTTAATTCTATAGCAGATTCATTAGTGTGACTTTTAGCTGGTTGTCAAAAGGATTAGTTACATATGCAAGGTTAAAGATCTCTCAGCAAATTAATCAATTATCATTTATATTCGAAGGGTGACTTGTTCATCTAAATGATAAAATCTTCTAGCGTAATTTTACTAATAGGATTTAACTCGTGAGTCATCTGCAGTAGAAGTTTAAAGTCAGCGGTGTTGAGGTTACTTGTTGAGTTTATGTGATAAACCAGTAGGTTTATAACTTTTACAGTTGTTAACCGATACCTTCCCAATGATGTTTGATGAAATGGTTTGTTAGTTTCAAATTCAAGTTGAAACTTGATTATCTGAATTCTATTATACTGTTATTTTAACTGTACTATTTTTAGCTGGGTAAATCATCAAATAATGCATTAAAACGATTATGCGCTCTACTGAAGTCGACAAAGAAGGGGGAAAGTAAAGAAATTCAACCAATGCTTGATATAAATAGTCTTTTGCCGAGTAAGTAGTATTTTCAGTGGTCTGTATAAAACATGTAAAGACCTGCGCCATATTCTTTACATATATATATATATATATATATATATATATATATATATATATATATATATATATATATATATATATATATATATATATATATAATATATTCAGTGGATCCATCCCACTGTCGTTTTTCACCATTATTATTAACAATGTGAATGAATTGATCATCCACTAATTCGGTAATGACGTTCATGTGTTTTTACCCCCAGTAGATAAGTGATCTACAGTTACTTGTGCTAACATTCATGGACACGGTTTATTCAATATAAGAAGTGATAAATATATACGGATTAGTCGTTGATATAAATATGTGTGCATGATTCAGACCGTTAACCAATCTTAATACTTGATATTATTTAAAGTTAGTAAATACCTGTTCATCACTGCCAACTGACAAGTTTCACTAATATTTTTATTTAACGTTTGACAAAACAAAGAACTTAGTTGACTGACTTAAGGTGGTTTAGAAATTCCTATTATCTAATCAAATAAGAATCATCTAACCAAGAGTCATTACCTTTATCGATACTGATTCTGTCTGTCATAGCTCTTACAACAATTCCGGTTTGACAGGTTTAAATTCATCTCATCCGTCATCATTTCATTGATCGGATGAAACGTCAGTTACGTTTATTTGCAGTCAGCCACTGGAATAGTATTCTACTGTGACAAACATTCTTATTAGTGTAATTTAATTTATTGTATTTTACATTAAACCGTACCCTGATAGACTGGTGTTCGACTTTATTTAAATATACCCAGATAGAATTCCAGGTGTGCTGTTTCTAAGGTATATGGACTGCTACATTTGCTTATATACGTGTATCTATTGGCTTGCTTAAATCGAAACTGAAGTAACGAAATTAATCAGTGGCATCAAACAATTTATTTTTACGATTACATGCCAGGCGTTAGTTGATAAGGACAGGAAAATATTTCTTACTTATGATTCTGAACAAGTATTTGTGTAGAATATATTTCTATAAATGAATTGGACACACGGATGTATTGCTTCCTCATCATTTCTTTATAAAAAGGATCCTTCATCAGCAGTTGATGAACCATTTTATGGCTAATGAATGAATAACAAAATGCCAAAGAAAGCGGAGCGAATCGCTGTCCAGCAATATCATTTCTCAAAACTTTATTCATGTGATTGGCAGAAACTAATTAGAACCTAGATAGATAAGTGTATTGAATTCGAAGAATATATTATGAAGTAGAAACAGTAATGTATAAAGGTTTGAATAAAGGCTTGGAATTTAGAAAACATATAGCAAAGGGTAAGTAGTATAGGAATTATATGATTAACTAAATAGTGGAAAGCACCACTTAAAAGTGCAACATCTGAAACAACAAGATATAAGTCTCAGAAATGTGTCTAACATTTGTATACATAACTTGAGGTTAAAGATTATCACCTGTAGCTCATGATTTCTCCTCATATGGATTATGCAAGCCTAGATAGTTTTAATTAATAGTGAAATATTTTGGAAATTACTCTGAAGAAGCAGCTCGGTTTTCATTTCATTATTTCTCATAAAATATTTTGTTATATCTTACAATTCTTGTCCTCATTCTCCCCGCCTCCCTTAAAGTAATATTTATATTGCACTATATTTTTGGAGCATATCCTCATATCTCATAAATAATCTCAGAAAACAACAAAATTCTGCTAACTGTTATATTTTCATTCCATCGTACTGTATCAGAGTTTGGTCAGCAGACAGCTACTTATGTCTTCTTCACAATAGTCATAAATAAGTATCACCAGCTAAGTTTTATGCATATTCATATGCGTAAAAATAAGATACGGTAGAAAACCAAGTGATTTAAGCTCTGCCTAATAAGTCTACTTATTATTTATGCGTAATAAGAGAAAGAGTAAACTTACTGATAAAAAAATTTGAAGGCCCACAACGAAAAATATTCTTTTCAATGAATTCTCATAAGGTTTTATGATCATAAAACGGAACTGTTCAGCATAATAACAGATCATGTTAGCAACAAATGGACTTAATGCAGATAAGAGATTGTCAGTATATCGATTTTGAAGCCTACAGGTTTGTGGAGATTTATTTATTGATTTCAAGTTGGTACTCATCACCGACTGACATCAGTTGAAGGAAAACAGGAAACCTGTGAACACTGAACAGCTGTTTCTTCTTAGTGTGTGACTCCTCAGCATTGGATCCGTGGTGAACCAGCAACTTCCCACAAACCTCCAAATTGAATTACCATCTAGTGTGAGTTAGTGCATTGCTTCAAGGTGAGATTTCTGAAGTTCTAATGCGAAGTCTCAACCTGTAGAGGGTAACCAAGTGGCAGTTGAGGATAGCTAGTCAACGACGGGATTGGATGGAGATCATACTACATCGTGAACTGACAGAACAGGAAATATGAACCATTGGATTCTGACCCAGAGGCCAAACGATAACGTGGTGGTCACGGAAGCCGAAAATCATGGGCATGATTCCAGATGGGGTCAGGGTGCGCACTGCTAAGCAGTGCAGTACTAAAACGAAACAGCTGTTCAGTGTTCTCAGGTTTTCAGTGGTTCTCCAACTATTGTCAGCCAGTGATGAGTATCAACCTGATATCAATTTTCTCTCTCTAAATTCATTGATGCTAAAATAACTTATAGAAGGTTAAAGGAAGTAGTAACACCTGAATCTGCTCCTTCCCAATGTAGAATTCAGATTTTGTATATCACATCACTACAGTGATATGTGGTTTTAATCATTGGTAGGAGATTTTATTCATAAACTCATTCAAAACAAAAATTTACTAAAATATTATCACTCATCAGTACAGGGTAACTTCAACTTTTTTGATGCTAGACTACTGGGTTCGATTCTACTTGCCAGTATCTTCCAGTGCAATATACACGCCTGTTTAATTTTTGAGTTTGATCTGAAATAATGGGAAAAGTTGCCATCTGACTGTAGCATAATGAAGCAACATAAAACATATCGAAACCTGGAGGAAAGATAAAAAAAGACAATGTTGCTGAGAAGCCTATATATCTTAGACTATGTTTCAAATGGTGATGCGGCCGCGGATATTTTAACACATCAATTAAATAGAGCAGTCGAAAGAACGTTCAGTGCAGCGAAACGTTTTATCTTCTCAACCAAACCATTACCGACACACCGAACCGGGGATAGGTTACCTATGGCGGCCACTTCAATGTGCATTTATGAGTTCAACTGTTCCTGGGGAGCTAGTTACATGGGCCGTGCTCAAAGGGCTTAATCCATGCATGTTCGTGAACACGTGTCATCTTGGTTAGGGAAAGGAATGACAAAGAGCATCAACAATGCAATCCTGTCACATCTAGTAGATACCAGACATCAAGTTAAAGTAGATCACGCCTTTTCTGTGATATATCGTGTCTTTTGCAATCTCCCTAAAGATGTATGACTTCGTATCTTATTCATAGCCGAATCCATAGGGATCAATGCAAGAAAACCGGACCTATGCGTTCAAAAGAAATATGTACACCTACTTCGTTCACTTTGTCCCACAACAGGGTCGACACATTCTCTATGAACTTTCCTATCACAAATTACACATTTTAACCTCCCATTCCTCTCTTTTATATTGTGAATACTTTGATGAACATTCATTTCCTTGTGTCATTAGTTTTAAACCCTTTTTTATTCATACCAAAACCTGTAGTCATCTTCAAACGTGGCGTAATACTTCACATTTGTTATCCTTTATTTCGTTATAGTATTCACATGATTTTTATCCCACCTGAATATAACTCATCACTAAGTGATTATTACTTGACCCTTAGTAAACAAACACACACACGCATACACATAAATTCATATCACAATAAAAGTATATAAATAAGGAGTCCACACTAGGATGAAACAGCTGTCCAGTGCTCCCAGAGCTTCAATAGTTCCACAACTGATGTCAGTCCATGATGAACACTACCTTTAAATATAAATTAATCATCATCCGTAGATTTTGTCTCCTCATTTCGTAATTGTTCTGTCATTATTGATTTCATTGCACAACTAACACACTAAACTGGTAACAGTTCCACCATTCCATTCGATTTGATCTCCATTCACCCATAACACTAACTGTCTCAATATAGCGAAATTGTACATCATGCCTTACTTTGGCTATTGTAGTTCACTTATTCTCTTGGATTTATAACTGTAGAGCCTGAAAAAGAAGTTATCGAAAACAATTGTTTACCTAAATTATTTTTGTTCTGAATAATCTATGGGATCTTTATATAAATAAAACAAACTTGTTTGAATCTGACGGTAGACAGAAGAGCAGCAAACAATAATTCACGTAAAACAGAGACTAAAACGGAGATTAATACTTGTATCTCAGTTAGTAGAGGAATAGTCTGGTGATCTAAAGGCTGTTGGTTTCAAGTTGAGTGTGTAAAAAATACCTGTTTGCCTTCGTTAGTGGTACATACAGAAAAAACAATGCTTAACGGCTATAAAATAGGCATTCTGTTTTACAGCTGCGGGAATATACTGTCATAGTGAATGTCGTACGGATGCTTCGTTAATGACATCAAATAGAACAAATTAATATTCTTTTACAACTTCAATAAACCATTCACTTAGCATGTGTGGTGACTGATATGAAAGGGAAATGAAAGAATATGAGAAGGCAGAATTGCTTACCCCATAACTTAATGCATAAATGTGATTTTCATTTTAATAGAAAGTCTCAATTAACTTAAAAAACGCCAAAATACCTTCATTACAAGTGTAAGCAGTTCAATTAATCCAAGCAAGGATTAATATATATTACCAATAAATTCTAACTATTGGAGAAAAAGCTGCATCTTATTCTACCATAAGTAGTTAACTTAAATGAAGAACAACACAGTTAAACAATTTTTTTAAAAATAGAGTCGCATAATACTAATAGTACTTCGTCTTTTACTATGTCATAGCAAAAAATATGGTTAAAAAGTAATTGAATTTTACTTTCACTACACTTATTTAGGTTTCTGTTCTCCGTGTATAAAAGTGGAGGACAGAAGCGAAATACAAGTTATATTAGACAATGTCATTTAAATTTTTTCTGCTATCATGTCTTCGTTGAAGAGGCAATTGATTGTGTTTTAGGTAATTTATAATGTTATGCGTAATATTTATTCGTTTCAGATGACTGTTTTCCAGTTATTTATTATATTTGAAAAAATATATATCTGCGTGTTCATCTAACTTAATTATCGTTTATTCCGTGTACCAGCTATGTTCATTGCACTGACCATGTTATCGGCACATTCATACCTTTTATGCTGACAAAGCTGTATTCATGTGCTAACAATGATGCCATTATACATGAATATAGTGGTGCTGAGTTTTCACTTTTTAATCGATTGTAGCAACTGAATTCCTGTTTTAAGGTCCTGCCTCCCATTTCTGTGTTAGCTTAGGCTGTGCAGAAATGTAAAAGTCCCTAGTCATCCCGTATATAAGTCAGTTGTTCAGTTTTTAATCCACTTACGATTGCTGAAATCTCTTAGTTTATTAGAACTCTAAACAATAGAATCGCGGAGCAGTATTGTAGTCGAGAGGTAAAAAAGGAGGAGTAACGTACTCAGTATGGATCTGTGCTGCAAAACCTTAACAAATTGAAAATCTTATTCCGTGATCGAATAGTTAAGTACTCTACACCGTCTTTGGCACACTTTAAATTCTATTGCCTTAATTAAATAACATAACATTTTGTTCTATCTGTCTTACAACTACCGTGAAGCTATCTGACACTAACGTATGCAATAGTTGAGGATATGATGCTAATATGTAAACTATTTCCATCGCCGCAAGTTGAAATGCTCACAAACTTAACCAGTCCTCTTATGAATAAACTGAAGTGTAATAAAACATTGCTATTTCGCTGATTATACTGCATACAAACTACAATGTGATATCTATGGTTAGTAGTGAATTATAACCTCATTTTACACAGTTTCAACAGTTAGCTGTGAAACAGACTATGTTTGATTTATCATTAGTCTATCATCAAATTTATATTTTTGATATGTACTACAAAACAGTTTGGAAAGTGATATCAATATTTTATACGTGAACTGTGAAATTTTCAAAGAAACCAACTATTCAATCAAGTATTTATAGGTGTATATGTAAGTCGGTCATTGAGCACTGATCATTCATTCCTTCAAAATAATGGATTATTCTCTGTAGCCGAATATGACAAATTGATAATACACCTTCTTCGAACAATAAGAATAGTGAGTAGATGTTAAGTGTTGATTTCTGAGTTATCCTTTTTGTTAAGTTCATAAAATTATATTTTATATACAATTAATTAGTTTCATAGTCTACTACATGTGATGCATGAATAATTTAATTTTCACGAAAACAGCTTCAAATAAAACATACTAAATATTTCCAACCTGTCTATAAATGAGGTTATTGGAGAATACAGAAATTATTTTTCATGATATAGTAAGAGTATTTTTTTACTTCGAACTGAACAACAATTTCCATCGATTCGTTTTATCTACAATAGTAACAGTCAAGATAATTGCTTCGCCTTACTATTTTGTACATAGTAATACATGCGTGAAGTATGCATCCCACTGTGATAAAATAACATTTTAGTAAACAAAAGTACCTTGTCAACTGCATATGATATCAAAGTAAAAATAGTTTTATATCTACTGTTTGTATAAAACATAATATATATAGGTGGTTATTTTTACTGATCTCTTAAACCTTTTACAGCAATACCTTACAGTCTTCTGACACCATTTTAAGTCAGGTGTAGTTTTTCAGTCTTATATGAAGTCATCGGAATTAATACAGTGAAAATTACCACCCATAACTGATTAGTTTCATCACAGAATTTTTAAGTGAATAAAAACTGAATAACTTTGAAATGCATTCATGGATAGTTTATTCAGAAGCTTTGGATAGAAAGACTCCCTCAGCTCAAAGTAAAGACACATGCCCAGCATTATATTGTCTGTCATTCCAGATTGCAGTTTGAAAGAAACATTGGATCACTTGTTTTAAAACCTCGGTAAGTGTAAAATGCTGGCCAATGTCGTACACGGCTAAGATTTAACAAACTACCGTTTGGCAGTTTTCCAGTTCTCTTTTCTGTTTTTGAGGGTTAATTTAACTAACACTAACACGTGATGAAAAAATACTTAAGATCAAACACTTTTTCATAAATTGACCAAGCAAACTCACAAATGTCTGGAACTTTTTCTGATTAACCGTTTTAATGGTATATCAGTTCACTAGACATTATTTGTATACTGCATGGTCGAATTCGGCTTCACTTGTGCCTATTTTACGAGAATGGCTCCAGTTTTTCAGAACTCTATTATTTACGAATATGAACATAATAAATGTGTACTGGGTCAAACAGAGAAAGTTATTTTACAGTGAAGGGATCAGTTTATCAGTATAGCATTCTTAATAGACAGAAACTGGTGAAATATTTCCTATGAAACTGTGGATAATTTAGCTATACTAACTGAGGAAACCACAAAGATCCACTTTGCCTATGGTTGATGAAGACTTGAGGCATCATTCTGCTTCATACTTGTCCCTATCACAGGAAGTAGTTTTACCGCTTCTCGAAAAAGTGAGATTGATATTGACCAGTTCACTGATTTGAAGTTGACATTTCATAGAGAAGAAAACTCATTTTGCATTGGTTTGGTTTAGTGGTTTGAACAAAGTAAAAAGTGCATTGGATACCTGGTTTTCACTGCATAGAAACTGGTTTTCTTAACTTAGCCACCTATTAGTTAATGCTCTGGGCGTGGTGTATGACTGCCACTGGTTTGATAGACACGGTGTCTGGGATCTCGTGCTTAATGATCGATGTGAATCAATGAAGCAAGCGTTGGTTAGGTACATCGCCCTTATGAAGGTTTCGCATTTGAATAGTTTGAGGTATGTTGCAGCCTTTGTTTTGTATCAGGTGGGGTGTTTATGTGAATTGGGGTCGATCGAAGACACGCAAAAAAATCTCTATTCTTACTTAGTTTTGTCACAAACCTGCTAATGGTGGCCTCTGTCTTGTTTAACTTCACCGGGATCAACTCTATTACTAGAGACTTCGTATTAGACCCACAGTACTCAGATGACATAATCCTATGAAGAGGAATGAAGATGCTATTAGGATGCAGAGTTCTCTGGACGCCTTGAGCGTCAAATCAGGAATATGTGGGATGCATTTCTCACCAAGCAAATGAAAATTGTCGCTCCAGGATTGGTCCGCGTTGACGCCCCATCTGAGAGTTTGGAGTGAATTATTTGAACTCATTGATCACCTCACTTACTTAGGAAGTTGGATCAACCATCTCGTGTCAGTTGACGATTAAATCTGTGCGTAGGTATAAAAATCTTTGTTGGCCTTCTCTAAATTATACAACTTTTGTCCCCACCGTGATATCTGATTGTCTATTAGAAGCCAAGCGTACTATCATGCAGTTTGCTATGTTCTTCTATATGATTGGGAAACAGGGCGTTTGTAGATGAAGGATTTGAGATAGCTTCAGGTTTTTAACCACTTCAGTCTTTGTAATGTTGGTTGTGTTGTGGAACTATCACATCAGTAGAGTAGAATCCGTCTAAAGTTTGAGGTGAAAATGATAAGTGATTCGATGAGGTTGTAAATTTCCATCTACTTAGATGGTTTTGACATGTGTAATAAACGCATAGTTATCGTATCCATCTTTACTATGATTAGAACATAGGTAATATCGAGGCATCCGCACAAGAGCCCATATGCCAATAGAGATCGATCAACTGGGTCCCGTCAACGACGGTATAACACAAGCAATTATACTAACTTTACCCTTCACACAAGAAGTGACTGTTGTGGCTCAGTGGTGTAGTGAATAACGGTCTGGCGTTCAAAGCGATCGCTCACTAGTCCAAATCCTGGCGGGAACAACATCACTCATCGGGAGGCAGATGCACTTAGCTGATGAGTCCCAAATGGGATGAAATGCGCATCCTAGATTCCACTGCTAGCCACTATCCATCTTCAATACGTAGTTATGGTGTGGTGTGATATCAATTAAAGTAAGTTTAGTTTGGAAGGAGGTTAGGCATGGTCAGAATAACATGGCATTTGTGCATGAAGCGTGTGACCTTTACTTTGAGCTATGCAGTGTAGTATGAACGTCTCGTTCGGGGTCTACTTGACAACCGAAATCGGTGACTGGAGACCAGGTGAATTCGCTCAGAGTCGATGTCAGTGGCACACATATATTCACACCTAATCTTTATCTTAATCGTCATGCCCAATTTCAGTATTGTTTTATCCTTTTTTGTTCTCCTTTTACGACCGACTAATTTGAGCTGCTTTCTTCTGTGCTTGTTAGTCTTTCAGCTTGCCATGTTGTATCCTGATATGTTGATATAAACTGAACCCCAACGCAGTGATTTCTGGTGCTATGTTGACCAAATATCTGGCAATGTATTCAGTCCTACGTAGAAACAGAGAGTGAGACAGTCAAATGTTAGCAGACGGCAGTAATTATCTGCAACCTGATCAAAGCTGATTGGTGTGAGAAAACAGATTCTTGTCAGCTATGATCACAGTTGGGAGCGAAAGCATCTCAAATGCAAAATAATTGGGAGCAGTGTTTCTTGGTGAAAGCGTAATAGATGGAGAAAGCATCTTCGAAATATATAATACTTGGCGATTATTTAGGCTTGCTGAAGATTCTAGTAAGAATAAGACGATGGTTATTGAGACCATTGCCGAAAAGAATGGGTCCTTGATATCTAGTTAGGAAGGGTGGCTGGAAATTTGAGTTCAACCGTCTGGAGAAGGGCTTCGAATGCCCACACCCATATCTAAGTCGCCTGGGATCCGGTGCAAAACTTAGTGGGGCATGGATGTTGGTCATAGGGCTCTTCTCAAAATTGAGACAGTTATTTCAAACCTAAAACAAGACAGAGCAGTGGGACCTGACTGTCTACCACCAGAATTATCTAACAAGCAAGGCTGAAAACTGCTGAGCAGACTAAAATAAATGTTAGCTAGTGTATGGGAATTATTGTAGTCGTATCAGACTGGTATAAACCATTAAGTGCTCCGGTGTGTTAGAAGGGAAGAAATTTTTCTTATGAAAACCATAAAGGGATCAGTTTGACCATTATCATGTTCAATATCGTAAACTTCCTATTTGTATAACTTCTAACGAGAGGTCAACAGCGGCAAACTCAAGCAAACCAGGCAGGTTTTATATCTAAGTGAGGATGCATCAATCAAAATTTTCACCCGCTGATAGATTTTGGAACAGAGATATACTTGTTGATGCCGGATACTGGCCATATATTTTTCGACTCAATGATGAAAATCTACACTGTTGACCGATAGTTTTTATCTCATTTTCGGACCTTCCAGGGAGTATCGGATAATTGCGCAATGCTAACCCAAGCTCTCTACTCAAACTTATGCAGCTATGCAAGGCTTTACAGAGAGTTTTCGCCTTCACTGGAGACAACTAGTGATACCGACCAGAGATATAAAGTATTACTACTCCTACTTAACTATGACTTTAAAGCTCTAACGGATATAACCTAAGTACCTCTGGCTTTTAAAAGGTTGATTTACTTTCTGGAGAGCTCCTGGTTAAACTGTAGTGTGCAGACAACATTTCCTTGTCTTAAGAAAACGGTAATATGGTGCAAAGTCTCTAAACGTTTTGAATAAAAACATGAGTATGTTTGGTATGCGTTTTGCACCTGTTAAATGTAAGATGATGAATGTAATAGGCCCCATCGGCACTGACTCCCAGTTGAAGGATAAGGAGTGAGGTAATAGATGTTGACCATTTTGCTAACTTGAGAAGCTACATCGGTTAAAATGGTTTGGTTGTTTGCTTAATGGTAGTAGTTGTTCAAAATAGTTGTTCGCCATTTGCCAAAGATATCTCTGGTGCCTGCCAGATACTAAACTATCTATTAACGGACGAATATAATGTTTTGGAGTTCATTTTGTCCTATTATACGGCTAGAGAATCATATCTCATATTCACTACATATAGAGAATCATCTGCCTGTGCCATGTTTACATAGCATTACTAGAAAAGTCAAACAAAAATGTCACATGAAGTAAATCTACAAGCGGATGCTCAACCAGTAAACGTGTTTGCTTTTATTTATCTGTGTCAATAAATACTGTAATCTGTAAGCGTTATGCTATTTGGACAATATTTATAGGAAAAATACCACAAAGTTACCATAAAAGACGTACATAACTCCTTTAAGTTTTTATTTGCCTATTATATCCAGTTGGTGTAACTTTCTGTACGTTGTGAATTTCATTTCTTCACTCTTCTCACTTCGTTCTAGTTTTTCAATCCATTTGTTCTCACCTCCTGATTTATTGACACTGTTTCCACAAAACATAAATCTGCTCATAAAAAAATTTAAATTTCAATAGACATGATTGTAATTATGTATGTGTTCATTTTTATCTGTTCCGTATTGAAATATCTAGATTATTCCATGTACAGATATATTATGCCTGAATTTATCTTTACCTAATTTACACTCTACACTTGGTTTTCTACCGTTTCATTTGTTTGTACATTTATTTGTCTCTATAGAATGAAACTGAGGGAATTGTGCGTTCGCTAGTGAATTGCTTCATCTGTTATTATTGTTTTGTTGTTCGCAAGTACATTTGAGGGATTAGGAGCCAGTGAAAGAGAGAAAGAAAACATTAACAACATTTCATTGATTGTAGAATAAAATTAAAGTATTATCTACCTTAGTTGAGTCTCAACTTAGTTTTCGAAAAGTGATTAAGTCACTTAACGAACAAATGCACAAAAACTAGTCTTAATAGTAAGCCACAAGTACTATATATATATATATATATATATATATATATATATATATATATATATATATATATATATATATATATATATATATATACATAAAGGCAAGAGATTACGTTATTTGCAGCGAAGGGTTTGGAAAAAATTAAGTTTGACATTTAGTGATAAAGTGTCTTATTATCAAACTTTGCAACTGTATCATTTTTAAATTTTACTCAGATAGCGATGTGTTATTTAAAGCTGTTTCTGTGTTTGACCAAAGTTTCGGCCATACTCAAAAGAAATCTTTATCCCTTTATATGCCTGCGTGATACATAATCACTGTTTATCCGTTTGACTATCTGAGATGGCCGTGGTTGGCAGACTTGTATTGACACTGGATGAGGATTGAAGGTGAAATGAAAATGCAGGCCACAGCAGGATATGAAACAGTGACCTCCGAGTTACCGGGCGGGTACTTTACCAGCTGAGCTACGAGATATTCAAACCGGTGATCAACATGATGCTCCCCCTTTGTGATTCAGAGTGATATGGATTGGGATGAGAAGTCCCAATTAGGGAACCAGTGTGAGTACTACCAAGCAATAGTAACCGATCACAAATTGACATAGCAGTTCGGCAAAACTGTGTCTCGTACCTCAGTTGGTAGATAACTGGGCAGGTGACCGGATGTCGCCGGTTCGGTTCCTACCACGTCCAAGATCTTCATCCCATCTTCAAACACCACCCAGTGTCAACACAATTATTAGTTTTGATGCTTTATATTATGTTACGAACAGTTTTCGCAGATCAACTCACTTTTTTGGCTTTTTTTATGCTAACTAGCAGTCAACAGTTTTAGTTATTGTATTCTTGATTGTTTTCCTCAAAATATCTCTAAATATTTGCTGTGACTTGTTTTGTTTGGTCTTCTTTTTGAAGTGAAATTGACCGGCACTTGTTTAAGTGCTAGAATAATTGACAGGTGAGGATTTGTTTAGGTTCTTACAATACATTAGTTGGCACTTGCCGTATTCACTTTCTATTACTCCGATCCACAATAATGCTGATGTATTTTTCACAGACCATGCGTTTACTTAATCTAAATAAAAGTAACGAGACAATAAAAAAAGATATGCAATATTGACAAATGAGTTACTGAAAGTGTGTATCTATGTTTTAAGAAGTTCTCGGTTTAATTTTACTGATTGTAGATAACTTTTGTTTTCATTTTATGTGAATTCAATAAATCAATAAAAAAGGGATCACATTTTCCTAGCCATAATTGTGTACCAACGATATTTGTAATTTCCCGTTACTGTACAGACCCGAATCGCTCGATGTTGTTAACTCGATAATACCGGATATTTATGGTATTATATTGATCTCGAAGACTAGGAGAGAAATTCAGAACGGGAGCTGCACAAGAGGTGGTTATCATATCCCTGTGGTCTAGTGGATAACGCTATGGCGTTTGAGGTGAAGGGTACTGGGCTCCAGACTCAATGGAAACAACAGTCAATGAAGTGCAGGTGCATCCGGCCAACGAGTCCAATATGGGACGAAACGCGCGTCCTAGTGCAAGTCAACAAGACCAATATAACATAGCTTTGTACTGTTTTTGAGGTGACGTAGTAGTATTAGAAGTAACGGGTACTTTGTCTAGCTCCCAAATGACAATACAGATACGCGTGTACACACAAGTTGCAACTTAACTCGAATAGCATAGCTCAGGCACACCAAACTTCAGTAACATTATCTGCCTACATAGTGGGAAATAGTTACTACATAGGGTATTTAATCATCTCCAGTCACTTTCACATCTCTAGTGCTTTAGATTTCACCTTTCGTTCAGTTTTTTGTTTATCTTAATTTCCATTGTACTTTTTCCATGTGTAGGCGATTTGTCCAGATACTATACATATTCAGGATCACTTACAACTCCTCCGTGTAGTGAATGTGTCACTTGGATAGTTCTGGATGAACCTGTAGTCATGAGTATAGACCAAGTGAGTTTTACATCTGGATGCTATGAGATGGTTTGATCAAGTTTTATTTCCTTAAAATATCCAGTTATATTTGATAATTCATTGACATAAAAGTGTTTAAAGCCTTCACTTTTCAGTGTATAATATATACGGGCATAAACAGTGAATATTATTATCATGAGCAAATTACAGGTGTGGTTTCATTAGTAAAAGTATTTCACTTACCAGAGGCATTTTTCAGAAAACGTTATCCTAATCTTTTTATTAGAAAACTGGTGTATATGTATTAATAAAGGCTACATCATCGAACTGACGCTGCTGGTGTGAGTCATTTTTCAAAGAAACTTTCATATGAGAAAATGAAAACCAGTTTTGTTCAGCTTCATATTACATATAATCGATGAGATTTCTACATTTACTGATCAGCTTTCTGGAGATGATCTTATTGAACTCATATACTACAATCAATGTGGAAAATCAATTCATCCTGAAAATCTTTTCCTACTTGCTTGGATGAAAATGAACAAGGAAAAACGCGGTATGAATACGGAAGATCATTTGAATATTTTCTAGATAAATAAAAGTTTCCGGATGATGTCGACTAATAATACGTAGGAGGACAATTGTTATGCGTCAAGACTTAGTTAAAGAACATGATGTAAATATTGGTGTAATGTCTTCATTAGAAACATAGAATAGGCAATACTAAGTGAGATTGAGACCAAAATTCTAGGACAAGAAGAAATTTGTCAGCCAGTGAGGAACTTAATCTGTAATGATCGACGTGTACACGGTCAATCCATATGAACTCATTACCTTTACAAAGTATCATGACTACCGATATTTGATGAAGTAAGAAGGTTATGCCACTATTTCATAAATTCATTGATTATTCCTTTGAGGCAGTTAATTAGGTTCCAGTCTTCCTTACCGTGGTCTTTGAACTGTCAGGAAGTGTATGTCTATGATGAGATTAGTCAAAGGGGTACAGCCTGGTCATAATAAAGTAGACGAGTACATTTTCAATATTTTTGACTTAGAATATTTTATAACATTGTTTTTATGTTACCTCTTTACTCACATTCATCTCTGTGTCTATTGTAACACATTTTGTTTCAGTTAATCTACTTTTGTGAGGTTTTATAATATGGAACAATCTAAGCAAATATCCTTCGCTGTGATGTTATGCATCACTATATGTGTGAAATGAACGTTTTCAATAATTTTTAATTGATAATTACTTAACGTCTTTTTTGACAGGGAAATAAAAAGTAGTAAGCTATCACCTACTGAAAACTGTGGAACCATCATTTGTGATCCGTTTTGTTTACTCACGTTAAACTTCTGTTTAGTGTTGGTGATTGCCCGACATTGAATATTTATACCCTATGCATACATTGTACGCGATCGTTTTCACCATGTCTATTTTAGTATCACTGTTCCGATAAAGAACAATGTGGACTATTTTATTGGATAAATGCTTGTTGAAAATCAACTGAGCATCAGACTGTTGTCTCACAGGCATTGGAACATACTGAGTGCATTTTATGTTAGATCGATTTAAAAATACTCCCCAATGATTCACTCTATTGCAGTAGGTTAGGAATTGTTCCCGCCTGTATGTGCACTACTTAACTATCAAATTCACGCTTATTTTTGAAGGTAATGGTAGTAATATCTAGAAAGTGTGACTGATTGAATTTCGTTTACATTGACAGTTAAGCAGTTCACGCTTAGTTTTAATATTTCCTTCATTTTACTGGTCAGTTCTTATTTTGTTAATGTGGAAAAAGGAAAGCGGATTTTCAGATGAATCCTAAAACCAAACATAGTTATGTATCTAGGTCGCAGACCAGTGATAATTAGGTAGAATGTTGGAACTTGCATTTATTTTATTGTTATTCATTAGTGTATTCAGCCACGATAAATTCTTATGATTTCCATCCATTCCCATTTAATGCAATGAAGTTTGATTCCAGTGGATTATGGGCAAACTCTTATCAAATGGCAGTAAAATTGCTTGTAGTACCTTTAGTTAGTCAGGTATAATATCTAGTAAGCAATTGTTTATCATACCATAGATAAGAATAAGGTTATTTTTAAGATAGTGTTTTGCCACCTTGTTAAAAAGCCACAAGACTAACGTGAACGATATTATACACTGACACTGGATGGTGACTGAAGGTGAAGTAAGTATCTGGGCGGTAGCAGGATTTAAAGCAGCAACCACCGGATTTCCGGTCTGATGCTCTACCAGCTGGGCTACAAGTCAACTAAACTATGTTTATATCTGATAGTTAGACTGATAGACATGATATACAACCGAGATTTGAGCTGTACACAGGTAATTAGTGACATGACTTTATTTTAACTTAAGGAAATAATGATTGAAGTTGAAATAAGTCCTCAACAGTGACGGGATTACAAGTAACAGGTTATTGGCTGTGTGCTATACAGATTGAACTACGGAATCTAATTGTTAATCAAAGCGTGAAAATGTTTCAAGTATAGGGGAAACTGTTTACTAAATACCTTCATATCACTTAACCAGCTCAGCTGAGTTCTTTCTTGCATTCGAATTCAGTATAGTGTAATTCCAGAATGAAAAATATGAAAATATAAAAAATATTCGACACAAATGCAGTCAAGTGGATAGATTTTAATATTCGTTGATACATGCTTATTTCACAGTGAAGATGTTGATTACACCAAGAAAAAGCATTTATTAAACATAGCTACTGAAATCCATAGCCATTATTCTCAAAGCATTAAAACATGTAGTAAAGTGAGACTTGATTTGTAGCTAATCATCCACGTAGTTAAGTGCATTATAACGCTTATAAGTCCTCTTGAGTTATTCTGCTGCTTAAAAGCTATAAAAGTTTTGTTAGTACAGAAAGATCAATGCAACAAAGTGGTTGTTAAACTGTAACTTCTATTTTAGATGTTGATTTTATTTTTTAAGGAAAATTAATTATTGGGGATAGAAAATACTCAACTAAATAATGCACTAATTATAGCGAAACACTGAATTTACTGCAGTTGACTACATTTTTTTAAAATTGATAATGATTTATAACTTCCTACTAGTCTGTTCGTTTATTTGTAGTACCGGGAAAATAAGACATGAATGAGTTTTAAAGGTAAATATTTTTGGTTTATGATAGTCTGCTTTAGTATGGGATTGAGGAACTTAGCACTGATAACTACCATGCAAATTTATGGTTAGTTTAGGTTTCGTTTATTCAAGTTGTATTCTCTAAGATATCAGAACTGTTTTTGCTCCAAGTACCATCATTTCATTCGATAAAATATTTAGCAGACTGATAAAAATTATTAACGGATAGATTTTTTTCGTTTACTGCCAAGTAAAGAAATACAGTTTCTGCACTTCTGAAACGGTAGCTAATTTGATTGCTATTCTGACCAATAACGCTTGGCTGATTGAACGATATCAGACATTTCTTTATAATAAGAGTGTCATATAGGCAGTGTAGAAGTCTAAACATGGTTGCTGATCTGGATTACTGGTGTTACTACCACACAACTTCCTCTAAAATTGAAGTTTCTCAATCAAAATGCAATTTATTTGATGCTACATAGAATGAGTTGACAAAATGTATTTTAGAAGTCATCAACAAGTTGTATGCGTAGCGCAAACCACTTTCACTGTAGTTCTCATTTTGTAACCTATCAAATGATTATCCCAACTAACGTTTTATTTACCCTTCAGTGATTGAATGGGTAAGTACCATTCGGCTGTCTATTGATTAAAATATTCCGAGTCCTGAATAATTCCTAAACTTTCCAATTCTTAAGCTAAACTAGTCTTTAATTTACTTTCTGGTTTGCTAATACCTAAACAATTTTCGCTCAGCTAAATTATGTTCCTCGTTGCCTTGCTAGCTAACTATTGTCTACTTATTTTGTCACGAAATCTTTACTTCATGGTCTTAACACACATCTACTCAAGTTGTAAAATACCTTCTTATTTCTTAAGTAATTTCCACTCCAGTACTGTTCTCATAGTCACAAACTACTAATTATTGTCAACTAACAAATATTGACATTTTTATCCATACTAAAATGACGGGCTATTGTAAGCCTACAGAGGATGCTATCGCCCAAAATAAACTTGTTTCCTCCAATCATTTGATTTCATCTAAATTATACTGTTTGAAACAAATCAGATATTCACGCGAATAATCATAGTAATTAAGTCGTTTGCTGAGTCTTATTTGTCTTACATCTGTATCTGATCGTGATTGTCTTACACACGTGATTCCCCTCACTCTGCACGTGATTAGCCTCGAATATGCTTCTCCTGTCTTGTTTAACGAATTCACCCACAAAATGAGACATGCAATTCTCTCCGCCTAAACGCCTACGACAGAACACAAAGTCTGGTACTGCTGCTGTTTGTCAGGATATTTCAGACGATTTCATCAATCTGTTTATGTGACTGGTGAATTGCCCGACGAGAACACAGCACAATTTATGGAGGTGAAACAACCAATTTGAAGCAGGGAGATTGAGATATTGAACAATAATGGATTTCACTGAACACGAAAGTATTTCCGAGCCGTAAGTGATACATAAATGGATGAGAGGTCATTGGAAAGGTGTTGAACCGAACTATGCAGTGGTGTTGTTGATGAAGTCAGATGTGATGAAAGAACCTTGGGAATGAATAAAATAAATGAATCGATGACACATATGTGAGAGTCACGTTCTCCACTTTTTGGCAGATATAACACACTCTTTTTCTGCTTGAAGCCATTGGTCATTTTTACAATCTAGCCACTTGCTAAGTGATGTAGCTTTATGATGCACTATAATTCGGTGTTGGACATTGGGAGCCATTGAGAGGAGAGAGGTGGACCTATTTTCGCACCTCTTTATACAAATCAGCAAGGCACTTCTGCGACCATTGTTTAAATATTTTTAAGGTTTTTTCAAAATTTGTTGTGAGTCAGTGACCTGAGATATCATAGTCTATTTTAGTGATCATTAAGCATTTAATGTTTTACTTTACATGCTAGCAGAATATGCATACAACTCTGTTGTGTATCGGTTGCCTCTGTATTTGTTATTCAATCTTCTTTTTAAGGTATATTCAGATAATTGAGACTTTCTGACATATCTTAGCTTCGGCAAACCGGCGTTTCTGCTGCTAGGTGACTTTTGAAGGTGGACTGAAAACCTAGTTTCTCGCGAGACTCTAATTAGGGACCGCAGGTTATTGACCACTATCTGAGCTGCGAGACGTATCTGCTGACGAGATCTTCACTTCAGTCGCTAAAGGCTTAGCCTGGTTGCCATGTGGATTGGTAATTCATGACTGTTCGTTCATTGTAGTCACAATGGCTGCCCAGCCAAGCTTTTCATCTCGATCCAAATAAAGTTGAATTAGAGCGAGAAAGTTTCATATTGATTATCATTAAAAGTATCTGAGATAGCTGTGGTTTAGCAGACTGGTGCTATTATTACTTGGTGACGATGATGAAGTGAAAAACAAGATTACTGCTGGGTTTGAGCCAGTATCCTCCACGTTGAAGCCCGATACTCTACTATCAGAGTTACGGGACCCAGCATATTAAATGGTAAAACTATAGCGTTCAACAGTTGACTAACTGGTTACGCGGACTATTCAAGATTCCCCCTCAAGTGGTCTATAATATGCTTCTTTTTTGCCCTTATGTTTTCTCCTAGCTAAACAAACCTCAGTCTGAAGTGGACAAACTACGTTTGCTATTGATTGTAATACTTAATGACTCACTGAGTTCGAACAATGACTGTTACTAAACTTATTCAAACTATTAAGCGTAGATGCAGTTTTTAGGTTACTAGAATGTTGTATACATACTCTGCCGTAAATGAACTTGTCAATTTACCCGGAAATATGATCAAGTTCACATGAATAGGAACTTTTATGAGCTGACAAATAGTCGTTCGACAGTAATATCGAAACATGCACATAGATAACCAGTAAATTGACACTTTGTTCAAGTCTGCCTTCTGTCTTCCATGAAACTTCCGTTTTAGGGTTTGTTTTTACCTAAATATAAATCATGGACCTTTGTCTCAATATATATTTTGCATTAGAAAACTAAATACGCATTTAACTATTTTATTTTTTGTTAACAGCTTGAGACATTAAGAGAGATGCATGCTAATTGTGTCTCCTGTGGTAATACAGATAACTTCCGTCCAATCTGTCCGGTTGGTTCACGTTCTGTCAGATGTTCCTTTCGAGTGTAATCTGTTAACAAGACTCTGATCAAAGTCATTTATTGTGAGCAGAGCTGAAAAGCTAATGTTAATTGGTTGTAACCCAAGTAAAATATTATTTAACTATACCAAACAATAACATGTGTATACAAAATTTTAATTACAATCGACAGATGATCGGGAATAGTACTTCTACCAAAAAGTAGCAGTTAATGCATTGATAAAAATATACTGAAGAATATTTACCAGTTATTTTACAACTTTTATAACAATAAAACAAGTTACTATCATCAGTATTCCCAATAGAATTCCTATCAAATCACACCTTATTTTCTATCCATTAGACATTTTACACAGCAAAGCGATTACAATCATTCATATGTATCTGCATAGATTTGTGTTTTTCGCTTTCTCTTGAACAATTTGTTAAGGGTTTTCCCCCTTTTATTTAATCTTGAAAGTTTGTTCATCTGTTTACACTCAATCAATTTCTGTTAACCGTTCAGAAATACTCACATTGTCAATGCTGTTGTTATCATACTCGAAAGCTTTCTTTATCAATACCTATTGTAACTTAGAAATTTGCTTTCACTTAAAATTTGATAATCGAATAATATAGATACATTTTGTTGCCATGGCTGCACTCGTTTTAGTAAAGTTAATAGAACACATTATGTACAAGTGGGGACAGGTAAATCACAACACAAACTAGCCAAAATCGGTTTGCTTTAAAACAAGGAGTCAAAATGGAATCTGGAAGAAGCAGAAGACTATTATATGAAAATGGATTAGGAAAACACTAAAAATGACCGTACTATATAGCTTATAAACAGATAAAATCTCAGTGCTGATGGTGACAGTCTGATAGTTCTTCTTTCAACCACACAGATCGATAAAACTTTGACTACCAGTGACTAGTTTGAAAAAGGCCTTTTGTTTCGAAACCTTCTACTCACCTGTTACTTAAAACTTTAATAAGCAGTCAACTCTGTATTCCTTGTTGTAAGCATATAATGTCAGGAATTTTGTTTACTTGTGTCCTGACAAGACTCATGAAAAGCCAGACAAAGAATTTTATGAACCATGTGGATGACTTACGTGTATGCGAATCATTTCAAAAGTTAAGAGCGATTTCGAGTTGGAAAACTTCTAAACCTCTTTCGAATTGGTCAGCAGATCACACTGTAAAAAAAATTGCTAACTGAGAGAGATTAAAACGTCCACGTGAATACAGTTTTTGATTCCTCGTTAAGTTTACCAGTTTTATTGTTCACCTTTTACTGTTCTCTACTAACATACTATGTTCAAAGATACAATTAATGAATGCGCAAGAATGTAAAATACTTAACAAACCAGACAAATTATGAGTGACGGAATTGTTGATATTAAACCCATGTACAGAAGGTCGACACTTTTGGTTTTCTTATTCTGTTCATAAATAAGGAAATAAAGAAACATTTTGAACTGAGGTGATTTATGCTAAGAAAATCCAATAGGAGTGAGGATTTAAAAAAACTACTAGGTCCTGCTAGAGTAATAAGCAATTGAATCAATGCTACTGGATTTACAAGGGATGTATCACTCTTTGAAAGAAATTTCCTTTAAGACGGTTTTGTTGGAATTTAGAGAATCATTTTAGATTGCTACAAAAAAGTAGGTATATCACGACTTAAAATAATCCTTATTTTTTCTTATTATCATATTTATAAATCATTATTAATGAATCACCTCAGAAATATACAGTATGTTCATTTCATTAGGTTCTTTCTCCTTATATCTATGAGCCACTTAAAGTTTCTTAGCGATGACAGAAAAAAGCACACTCCTGTGATATCTAATTCATTAGTATTGTTCACTGAAGCAGAATAGCCAGCGCAATACAAATTCGTAATTTCCAATGAAAGTGAAGCGTTTCCTTTGATTTCTGTGCATTAAATCTTGGAGTAGTAATTCTGTATGGCGACATTCTCAAGTTTTTCAGGCAGATAAAATCAAAATAAATTGAGTATTGGACACTGACTGAACAATGTTTTTCAGCAACAGAATTTTGTAGGTAATGCGAATCTACTATTTTTAACTTTTCATGGTGTACAATATTGATCATCATAAACCTCAGCTGTGACAAGTTATCAGATATCAATGGTAAAAGTTACATACTTTAGAATGAGAATAAATAATTTTCTGTATGTTCCACTGTTATATTTTGATCACGTTATGCATAAGTGCAATTCTCTAAAGCTTATAAGCTCTGCGACATGAATGGTGAAATAATTCTTTAAACAAATCAAGTTTTCATATTCGTTCGTGTAGGTTGAATTCATTGAGAAAAATGAGTAAAATAGCTAAAATAGCAAAATAAATAAGTACATGATGTGACGTGATATTGTGATATGATTGTTGTGAACGCCTATGTACTGACATTCAAATACGCCTTCTTGAATATAGCCAGATCTACTATAACTTTGTCTGGTTGCTAATGTCGTACACACGTGATTCCACCAATTACGTCTTAACTATCACCTTGCACATGAGTCGTCTGGAATATGCTTCACCTGTCTCGTATAACGAATTCACCCACGAAAAGAGAAGTGAAATTTCATCTAAATTATACTGTTGAAACAAATCAGATATTCACGCGAATAATCATAGTAATTAAGTCGTTTGCTGAGTCTTATTTGTCTTACATCTGTATCTGATCGTGATTGTCTTACACACGTGATTCCCCTCACTCTGCACGTGATTAGCCTCGAATATGCTTCTCCTGTCTTGTTTAACGAATTCACCCACAAAATGAGACATGCAATTCTCTCCGCCTAAACGCCTACGACAGAACACAAAGTCTGGTACTGCTGCTGTTTGTCAGGATATTTCAGACGATTTCATCAATCTGTTTATGTGACTGGTGAATTGCCCGACGAGAACACAGCACAATTTATGGAGGTGAAACAACCAATTTGAAGCAGGGAGATTGAGATATTGAACAATAATGGATTTCACTGAACACGAAAGTATTTCCGAGCCGTAAGTGATACATAATGGATGAGAGGTCATTGGAAAGGTGTTGAACCGAACTATGCAGTGGTGTTGTTGATGAAGTCAGATGTGATGAAAGAACCTTGGGAATGAATAAAATAAATGAATCGATGACACATATGTGAGAGTCACGTTCTCCACTTTTTGGCAGATATAACACACTCTTTTTCTGCTTGAAGCCATTGGTCATTTTTACAATCTAGCCACTTGCTAAGTGATGTAGCTTTATGATGCACTATAATTCGGTGTTGGACATTGGGAGCCATTGAGAGGAGAGAGGTGGACCTATTTTTCGCACCTCTTTATACAAATCAGCAAGGCACTTCTGCGACCATGAGGTATGTGATATTCTTTTAATGTCGTCGAATCAGTCATATGTAAACGGTAAATGTTCAATTCCTGCATCCAATACACTAAGTACTACAACGTTATGTTGAAATTTTACTTGCATCAAAAATTTACCTGGCGGAATATCTTCTCGACTTGTAATTCATTGATGTTTAAATGTCTCTTAACTTTCCGAACTATTTCTTAGAGTTACTTTTTTGAAGATTATGATGTATAAGACGTGGGCACAGTGGACGGATGTTATTCCATATTAGATTTGCTTATTTGATGAATAACATTGATATAGCATTCTTTTCTAAATGACGTTTCGTGCTTAAATTATTGCTCATATTCATATTAATGTAATCACACTATTTTTTATATCTGATTTTTATAGTCCTGTCACCATATGGTATGTGTTTTATTGGCAGTTAAGTTTTTCAAACCTCTGGTATAGGTGTTGCGCCATGCATATTACATATGTTTTGTGTAGGTTCGATGAACAGAGATTCATTAATCAATCTCTGTCTGTACCTAGTTATTTTGGACTTAGGTACAGTGTTTTTATCCCACCCTCATTTGTGGCTGTGTAATAGTGCATGCGTTGTAATGGCCGAGTGTTTTCCTAGATTACTGATACTATTTGGGTCTGTCATTCTATATTTAACTATATTTAACTAAATTCGTATGTTCCGCTAATCTGAATGACCTCGGTCGGCTGGTTTGATCTGTTTATTTAACCTCACAGTCATTACACGGGATTGACTGACTGGATTATTTTGCTGAATTGGTTCTATCGGGTTTTTAAGCCAGCCGATAAAGCTTATCTCTGAGTAAGTTTGTAGGTTTAAACACTACGCTAATTCCAGCCTTGTTCAGAATCCTACGAAAGTTCCTGATATTCCTTCCTTATAGGGTAACACTGTGGAGGCATTGGACTCCTTTCTACTTGTGCTGTCGTTATTATTCGTTCTCGTGTTACTGTCATTATTTCGTCTCTTATGTGTCTGTACGAAGTTCGTTATAAACATTAGAGGATAATTACTAATTGGTTAACGCTTCTTTGGTGTGTTTCAATTCCTTTTTTAAGTTCTGGGAGTTACTGGTGAGTTTCCTAGCTCTATCATTTCAACATTTGACTAAACCCGCTCTTCCTGACATTGAACGAGATGACCTGAAGTCCAGAAACTTGTCGAAATGTGTTAGTTTTCTGTTGATAATAGTATCCACACCACCGTCTGTCTTTTATTTTACTCTTAATCTCATATAGGTAATTCTCCTTGTTCATTTATGCCTGTAGGTGAATTGGATTGCGTCCACTACTGAATGGGTGAGGAAACTGCTGACATGTTCGGATTTCAGCAGATTAAATGCATCATCCATATATCGCCACCATGTCTTAGATGGAGGATCGAAGGTTTGTAAAACCATATTTTCTCAACTGTCCATAAATATGCCTGCTTTGATTGGGGACATTGGCTATCCCAATGCTACTCCCTCTGTTTTTTAACATATTTTGTCCTGAAATTTAAGACTGTGGAGGTCCAAGACAACTTTACGCCTAATATGATTTCATCAACCAATGTCTTAGTTCTGTAAGTTCTGAGTCAATATTTGGTCTTTTTCTGACTGCCTCCAGTGCCATATTGATTGGTATTTTAGTATGAAGTCTTGCTACATCGGAAGCAACTATCTTTTTTATCCTTTTCCATATGTAGGTCATAAGGCTTGCAAGAATTACTAGTCTGATATTCCTAATAGTTCTAATAAAACAAAGTACCGACGCTTAGTACTTTGATTCAAGGTCTAATGGGATAACCTTAACAGTACCATAAATTCTGACACCTAAAGGTTCACATGAACTTATGCAGAGTTTGTACTGCACAGTTTGAGCGTATCCAAACATAAGGCCATTCTAAAATGTCAACATAATTTTAAAGTAAACAAGCTCATGAACTCATCAATAGTTTATCACAGCCATCATTCTTTAAGAACGATAATTTCTTGATTAGTTTGCACGTAACTTGAGAAGTTTTATACATAAACTGATGGGTAGATTAACTGGAGAGCAAGTTCTAATTTTATCCTTCACACAAATTGATTAAAATCTACATTATAATTAGATAACTTGATATACCAAGTTCTAATCATCTGATCCAAAACGAACCAGGTAATATGAATTCATTTTGCTCAGTTTAAATGGTAGTTTTTATCATTTTACTGTGATGCTGATAGACACTAGAAGAATACATCAACATATTAGATGAATTGATGAAATTTCCAGCTCCCTAATGTAACCAATTTTCTTAATCAGCTGTCGTGGGAACAGAAGATTTATCACCGATATCAGTTTTAAAATGATAAATAGTTTACTTTTTATCATTCAAGTCTTTTATTATCGTAAAATCAGATTGACAGCGTTTGCTTTGAGTACATGAGAACGGTATCCAGCTTCCATTTCTAACCTGAAGTTTGAGACTTATTTCGTCTTGTTAACACATCTAAAAAGTTAAATAGACTCTCTTTTCATTTCTCTGGTGTTATTTTACTCGGCGTTTTTATTACCTGCAGCTTTATAGGTTACTTCAAACCCATTAAGCTTATGAGTAATATCTTGTGCATTATGTTAGTCCTATAGCAAATCAAGTTATATGTAGTTTAGAACTGAAAAACCGTCGCCAACTTATCAGCCTAGCCAAAACTTTTGCTTCACAGTCTGTTGTGTTTGATTTTTTCTTGGAAAAGCTTAGTTTTGGGTCAAGCCGTCCCGCAATAAAAATTAAAAAAATGTATATAAATAAACTGACATATAGACTCACTGATTTTACAAATTAAAGTTGTTGTAATCTAGGCTTATATGAATGATAAGAATTATCTTTGTGGTATTTTTATGTAGCCAAGTTGATAGGCTACATTTTCAACTTTTTCAACAACCTGCTTGACTAAACATACATCAAAATGAAATCATTCACTGCATATATGAGCAGTAGTTAGCATTAGTTATTATCAAACGGTTATAATGTTTTCATAGGAAGCCTAGCAGCAATTCTCTCATTTATTGATACTTGTCAAATACCGAGAAATAGAATGGATATCATTTAATGATTCACTTGGTGTTGTAGCCATTCAACAGTTTTAGTCAGACTAACTCTTTCAAGTGTGCCTAGTTCTCGCATACCACTAGTTGATAACCTTTGGATTAATGGGATATATAACCGGACAGTGCGATCACATGCCAAAATAATGCTAAAACTTCAGTGTACACATGAAGGATAATTATCTACGTCCAGTTTCAACACAAAATAATTAACACAAAATGTTCCTTCCTTAAGAAAATACTTCGAAAAGATAGTGTCGACAAATTGCCAACAGTATGTGTACTTCTTGCGTAGTACTCATCAGGCCAAAAGTTTAATGTTTCCTGTCACAACGTTTCGGTTGTTTCTGCCAAGCTATATGTTATCTTTCAGTAAAATGAATCAATATTTATGGAAACGCACAGACTTTTTCCTGCCGTAGCTAGCCTTGTATAAAATGAATAAATATAGAAATGCTGTGCAATCTGTTTAGTGTTAAGAAACTACACGTCAATTCGGTAAATCTTTGAAATACTTCTTAACACTTTAACTACCTATTGGATTCTTTCCTTTTCATATGGATTTAGTACAGCATGTGTTAATTACTTAAAGTTCATATCAAATTCCTTATATTTATCTGACCTAACCAAAACTACCAGATAGTCATGAAAGCAGCGATAAGAAAGCTGGATGCATAAATTGTGAGAACGCACTGGTCCTATCACAGTTTTCAATTGTTTTTCTTAACTTCAAGTAAAATGAGTAGAAATTGTGATATGTAGAACCTGATTCAATGTTACTTTTCGAGAAGTTGCTTATCTCAAGATAACTACCTGGTGACTTGGTCGAATGAGTAACTGAAGAAATCAACCTAAGATGGATATTTTAATTTGTTATGTTGGCGTCAGTTCTGTATTTGCTGTGCTTATCTGTTTTCAACCAGAAAAAAAGTGTTTCCTGAGAACTGCAGTTGTACATCAGATTTTATAGTACACAGTCCAATCCAGTACGTGCTAGCTGGATTTCAAAACATCGACCAGCTTTAATTTCATCTGCATCTTTTTCTAATACGTGTATTCAAATTTGTGAGATACCATGAGTATTATTCAATCTGTTAGGACGTCATCCTAATAGCTAGTAAAATCTCAGTAATAATTTAACATGTGACATAATTTTCATCGGGACCACAGAACCCTATCTACGTTTACAGTAATACTACTTGTCGATGCATTTTCAGCAGAATTAGGAGGGTCTTACAGTTAGCAGTAGTCTTCCAGTTTAAGGGATCATACTGAAAAAAAAAAAAACCTTACAACCAGATAGTATAAATAGTCATCTGCATCTCTGGGGCTTCCGTTATGCTTAACTTATCAGAATGATCAAGAGGTGAATCTAATTAATTTCTATTCTTCCAGGTGTTGCATTAAAATCACACATATTCACTGTGCGTCCTACCCGAAATTGTTATAAAACTAATCTGAAACAGCTTCTTATCAATATATTGCCAATGAATATCCACATACAGTGATAGGCTTCTTTTTTTGGCATTTTTCCAGTCCCAAACTACTGTCCACGATTGTACTAAACGTTGGAATTGCTCATAAGAAATTCCAGACACTGTTTGTAAATACTTCTGACAAATATATCTATAACAAATTGATTCATTCCACAGTGCACAAACTTTTCAAGGACATAATTGTTCTATGATTCTGAACCACTATCTCAAAGGTGGTGTGTTTCTTTCCATCTAGGCCTTATCAGTCACAAGAATTCACACTTACAGAGTACTACTATCGTTAGCTTTGAAAATAACTTCAATGAAACGAGTTCTTTGAATAGTAAAATCATTTTCACAATAAATCTGTTTGATGTAAAAATTCAAGTTTCCTATTCAACAACTACAGATTAAAAATTATCATTTGACTATCTGAGATAACCGTAGTTCGTCAGACTAGTATTGATACTGGGTGATGATTGAAGGTGAGATGAAAATTTGGACCACTGTAGGATTCAAACCAGAGGCCGTCGGGCTTCTGGCCCGATGCCCTACCAACTGAGCTACGACGTCCACCTGCTGACCAGGTATCAACAAGCGTTTGCCCAACTACCATGTGAACTCTATTAAAAGTTCTACTCATACTTAAAAATGAATCCTTATGAATAAAAAGAAATTTGTATCAAGAAAAAAGTTTATCTTTCTCAGTGACAGTTTGCATACAACTATCGTTTTTGTGTTCCTTGAAATATAATTCGTGATTATCCATAAATGGTGTTCCTTTTCATGGTTGCTTTAATTGTTTTAATGAGCGCATAGTTTCTTTAGTGCTACATTTTATATTCTGATGGCATCATTATTTATCGAATTGAATGAATTAAGTTATCACCTATTCAGTGATATTTTTTCTGTATGTCAGTGACTTATGCATGGCAGTGTAATAAGTAAGACTTGTTGGACATTCAGATTTCAAGCCAACACCTGCCTATTTTTAGCTTTTTTCTGTTGATTCACAAACGCCACCTACCATTATTAGTGCAGAAACGTTAGCAGTAATTCACATTAGCTATCAATCTAGACACACGTATCGGCCTCCATGTATTTATTAGAAAATACCGTGGTAAAGTGTGTCTAATCAATTAACTGCTTTTTTGTTTCAAAGTTTTAGAAATTTGACTTCACCTAGTTTTTAACAGTCAACTCTCACATAAAGATTAGGCTTGTATCACATACTTTCTACATCTCTTATTTCATTGTTAGGTGTTAGACTGGATGAACAGAATAAAAAAGCATTTTGACAGGTAGAAGAATAATGCAATATAAGTCAGTTTTTAATAGTACAGAAGCTTGGCATGAGCTACTCAGTACCAAAACATAACTACAACTTCAAAATCAATATCTATAAGTGATTTCATTATGAATGACGATTACACATTGCTATTTGTAGCACAACTTTACAATTTGTGAACTTCAATGAAAATAGAGCATTCGATGCTACTCAGTGTTTTAAAAAACCAAGTGAAAAAGTGGAAGTTTATCTAAACTCATAGACTTTGTTGAGACACCCACAAGTCTTTGATAAATATCTGGCCCACAGTTAATTTGTTTTCAGCATTTTAGTGTTAAAGCTTTCCAGCTTCACTATAGAGGATTTGAATTCCCTCTTAAGCATGTTGCGATCCCCACTAACACTACCATTTTTCTCTTATCAATCCTTATAAACTTTTTAATGGATTTCGAAGGATAATTATTAAGAATTAGTGTCTCTGTGATGAAATTTCATTGCCTTACTTAGACTTTTTAACTTACTAGTTAAACTACTAGCCCGATTACTTAAACATTTTATCAAGCCTACTTTGACAGATAGTGTGAAGTGATGCGAAATTCAAACATTTATTCAAATAGATACTTAAAGTTCGAATAAGAAAGTGAAATACATCACAGAGACACTAATTCTTAATAATTATCCTTCGGAATCCATTAAAAGGTTTATAAGGACTTATAAGAGAAAAAATGGTAATGTTAGTGGGGATTGCAACATGCCTAAGAGGAAATTCAAATCCTCTATAGTGTTGCTCATATAAAAAAGGTTTATCGGAAGTTTACATAGAATTCTTAACAGTGTTAGGATCAGCATGACATCTGAACCCAGAAAATCGCTCAGAGAAAAACTTTGCAGACTAAAAGATTTTTTAGAAGCCAATTAAGAATAATAATCTAATCTACCAGATACCATCTAATGGTTGTGAGGTCAGGTATACAGGTCATAGCCGCCGATCTGGGTCAGTCAGAGTAGTAGAACACAAACACTTAGCGAAATATGCAATGGAAGAGCAGCGAAAATCTATGGAATATACCTCAAATGTCTTGACTCAACTTAGAATAGCGTAAACTTCCCTAACCTAGTGCAGTGAATCGCTTATCGACATTCACTGTTTCAGACCATCGATACCTAGAAAATCACTTAAGACTATTGAAATTAAACCAGATTTATCTATCTGACTGCTATGTTTGACGAAATATAACACTTGGAAACCAGAGTTAACTAGATTAGTCAACTGCATAATCCTTGGTAAGCTGAAACCGGTAATTTGTTTTTCAAGATTATATCGCATGAATATTATGTATTGCAACCAAAACGTTTTGCATGGTTCACTGACATTCTCTGTACCCAAAACAGTTAAAACATTCATATACCATCACGATCATGTGACCTTATCGACGAACAATACTGACTAGCGCTACTGTTTCACAACTGCTCTTATCTGATATCTGTAAATCATGCAATCCAGTGTGCAACTAAATGCGCTCTTTAACAAAGTACTACGGTCAAATATTATGGTTTTGATGCTTTCACATATTTCCTTGTCGCTCAAAGCGTAATAATTCGAGACAAGTGAAGAAGAATTACAAAACGGTGAACTTTGCTGTAATACTGGAACATGATATAATGCATTCTGTTAGTAAGTAGGATAGTAGAAAACAAGTATTGAGTCAGTATTGCTTCATAGACGTTTTTACAATGAACCCTAAAAGGAATACTATTTGAAAGTTAGAAAAAACCATTCTGAATGCTGTTTTTTCTTGAAACTTTATACTTTTCATTTCATTCTGAATGTGAAGTTAATATAGTCTCACCAATCATGTCACTTAACTACCTACAGCTCATACTGCATACTTTACGTCTGTTCTGCTCAAAGATCGGTGTAATTGCCTTAGGAATTATGTCATGTCATTACGTCGAAAAGTACTTCTCATTAGTCATAAACTGCATCATTAGAGATGTCTGTTTATTGAAATAAGCTGTCATTTCTGGTAGATATGCCTGTACCACGGTTTTCAAAATATCCAAGATATTTGAAGGTTTGGTGTTCCAGTATCTTTCTATATTTCGCAGTTGTACTATGAAAGTGCGACTGTCGGAATTCATAAATGAAGTCAGTAATGGATGTTTATCTCGTCGATCTCTGGGTGGTAGGTAAATGAACAACCTAATGTTGAATTCTTTTAGCATGGTATGCATAAAAAGTATTCCGCCGCGTGGTCTGAACCAGAAAAATATTACTCATGAATACTTTATGCATATAAATGTCACTACATTCATAAAATATTTCCTTCTACAGACGTTTATCCCCGGATTTATCTAGGAAACTGAGGAAGTTTCAAAAAATGCACCTCTTATTTCCTTTCTGTGGTTTCAACAAATAATCGAGTTATTTCTAGATGAAGCAAAGTAACATATACTATAAAGTGTAATAAAAATGGCAGCAGAATGAATCTTTTTCTTAGCGAAACTTATTTCCAATTTCAGACTTGGTGAAAACTAATATTTTTTCTTTTCGAAAATATAATAATTAAATGAAAATGTTAATTTTGAGCTTCTTCAGAATTAATTTATTTCGTTCTCTCGGTATTCGTAATGGGACAACAATGTTCACCAACTGATCATCTGATGACAGCTAATGTTACTATAAGGATCTGAAATCTGAGACCTTAGATACTGAATAGTTTCAACAGCTTTTAGGTCATAAACATCCGGGCCATAGTTGTTACGAATATCCTGGAAGAATTTGAGCTATGATGTATAAGTAAGATATAATATAACCCTTTCTGTGCTTGAGAAATTTAAACAAGATTTTGTTATAGGCTTTGCTGTGCATTCTACAGCTTCTTCAGTATAGGACTTGGGTTTTTAATGGACATCAAGATAGCGTTATTCCTTGTATCACACCGTCGTTGGTTGGGCCGAATTGGTCAGTCTCTGTTGGCATGTGGGTTCCTGTACGGATGCCTCGTTATTGCTTGTGTATATATAGTAATGATGCATAGTGGTTAGCAGCCGAATCCAGGATGTGCATTTCATCCCGTTTGGGACTCGTCAGCTGGATGTACCTGCTTCCCAGTGAGTGATGTTGTTCCTACCGGCCAAATCAAGGCATCCGCACAGGAGCCCATATGCCAACAGAGACTGACCAATCCGGTCCAATCAAGGATGATGTAATGCAAGTAATAACACTAGAACTATAGTCGTCACACAGGAAGTGGCTATCGTGGCTTGGTGGTGTAGTGAAGAACACCCTCCCGAGTTCAAACCCGGGTGGGAACAACATCAGTCACTGGAAGGCAGGTACATCCATCTGATGACATTGCAGAGAAATGGTTGTCCGGTAAACTTCATGAATAAATACATGGCGAGACGTAGAAAGATTATAAAGAAAGATAACGTGGTTAATAAATATTCACACCTTAGACTAAGTTTCAAAGGTAACATTTCAACTGACATTATAATAAGCCAAGTCAAAGGGTTTGTCAAAAGAGCATTCTTGCAGCAAAACGTCTGGGCAGCTTTTTAATAAAGCCATTTCTGACACAATGAACCAAAGATAGGTTGCAAATGTTGACCAGTTCAATGTATATTATGAGTTCATTTACATAGGCCATACTCAATGGGCTTTATCTATATGCGCTCGTGGATACGTACCAGCTTAGTTAGGGAAAGAAATGATAAAATGCATCAACAGTGCACTCCATTAACATATATTAGATACTGGATATCAAATCAATTTCGATTAAGCATTTTCTGTGAAATATAGTGCCCCTTGTAATCTCCCTAAGGGGGTATGACTATATTCCTTGTCCAAAGCCAAGGTCATTCGAATCAATAAAAAAACCTGTTCTGTGTACTCGAAGGAATCATCTGCATCCACTTTGTCTATCTTGACCTATAATAAGGTCAACAGGTTCTTTATGATCTTTTCCACCTTAAATTCCACATTTTAACCTCCCATTATTTAATTTCCATTCCATCTCATCTCGTGCTTTTACTTTGCCTGTTGCATATTACTAATCAACATTCATTCTCTTGTGATATTAGTTTTAGACCCTTGTTTGCTCACAAAATTACCATAAATCATTTTCAACCCTTACTTTATACTTCATACCCATTATTTCGTCTTCTTTTCACCCTATTTGAAAATAAATCTTCGCTACATAACGATTATTTAATCCTTAGTAAGCATACATATACACTTTCATAGTCTATATGGAAACATTTAACGAATCACTGTCATTCGATTTTCCCTCCTTATGCTGTGGTCGTTCTGTCTACATTGAACTGATTATGCAACTAACACCAAAGTGACTACTATTCCACCTGGTAAAAGCTTATCCACTTAATTTCATCTGCATTTTCCAATAACACTGATTGTTTCAATATTAAGAAGACTTTACATTAATGCCTTACTTTAGCTATTGTATTTTATCTATGCTGATGAACTTTAAACCATAGAGTCTAAAGAGAACGTTGTTGAAAACAGTTGTTTACTCAAATTATTCTTGTTCTGAATATCAGGAAAACGTTTAAAAGGATCGTAACTGGACAGATGTGGTTTTACCTATACACTAAATCTTTTCAAGAGATTGATATCAAAAGAAAGAGAAATACAGAAAAGTGTTTTGATAATGAGTTATGATTGAAGGTGGAATGAAAATCTGGGTTGGGTCAAGATTCAAGCCAATGGTAAGCCTGAAATCTCTGGTTTAAATCCTGCTGTGACCCAGTCATCACCTAGTATCAATAATACAAATCTGACAAGTCACAACTAACTCAGTCAAACTGAGAAGTGTTCATCATAATGAAGTCGTCTTATTATATTTAGAAAAAGCAAAATAACGTTTAAAGGAGATGTAATATTCATAATCATATGTGGAGTAATACTAATTGGAATTTATATGTAAACGGTTGATTGACTAGTTGACTGTAGATAGTTTGTTTTTATTGATAACAGTCACATGGTGTACAGGTTGTTCCCTATGGGAAACAACTGTAACGGCTTTATACTACTGAGTTAATCAGTAATATATTCAGATCTGGACAGCTCAAATCCCCTGAATTACAAAGTCACACATCTTAGAGAACAGTTATTGCAACAAGGAGTTTTCTGTTCGATAACTTTCTCCTTAGATTCTGCACTTATATATACATATTGTTGAGGGATAAATATCAAATGGTTATCGACAACATAAGGGTTATCTAACAGTGGACAATTTGAATCGGGTAATCAGAGAACTTCACCTGACCATGTCATTCTCACCATTAACAAAATATCACCCGAAGACTTTATTTGTCGGTTTTGTCACTGGATACAAACTTCGATGCAAAATCATAAAGCATTATAGTAATAGTATTAATTTTCAATAAACTGGACTGGAAGTTTTCTTGTTTGCAGGAATCGTTCAGTATGTCTTACGGATTACTGCTATGGGCTTATATATGAAAACTATTTACCAGCCAATTCGAACTGATCATTCAGCTACAGTTGATCAGCTGAGGTACAATAAATTTATCTGAATAACATATGTTTTTCAGCTTATTTTACAATCATCGTATAAATAGAAAGATTGATATACAGTGTTATGTCGTAGGTGGTATATAATCAGTAAACATTTGCTTGTCAATAAATTGGATATATTAAAAAAACGATGTTTAAAGTACAGTCAGTTTCTCTCAGAAAAAAGATAGGTTTTTTACTACTTATATCGACAAAATATTTTCAGGGATTATAAAAAAATATTTTTCAGATTAAGGAGTAAACAAAACCACATTTTAGCTTTAAGGGAATTGATATCCAACTGCCTGAAAACTACGTGTTTAGTTTTTACACTAGTTGCATGATATATATATGTATATATATCCAGCTTGTATTTGCCAACTTGAGCAAACGTTTACTACTTACGATACTTATTTTGTTATTTTGGTGTGTGTCTGGCAAACCAATGAGTTACATAAGGCATGCAGTGCAGATTTCGGCAACCATAAGAAGTCAAATTCGGAACAAGTTTTCGTGTCTAATATACTATAGCAAGGCACTATACTGTATTCCTTTCTCATTGAAATTTAACCAGCTTTGGTTTAGAGACTTTGTTAATACAAGCAGTTCCTAATTTCAAGTCGAGACAGTTTGTGTGAAATAACAGCTGAAAACGAGTTTACTTGCAGGACAGCATCAGCCTCAATCCAACTCTCTGAAAGAGATAATATGGAGGAGATAGTTGGAGAGATGGAAATATCAAAGCATTTACAAAACATTGGTACCTATGGATGAAAAATTGATTCTTAAAAAGACCAAAATTTTCATTACAATTTCCCCCTAACATTAAAAAGGACGGTAAACCGTTAAAAAAAGCCTTAATTTTTACGTACCTAAATATAGGGTCTATTCAGTGCTAATTTGGTTTTCAGAAATTACTTTCTTTAACGAGTAAGACAGTAAATCAGCTGGAGAAGGCTGCTAACAATTGTTGTTTGGGAAAAGAAAAGAGACCACCTGCAAGTGAGCAATTAAAAAAGGCGTAGTTTTCTCAAATACGAAAGTATATAAAGTTCATTGTCGGCAACTGCAAGTACTATGAGTAATAAAATAGCTGTTTTATTGTTCTAAGGAAAAGAGGATATTATTTAAAATGACTTTCATAATCGGTTTTCTTTCCGCAAGTTAGGGTCTTGTTCCCTATTAGATTGTCTTATTCAATCACATCTTGATAATCCCTTGATACTTGTCTTAAAAAATTCTCGTTTCTATTTATTCCTATATGATAGGAAGAACTGCTGGACTAATACGTAAACATTTATTTTCCTTTAGGACACTGGGACCAATTGTTCGAGGTAAGCTGATGACAGGACCAGTAGACTTTTAGTTATTCACTGTTGAACTGAATAAAAAGATGAGGAAAATTGCATACCTGCTTTTAACTAAGGTAATACCAAGAAGAAAACAGCTTGAGTATAAAGTCAGTTTCCATAGGATTAACATTTTACTCCATCAAAAGTCCAAGGAGTTCTGATATCAAACCGCTTCAGCTTACACTGCTTGTGTTGCATATGGCTATCGTGAAAATGAGGGATGCACAACTCATCCATGTCTTATTATGCTGAGTGGAAAGTTAATACTTCTCAGTTCTATCCAAATGAAATAGTATTCCTTCAAAATAATAGCCTAATGATTGTAATGGACTGGATCAAGCAGCAAACTCTGAGGAGCAAGAAGATGGGCATACGCTGGCTGGACCGATGTAAAGACCCTAGGAGAAGATTTGGATTTCGTCGATGACCATTTATGTCTAATGTTGCACAAACTGGAAGATCTACGGGCAAAAACTAACGAGTTAACAGAAAAGGCAACGAAAATGAGACTTCAAGTGAATGCAGAGAAGACAGAGGTGATGAAGATACCTAATTAACAACAGCATGAACAACAAGCACAGGTCAACAATCAGCGGGAGAAACTTAAAGTAAGTAGTCTGTTTCACCTACCTGCCTAGGCAGCATCGTTCCAACTACAGGTGGTGGTGGCAGCACATATGAAGATGTCAAAACCAGGATCAGAAAAGCAAGACAGGCTTTCATTAATTTGAAGTCACTGTGCAGATCTACCCCACTCAACACAAGAACAAGATCCGGACTTTCAATACCTACGTCAAATCGGTGCTCCTTTATGGTTCAGAGACCTGGTGCGTCACGGAAAGCACTTCCAATAAACTGCAAACATTCATCAACAGCTGCCACGCTCGTTAATGAAGATTAGATGGCCAGTAAGAATAAGCAACAAGGAACCCCGGGAAAAAATATTCATAAAAGTAGTACTGAGATGAGGATTCAAGTATGATACTCCAACCATTCTTGTTTCTTCTAAAAGCTCTTGTCAATAATTATTCTGACAAATAGCAGATATATCAGCTAGCCATAAACAATTCGAATGGTAATTCCTTTTTTTCGCCTACTCTTTTTTATATTTTTCCATAAAGAGAAGCAAGATAGACTGATATCTGAGATAACAACATAAAAAAGATTTTAAAGGTAAATTAATGGGTATCTAAGCTACGGAAGGAAATGAAGACGAAAGATCGTATTGAATGCAACTGTAACAGAGGATGATTGAAGGATGTTCCCTAATAATGACCAGAAGCAAAGTCAAGATAGAATAATCCCTTTAGGAGCCACAAGTGTATGTACTTTCATATATGTTATTGCACTGAATTCATCAGAATACTAGATTTTAGGTGTTGTGTTAGATACCACTTTTGCATCTACGACATTACGACACCTCAATAATCACCTTTGAAAAATTCATCGAATAATAAAGACCTACATTATACTTTTACTTATTTGTATTGAAAAGAAAGTAGCCTTTAACCCTTGTTCCTCCTAGGATTGTTGAAATACTGATAAATACATGGTGAAAAAGACTAAATGATTGATATTGAAGTAGTTAGGGATTACACAATTTGAGCAATCTTTATTTCATATCTGGAAGTTGAGGCCTAAATGCTTATTGTTAAAAATCCCTCAAAGATGGGATTATGATCTAGTTAATGTTCCCAGTCTACTTAGTTTACTTAAAAAATATAATTAAAAAGTATCCAGTGTTTACTCAGTGGATTGAATATACCACTTCTTGGAAATGGAAACATAAATATTTGTTTGAACTATTTGTTTAGTTAGTCTTTTTGAAACTGCTAAAAGATTTTATAAAAACTCAGATATTTTTGTAAATCAGGCTGAAAGAAACGTGTTTTTTCGAGACACAATAGCAATGTAACAAAGCTCAATGAATAGGCGTCGGATCCAGCACAAGGTCGTCTTAATCTGTTAATACTTCGTATGCATGCGTCCTTATCGTCCATTTTGTTTCAGTCTTTATGAAAATGGAACTTTTTGAATCGTTTGACTATACGTAGATGTCTTAGTGTTCTGATGTAAATATATGTGAAAAATAAATCGGTTACATCATGTTTACAAATCATCTTGGAGACTGAAGCGTTCAACAAGCTGAATCACTATGTACACATTTTGATACTGGAATTTCTTGGAGATAGTTATCGGGAAAATAGTGTTATCTACTGCTTATCTGTGACCAAAACCTGAACCGAAATCTATAAACCTTGATATATTTTGTTCCCAGAAATTAAAAGCTCAGCAATTGTCCCATTTATTACTAAAATAATTTCTGAATACAACTGAGATCATTAGATTGTCACATCTCTTATTAATTCATAAATACCCAGATGGGCTACTTAACCTACCTATTACCACTGAAATACCTAAACAAATGCCACTTGGTCCGAAAACAATTAATGAAGAGTTGATGCGATTTCTCTTCGATTTAATGCTTACTATACGATCACTCAATTTATTTTCTTATTCCAATAGGAGGCCCGTTTGTACCAAATGAATATTTACAGACTAGAGATAATCTCTAAATATATTTAGAATAATTACTGTTGTTGAGCTGTTGACGGACAGTTAGCTATAAAGCATAATCCTTTGGTTATATCTCGCTCTTAAACAAACAGCTCATCTATAGGAATGTTTTAGCCTAAAATCGACAGATTTATCAGTAAGTTATAAAAGGGATCTAGTAATAAATAGCGAATTTTTAGTCATTACTCCACTGTCACGCCATCCCATTTCTATAATTGTAAACTAATGAGTGGAATGGTTTTTAAAACCTATTCATCCTTAAGGTTCAGTAAAAATTATCTGGCTCGGTAAAATGTTGATTTAATGATGGAAATTTCGGAAAAGCATACTTCTTTTTTCTGTTTTCATCTGATGCCATTGAATGTGTGCATGTGTGTGTTATCCATTTCAATTACTTCAGCGGTAGTTGAGATTACCTGTAAAAATGTCAAATAATATATTGTATTCTGACTGCTAAGCAACATAATATGAATTTTTTTCAATCATGTTTATGATGACAGCGTATTAATTATTTTATCCTTACTTTTGAGAATGACTGAATACAGTTCTTATAGATCAAACATTCGTTCTATTCATTTAATAGGTGCTTTGTTGAATCTAACCAACGTAGGATTGTGCAACTTCATCTTATTCATTTTTCAATTACCGAACAACTATTTCCTGACTAATCAACTTGTTTATCTGAACTTACCATTTCAAACTACTTCTGTCCGTAGTACGATGTAAGTTTTATTATTCAAAAAATTTACCTTGAGGGATCATAATGCTTTTCTTGTCCAAATAATAGTTAAGTGGCTATTTACACTGATTTTATCAGTGGATGGAGCAGCACAAATTATTTATTGAAAAACTTCAACCAGTAAAGATAAAAATTATAAGGCATCACAAAAAGCCAACTGGCCAAATATTCTCTTTTTCAGCATTCCATTGTGCTGTCTACATTTATATTTTGTTTTCCTTCTTTTACCCCTTCCTCCAAATCTTCACCAGTTGGACGTTATCACTTCCTGTATTTTCAGAGACTTAGCCATAAAACACGGAAGTAGATTTTAATAAGTAACGTGCATCATATGTGATTAATTGGTTAATAAGAAGTAGAACTTTATCAGTTTAAAGAGTCGCTGATTTATGAAAAATAGAATGTAAATTAGTCAAGCCTAAAATAATTCCAGATGGAATGGAAGTGGACTCTTTAAACTGTCAACTAGAAAATCAATAATCTACTCCGGTACTGTCACCCAGACGACAACCACGAGCACACTGAGTTATGGAGTGGCTATCATGATGTCCCCTTGAAGAGCATCGAAGGCTGTCATGCAGTGGGAAACAATCTCCTCCAGGATCATGACAGCAAGGCTCAAATCAAAAGGAAGGAAGGTAGCAATCATACAATGCTACACTACGCACCTACAAATAATGCAGAGCAAGAGAAAAAGGAGGATTTCTACAGACAACTTCAATCAACACTGGACAGGACGTCAGTTGATGATATCAAAATTGTAATGGGCGACATGAATGCCAAACTGGGAGGGGACAACACAGGAAGAGAACTAACTGATCATGGGTCGAGAAGCGCTCGGTGAGGTGATGAACGAGAATGGAGAATTGTTTGCAGAATTCTGTGCATTCAACGATTTGGTGATTGCAGTGAGGCAGTGTGTTCAAGCACAAGGATATCCACAAAGCGAGCAACATGAATTTCACCAGATGGACACACTTAAAACCAAATCGACCAATCTCGAGAAAATGGAGACTCAGTCTACTTGACACAAGGTGAAGAAGAGGAGCAGATGTAGGTTCACACCACTCACTATCTAGTGCAAGGAACCTTCCAAATCAAGTTAAAAGCCTTCAAGGAAGCTGGTGATAGACCACAGTTCAAGTACAACACCCAGAACAGAAACTGAAAGATGAAACTATAAAGGAAATCTTCACGTCAGCCATGAAGACAAAATGGGAAATATCGAGGAACATCCCTGAAGAAACCTGTGTGGAAGAACACTGGAAGTCTTTGAAAGAGATGTGGACAGAAACCTGCACAACCGTATTAGGAAGAGGGAAGAAAGAAGACAAGGAATTGATCTCGACGGATATATGCAAGCTCATAAAACAGGGAGAGTAGGATGGTGAAGCAGAAAATAAACCAGTGCAAGGATGCACAACGAGAAGAGGAACTGAGTACAATGTATAAAACACTACGCTGAACAAAGAAGTGAAGAAGAGTGCACGGAAAGACAAAAGACACTTCTACGAAACACTGGCAAGTGAAGCAGAACAGGCTGGTGATAGGAGAGACCTGACAACATTATATCAAATAACCAGGTACTATCTGGGGAGAGATCAACGCAGACGAAGCCAATAAAAGATGATAACGGAAATTTAATTACAAAAGAAGAGAAACAGAGGAAACGATGGGCCGACCACTTCAAGAAGCTCTTGAATCGACCACCACCACCACCTGCACTTCGTCCAGAAATACCACCTGCAGCCCAGCCACAGAACTACAAGTGAACATAAATCCTCCAACAAAAATGCAAGTCCTGAAAGCCATAAAGCTAATGAAATGCTGGAAAGCAGCAGGACGAGATGGGATCCCACCAGAAGCACTGAGAGCAGACTCAGAGACATCAGCAGACATGCTCACACCACTATTGCAGAAGGTGTGGAAGGAAGGGAAGGTACCTGGGGAGACTGATTGGAAGAGAGGTTACCTTGTCGAACTCCCAAAGAAGGGCAACCTATGTCTTTGCAAGAACTGGCACGGAATCACGCTCCTGTGCACCCCATGTAAATTATTAGGCCGCATCATCCTGAAGAGACTAAAGGATGCACTGGATTCAAAACTTTGACCGGAAATGGCTGGCTGGATTCAGGAAGTATAAATCATTTGCGCATCAAATTGCAGCACTACGCATCATTATAGAACAGAGTACAGAATGGCGGTCAACCGTCTACCTCAACTTTATCGACTTTTAGAAGGCCTTTGACAGCGTTGACCGCGAAGGAATTTGGCAGTTGTTTCAACACTTCAACACAATCTCATTCAACAACTATATGAAGACGTCAAATGCCAATTAATTCACAATGAGAAGCTCGGTGGTGCTTTTGAAGTGAAGATAGGAGTAAAACAAGGTTGCTGTCTATTATAACCCATGATCTTCTCGATTGTGGACGACTGGATCATGCAACAAGCAGTGGGGAGCGAGAAGAGGGGGATACGCTGGATGGACCAGGGAAAAGAACCTAGAAGACTTGGATTTCGCCAATTACTTGTGTCTGATGCCGCACAAACTTGAAAATCTACAGACAAAAACTAACAACAGTCAACAAAAACTAACAAGTTGACAAAAAAGGCGAGGCAGCTAAGATGGGACTTCAAGTGAACGTAGAGAAAAGAAAAGTGATGAGGATTCCTAAACAACAGCAACAGCAACAACAAGGTCCAATCACTATCAACGGGAGAAACTTAAAGGAAGTCGTCTCTTTCACCTATCTGCCTAGGCAGCACCGTTTCAACTACAGGTGGCACAGGCGCAGACGAGGACGTCAAAGCCAGCCAGGATCGGAAAAGCAAGACAGGCGTTCATTAACCTGAAACCAGTGTGGAGATCTTCTTCACTCAGTATAAAGCGTGAACGAGATCCGGATTTTCAACGTCAAGTCAGTGCTTCTATGTGGCGGTTCAGAGACTTGGTGCTTTACGAAAAGGATTTCCAAAAAAATAACAGACATTCATCAACAGCTGCCTGCGCTGGCTCATTACTGAAGATCAGATGGCCAGTCTTAAGAACAAGCGGCAAGGAACTCTGGCCCGGAAACGAACCAACCAAGAACCCATTGCTGAAAAGATATGCATGAGAAGGAAGTGGAGATGGATTGGGCATACACTGAGAAATCCGACTGGGGACATCACGCGTCAGACCAGGCCCTTGAGAGGAACCCAGATGGGAAGCGACGAGTTGGGCGTCCGAGGCGAGGGTGACATAAAGGAGATCGTGAGAGGAGGAAATGAGAGCTTCTGGGCGGTCATGCAGCCAGGTCCAAAAGATTTCAGAGAACAGAGTGGAATGGAGACATGCTACTGAAGCTCTATGTTCCATTAGGAACCCAAGGGACAAATAAAATAATAAAAAAATAACAAATCATTTCATGTACATTACACATTGTGAATGTAAAAGTCAATTAAGGTCAGCACGTGAGCACGAAACTTTGCACTAGAACAGCCTAATTTCCAGGCATTACAGCAGTAAGCAGTAGTCTTGCAAACAATCCGTAACAATAAACACCATCTGAAAATGAAGGAAAAAGCAGTCTCCAAAATGTATACCCTGAAAACAAAGTTGTTTCCATTCACCAGTCCACCTTTTAAAAAACAGAACTATAAAATATATTAGGGGTACCAAGAAACTTAGATTGCTCAACTGTGGAATAAAGCAGCTTACAGTTATCTGGTCCAGCGAAATTCGTTGTAATAACCTTTTTCAGCCTCTGTAACTAAATAGGCTTCAATTTCAGTAACACTATGTTTGCTGGATGATTTCGAATCCATCGAGCATTTCTATTCTAACGCTTTCCGATCAAACCATGTATTTTCATGATTCTTTCACTTATGATTACCAGCTACTACTTCTTTTTTTATTAATGACCATGAATTTGTATCTGACTCCATGAAAATTCTCATTAGTTTTAACAATGATTTGTAATCATTTATCATTTTTTTTCTGTTCATTCTACGAGGCTTTAAGCATTTTATGAGTTCTGATTTTGGACCTGACTGGTAAACACTATGTTATATATACACCTATGATAGCAAATACTTTCTTGCAGATTGTGGCTACGTGCGGCTCATGAACTGCTGTGAATTTTTAAAAATGAGATCATGACTTTCTTCAAGTAACGATGTTAGCGCTGAGTTCGTATCTCTGGAAATTGACTCGATGACCTAATGGCTAATATCCTGGTGTTTGAAGCGACCGATTCCCAGTTCGAGTCTTAGGGGGAACAAAACCATTCACTATGACGTAGGTCTCAAATGGGGTGAAACGCACATCCTGGATTCCACAGCTAGTCACTATCTATCACTACTATGAAATACGTATGTCTGTCAGTTTTGTAGGTGTGAAAGTAGGCTAACAGACATTGGAATTTAACTTTACGGCGTTCGGACTAACTGATGTTTATAATTAAATGTTCATCTTGATGGTAGGTTAATGTTCGTTTCAATAGACAAAGTTTGAAAGCTTGATTCACAGTAAAAGCTAAATGAGTCTCTTTCCTTTGTATTATCAGGCCTAGGCTGCTTATGCAGATAAGAATCACATATGGAAAACAAATTTAATTTGCCTAACATGAATTACGCAGCAACGCGTTTCAGTGTAAATTAACTGCATATGAGAAACTTATTTAGCCATTGCCGTTGGTGTAATGTTAAATGCACGTGTTTATGTGAAATGGGTTTCGATTCATTAAAAAATGCATTCACTAAATAAATATGGATGCCATTAGACGCAGCATCAATTTCCACCAAAAAATATTTGAAGGGTTTTTTAATAAATGAAAACAACTTGAAAATTGTCAGCAAAAAAAGAATATTCTCGACATCTGAAAACTTATCCAAGTGGAATATTAGAGTGAAATGCCATTTTATCACTAGTGCAAACATTTTTGTAGTTGTTGATGAAAACATAGCAAAATTGTAGTGATATATGCTCAAAACAAAACTAATAATATCTTGCTAAACTACTGTTCGTCACGTAAATTTTATTTCAGACCAAAACCATAACAATTTTTCATCCCAACTTCATTAAGTTTTCACGGGAATTATTTCAACTGTCAAATGCCTTTCGTACAGTTCAATTAATTCAAGTACTAAAAAATGATTTCAGAGAATGAGCTATGTTGAATTGCAAAATTAGATGAAGCAAAGGTGGCATTTTAAATATTATCAGCCTACGTTAATATGTGTTAAAACTTTAATTATGTCCGCCCAAAATGAGTTAAACCGGGTTTAGTTACACTTTCAAGTAATCGAACAAATCTGAATCAAAGAACTTAAACAATGAAATGAAGCAAACAAGACAGGCACATCTACCCAAAAGACAATTCTCCAAAAATTGATTCAAAAACCCACACGAAAATATAAAAAAGGAGCTGGTAGTAATGTGAATCATATTTCAAAGATAAACATTTTCAGCCTTAAGATCCTATTAATAAAAGAATTTGTTCTACTATATACCATGCAGTTATTGTAGGATGAAGTGTTTGGATCATGCAAGCTGGTCGGGGTCCGTCAGTTTAACAGAGAATGGAAATCATTAAATTTAGAATTATAGACCCAAATAAGATAGGTGATTTAGAAAACGTCCTTAGCTGTTGCAGTGCACGAAGTGATAGACAGTTACAAAGAAGTGTGGAACAGAGTAGCAATCCTAAAGGTAAACTGAGTTAAATATAGAGAGAGGGAAAGACAGCTTGGTTGCTGAGACTTTTATTAATGAGGCTGAAACACAATACATGCAACAGATATTGCAGAAAACCCATTTTGGGTAGGTGAAAAATCTTAACGGTACTAAAACCAGGAAACAAGTAATATGACTATACAAATTAAGTATCTATCGTTACATGACTACTTTGATATGATTATAACAGATAAATTGGACTCCAAAAGAAATTTAGCTACAAGGCTGTTTCACTGTATACTCTACTAAATAAACTCATTTAAAATAGAATTTTACTGTATATAGTGCCTAAATTCTACTCCTGCAACCGATATTACCTTTTAGATAAATAACCACTGTCTGTTAATTAGACCAGGACCGAATCAGTTCAAACAGAAGTACGTGATCATGTTGGACATTATGCTATTTCTGTGCGGGTTCGTGCATAGGCACAAACCCCTACTTAGTAGTTAGACTGAATGGTATATAACTCTGTTGGTATCACAGAAATGTAAGTAGAAGCTAAACATCTTGAAATTATTTGGTCATAAGTATTTAAAACACTTGATAACCTTTTCAACATGATCAAAAGTTTCAACAACGTATCGTTTCAGACTTAAAACACTACTTAAATTACTTATAATAAACGTAATGACTGATAGCGAAATGATGTGTATTCACTTCGATGAATCACATATACTGATAAGTTGGTTAAAAATTATTGGCTGTCACCATTTCAGTAATCAGATTTTATCTTTACTGATATCTTCGTATATAATCAGTTAACAAAAGCTGAATTGGTCGGATTGTTTGAACAGAAAGTAAATTGTCAAAGGTTCTTACTTGGTTGACACATACTATGGGGTATTTTCAGTCCTATTAACTGTAAAAATAGAATAAATGACTTCCAGAATATAAGATATGATTTAGTCACAGAGGAAACAAATGGTCTCTGTTAGAAAAAAAACACTCGTTAAGAGTGAAGTAACGTCCAAAGTGAGCATTCGTCTTCCAGAAAGACTCAGGTTACTTGTTGCGCAACAAAACCAAATGAATCAAGGGAAGTGTATTTATCGACTCGATTTCTCACTGGTTGAAGAATTTTATTAGGCAACTTAGCTATCACATGGTACCCTTGGAAGGCCATAAGAAGGATGTTCCTCTCTGTCCAATTTCGGATATGAGTAGTTCACCATACCACGTGACAGTTAAGTGGCTGACTGAAATTCTTTAACCAGTGAGAAGTAGGATTGTTAGATGCACTTCAGCTGATTAATTTGAAAACGTTCATTCTTTCATTTAGAAAACGAATGCTGTCTTTGGACATCATTTCGCAATTTCGAAGGGTTCAAGTTAACTAGTATAAATGGCTTTCGAATAACAAGGCTCTTTGCGTCTAGGTAGGATTTCATATTAAAATTTAGACGCTTTTAAACTTCAGGAGTATCTGTATTAGTACTCACCCTACTGTCTGTATTCATATTCATATCATGTGATTTGAAAATGGACAACAAATTTCATTTAAAAAGTTATCTAGTAAAATATACTCTTTCGTTATGTGATACATGTAAGAAGCAAACATAAATGTTTTGAGTTCTTTTGTGTATATGCCTCAGTTTAACATCTTCCATGCTGTTTTATTTTGGCACACATTTAAAATTATCATTTGACTATTTGAGAAAGCCATACTTTGGCAGAGTAGTATTTAAACTGGGTGATGATTCATGGTGAGATGCGAATCTGGACCGCCACCGGATTCGAACCAGTGACCACCGGGTAACCGGCCCGATTCTCCACCTACCGAGCTACTCGGTCCGACTGCTAACCAGATTTTTATTTCGCTTCAATCACCAAGGGCTTTGCCCGACTACTATGTGAATTCGTGATGCGTCACTATCGCTTGATCATATTCACACTGGCTGCCTCATAGCTCAGTTGGTAGAGAACCGGGCCGGTTACCCGGTGGTCACTGGTACGAATCCGGTGGCGGTCCAGATTCTCAACTCACCATCAATCATCACCTAGTTTAAATACTAGTCTACCAAACTACAGCTTTCTCAGGTAGTCAAATGATAATCAATCTGATGCTCCCCCATTCTGATTCAGTTAGATTTGGGTTGGGATGAGAAGTCCTGACTATGCAGCCAGTGTGAAAATGATCAAGCGGTAGTAACGCGTCACAAATTTACGTGGTAATCGGGCAAAACTCTTGGTGATTGAAGTGAAATAAAATTCTGGTCAGCAATCGAACATTTAAAATCATCTTCGAGTGACAAATTTAGTAAAAGTGAATACGTTTTCAGTATTCTTATTGCATTTACAAGCGACACCGTTGAACCATAGACTTTCAACTATTTCCACTAAACTGCGGCAGATTATACAGCCTAACACATTTAAGAGATAATAATTATAATAATAATCATCTTGTATATAACAATATGTCAAATTATTTTGTTGTTTTCTTGAATTCCATACTCAAACAAATGTCATCACGGATGGTACAAATCGTAGAATTTCCTTCTCAGCGACTAACTATCTTCTTGCGACACTATAGTTGTTCTACGTGAAAGTAAGACTCATTAGCTCAGCTTCAGATAGAGTTTACCATGTCTGTTCTGTTCACTTCCACATTAATTAAATAAGTGCACTACATTGAAACTTTACTATCTAAAATAAATAACAGAATGCTTAGTCCATTGCATCATCGATGATTCCAATCGCCTAATTAAAAATCCAATTTAATTAGAAGCATTTTTATAATTCATAGAAGGTTATTCACCCTTAAATTAGCTTTTAGGAATATATCAAAATTATAAATCATCAGCGGTGATTTGAGACTTAGTTAGGCGCACAGTTTAATAATGCAGTTAGTAGTTTGTAAAGATTTGCTAATTTCAGAGTAGTATTCGACATGGTTTGACATCATTTGGAGTAGCATTTAATACTCACGAAGCATGAAACACCTGTTTCATCCTAGTTTTTGACTTCTTAATGAAAGCAGAAAATAATGGGGAATTGGATCCCAACTCAGTAACTGTAAGGTAACATGTAAATCCATAAGACCTAATGGTTATGGACTGAACCGATGGTGAAGTCTTCAGAAATACATAAAATATGAACTATCATGAAATAAGATGTGAAGTGGCATTTCTTATGCTTTCATTCACCAAACTCCTTTATTCACGGCTGCAGTGGTTTCATGGGTTGATTCATCGATGAAATGCAAATTATTTTGCTTAAACCTCTATTATTAACTTACTGAATTAAAATGTTTACTTAAACACAATTTTTAAAGTGTTTCAGACCAGAAAAATAATCCCATTGAGATATTTAAAAACAAAGTAATTCAGCAAAAATATTTCTTTTCAAGGAGTTATTTTCACTAGCTCTGAAATCGAACTTATGATAATAATAAACTAACAAATGAGTCTGTTATTGGCTTATAAATCAACATTAAGTCATCAAAACGGAATGTTCCAGGGTGAAATGGTGAGACAATTTTAGAGTTGGAAAGAAATTGCATAGTGTGTACGCGGGAAATATCCTATCGATTAAGGCTATGACTGAGAGATATGAAGAAGAAACTCCCGATTTGGATGGTATCTGCGTTTGTCTGTCAGTTTGCTGAAAAGTTGTTTAATTATATAATTAATATGGGATGATAAATTATACTCATAGGGTGACTCTTAATTTTCACTTTCCTACTATCTAGAATTATTTCAAGTTGTTATTCATCGTAGACTGACATCAGTTGGAGGAACAAAGGAAACCTGGGAGCACTGGACAGCTGTTTCGTCCTAGTAAGGGACTCCTCAGCAGTGCGCATCCACGACCCCACAAGCAGGGATCGAACCCGCGACCTTCAGGTTCCGCGGCCAGCGCGTTACCATTGAGCCACTACGATGAATAACAACTTGAAATAATTCCAAATCTCCACAACTCCCTCAAAATTTAATATCTAGAATTATTCAAGCTTCTTGAGCTGTTCACTATAGCAGTAGAATTCGGGCACTACAGTAGAGCATAAATAAAACCTATGGATGGTGTTTAATAGTTGAATCTCTGGCTGATTAGACTGGTGTGACCTTTAAGTTTTTCACTTTGCTTTGTAGAAGTTGAAAAATTTTCAAATGTAACAGAGTAGGTAATAAAAATTAACCATCTGAAACAGTGATACAGGAGAGAACTCAGATACGCTATACATGTCTGTTCTCCCACCTACTGTAGGAGAGCTGACGACACACCCCATCCTTTCAAACTTCTTCCGGTTAAGTGGTATTTATACCACTTGCTGAAACGTGAGTGCTTAGAGTAAGGAGTGGGAACTACACGTCAGTTATGGTTTCAATCACGTTTATTCTGTTGTACAAGATTCTAAACATGTAGTAAATTTGTTGCCGTATATCTTCAACGTGATCAGTAGTCAACATAACAACGACTGAGGTCATTTCACTGATGTTAAGAATATTTTGTGGTTTGATTTAATAGCACCACAAGTGAGTGTATTTTTACAGTCAAACTTCTAGTTTGCAAACAATGCTTGCATGAATATGTATGAATAAAATTTTAACTTTCATCAGCTTTAATTGGTGCTTCTGTGTGTTTACAATTTAATCGGGTAAAAAATCTTGATTGTTTCTAGTTACAAAGGGAGTTTAGAATATCAAAGAAATGCTAGATCTAACTTATTGTTATGAAAGGTGTTCATTTTTAATGGGTAATGATGTTAGATGATTTCAATAACATTCTTTTTTTCAGGAAATTTAATTTGATTATGCAAATAAGATCGAACTAAATGTCTGCTTGATATGCGCTAAGCGATGCCAAATATTACCACTGAAATGAAGGGAAAACATAATTTGATGCAGAAGCTAGGCTTTTGGTCTTAGAAACAAGTAGAGGAGGATGGTGGAACAAGTTTAAATGGCCTCTGTGATTTGCTTCCGATGCAGAGTAGCAATTTTAAACTGTTTGCAGAAAAGTGATGAGTTATGCATCATTTTTACTGTAAAAAGTTTGTGTGATTTTAGATGTAATGAGCCTGTTTTTGCGACCAATTAAGCAAGTATCGACCCCCAAGGATCAGTATATGTCAATATTTTTCCTTCCATGATGCCACATCATACACTAACAAACCCCTTACTTCTTTCAGTCAGTCTGAAGGCTAAAAATGAAGTGAGGAGTATGGAAACATCTGGCACGACGTTCGTGGCATAAGTCCAACCCACTAAAACCTGAGCCTCAGGATAACATGACAACCTGCATATATATATATATATATATATATATATATATATATATATATATATATATATATATATATATATGATTTTTCCTCCTCACTTTACCTGAAGATTTGAAGTATAGCATTTTCAAGATGATACGAAATGTCTGATGGACACTTTCTTGACAAAGAAAGTCAGAGTACAGCATTGTTTAGTGGGTCTAAAGTGGCCTTATCACAGAAATAAAAACAGTTTTGACCTTCATTAAGTGTAATGGTGTTCGAGTATCTAGTCTAGGGAGAACACATGATTATCAATACATACTATACACCAACACTTTATAAAGAAGGGTATGACGATGACCTCACTCGAGACCGACAAAAACAGCTTCATACAGTCACAACGTTTTCAGGAAACCTAGCTAGTTCCGTGACTACATATCATCTCAATCCTATAAAAATTTGGCGATAAGTTGCCCAGGTCGAGTCCCTGATAATGTTTTAGTATTTCAAGTTACTCACGAAACTCCTATTTGTTAAGTGAGCTGTCTTAACTGATCATGAAGGACAAGACACTTGTATAAAATCCGTCTGGAAAGTAATTCAAGCAAGTTGCTTTTCGAATGGCTCCTCCTGGCTCCCAGTAGTCTACAAACGGTTTTTATCAGCGTCCAACATACTTCACAAACAATTCCACAGACTACAGGGTGCTCGTAGCTAGTTATTCGATGAGCTAGAACAGCTTGTGCTTATTGTCATATGGAACTATTGGGACATTCTGCAAAGTCGTAAGTAGTTTTCTTTACCATTTTCCTGACACCTTATAGATGGTGTTAATGTTTATCCTGACTACTTTGAGGTTTATCAGGCAGACTAAAATCTACCTTGGTTTATTTTTTTTTAAATACATCTAATTTTCTGGCTTCAACCTCTTTAGGAAGAAGATTTTCGTGACAAGCAAAGTGCAAGCTAAACTTGGCACAGACTTAGGCTAGAGAAAATTCCGGAGAGTCATCCTAGAAGCAGCGCAAATTCTGAGCGTACATGCTGAAAATTAGTAAGGGCTAGAATCAGGTTTTGACTTACAGAAAACGGTAAAAGATTACATACATCACCAAACCTAAGACCAACTTATCGTTATCGGACACCTCAATGGCTATCTCCTGGGCTAAGACGCTAGAAGCGTGCATGCACATTCCCAGTCAGCACAGTGGTACCCTTCAAACAAGCTTGTCTGTGGAGGTGAGCCAAATGATGATGGAATCGGTTTGTATTTGGACAAGCTTATTTCAGTTAGGGCGTAGTTAGGAATGACAAAAAGACATCATTTTTGAGGTGTAAGAGAAGACTTTCAGCTCTGGGTGAGGACTGTAATCGTGTTGGGATGATTTGTCATCAGATTGGGTGACTTTATCGGCACTTACTTCATGTTTATGCAGGATAGTTGAGAATCTTGAGTGCTAATAGTAGAACTGCGTGGTTTCTTACGGTACTCCATTAGGCCTAATTTGGCGCAGAATGAGATTTGTTTTCTGAAAAGCTGTATTCAGCATCACGAATACTCAGACATTCCTGAAAATCACTTTGCTACAATCGCATACACTAACACAGACGAAGACAGACGTTGTAAAATGACTTGCTTCGATGAAATTCGATCTCGTTTGCGTGAATTAAATAGAAACGTAGTTCAGAGATCACACAATGTAAAAACTCTCAGAAGATCAACGACTTCTTGATTTCAACTCACATTTGCTCATGTCACCAAATACTTTCATTTTTATTTCATAATTTCGATTCTTATATTATTTTAATGGCTAGAAAGTGTTAACAATTACTGATTAACAAAAAATATCTTTATGCACGCTTTGTTTAAACGTGGTTGTACACTTGCAGAGGGTGATACCACCGAAGACGAATTTGTTCGCCGATGCTTTTATTCCTGTACTTCAAAGAGGAAAACGATGGCGATGTCAGCAGACAAAGAAAGGAAAACCATCGTCATGAGCAAATAAGATTGCTTGAGAGAAGCACAGAAAGAACATAGTCAGAAGAGCACTTGCAAATTCCTTGACAAGAATCTCATACGATAACTCAACTGTCAAATTCAGCGACATCTACACTAGATAAACTTGCAGAAGCTAGACAAATCGAAGAGAAAGAGAGACAAAAAAAGAGGGACTGTCAAAGAGCGCAACATTTATTAGGGCAGAATAATTTGAGCCCATTTTATTGTTTTGCTGCTCACACCCCAGAATATTTACAGTCAATCACAACAAAATATCAGCATGCTTTAATTCAGTAAAATTAGTCCGAATAAGACAACTACATCGCGGAGTAATGAGACTGTTCGCACTGAAATGAAGTCAAAATGTCATGTAGTGATGTCATAAGTATTCATCCTTTTAGGGAAGAAGTTCTCGTTATAACCAAATAGGAGGAGAAATAGACAAGCAAACGAACAATTACTGTGATTTAAAACAAGACATTACGTAAGTCAGTGAGTAGACAAATTAGTAGTAATCAGAAAGCAAAGTGTGACCTAACATGCTGAACGGAAATCAGTCGATGAAGATTAGTGTTTAAAGTTAACTGAAAGGCGAGCGTTAGGATAATTGTATAGTCGAATAAGTGGAAGGCTGAGAAATTAGGTCATCAGGGCATTCAAAGATTGGAGATACACTTCTGCTGATCACATAAATCTGGTTTCAGGCGTTTGATTGTCGATTACTTTGAACGATTTCAAGGCATTTGCTTTACGTCTTGTGTCCATTAAGTGTTCAGTAATTGCACTATTGAGGATACTTGCTCCTCCCAATCAAGACGTGTTCGAAGTATCGCAGGTATGATCTTCTTTCCGTTCTCCCAGTGTGACTCCTCCGGTAGATGCACACGGTTCGAGATAGCATATGAAGAGTACCCATGGATATTTTATTTCACCGTCCAGCAGGAATTACTAAACTAGCAGACTAAATTTGTTGCAGGATAAGTTCTGGTTAGCGCAGTGCGTAGTCTTCGGTTTACCATCATTACTGTATCATCAACTTTTAAGTCGAGGTGAATGTAGACCAGCTTCTTTCTAACTAATATTTTCTCAACCTTACTACATTCTCTTCTACTATATTTGCTGACATGGCATTGTGGGTTTCAATGAAGCGATAATTCTCCAAGTTTATCTGGTGAGAATATTCTTCATGCTCTACAGAACAAAGTTCTAAACAGTGTTCGTTTGTAGTTGACTGGACAGAAAATGCTGAAGTCAAAATAAAGGCCGTCCTACGCGCCTTTATGATGGATGGAACTTTGAAGTGTGCCACCAGTTTTTTGTTGGATGCTGACGTCTAGAAAGCGGAATTCACCATTGTCTTCATGTTCAATTTTTAAGTTAATGTTTTATCTACACTATTGAAGATTTCAAGCAGATGTGATACGTGTTGTAAATTCTTGCACAAAATGAAAGTATCGTCAATGTATCTGTGGTATGATGTTGTTTCATCGGTCGTACATTTGAGTTTTGTCAGCTCGAGAATATCCGCGAAAATATCTACCAATAAAGTGCTAGCAGAATCCCCATTGTTACTCCTTCAACTTTGCGAAATAGAATATTGACAACCTGAAACTGGACACTTTTTGTACATATAAGAAGACGCTTCTTGAATTCATTTGTTGCTAGAAGGAGGATGTAAATGTTTGATAGATAATATCGATAGTTTCAAGAAAGGGGATCTGTATGAATAAGGAAGTCACTAAGTTGATTTGCGGTCTCAAAAAACTGAAATGAGCCTTTCATAGTGCACTTAATTAACCGTTGACGAACAGGTTCCAACTTTCCACTAGACAAACTGCAACTTTGTGCTCAGGTGATTTCAACAATAATAGTTTACGTCTATTTTTAAACCATCCTTCTCATCATTATTCAAAATGGGACAACGACATATAGGAGTAAGGAGACTGTTCAAATGAAATGACAAAATTATCTATTCAGTAAAATGTGTGATGTCTTGTTCAAAATTACAAAGTATTCGTTTTTTTATTCCCTATCTAATTTTGATGAGAACATTTAATTTAAAGAGATGAATTAGTATGATTGTTTTTATATCACATCTTCGTTGACTAGACCGAATTGATCGGTCCCTATTGGCATATGGGCTCCTGTGCGGATGCCTTGATATAACCTGTGCTCTAATTATAGTAATCATGGATAGTGACTAGCAGTCGAATCCAGAATGCGCATTTCGTCCTATTTGGGACTCGTCAGCTGGAGTACCTGCTTTCCAGTGAGTGATGTTGTTCCCACCGAGAATTCGGACTCGAGAGCGATTGCTTCGAACGTCAGAGCGTCATCCACTACACCACCGAGTCATGATAGCCACTTCTTATGCGACTAGTATAGATTTTAGTATAATTGTTTTTATATCATACCGTTGTTGATTGAGATGAATATTTATAACATTATCACATGACGTTTTGACTTTATTTCAATTAGACTAGTCTCCCTACTCCACTACGTCGTTGGTTTGTTTTGACTGATTTCACTGAAGTACGTTAATAATTTGCTGAAGTTTGTTATTGTAAATATTCTGGGGTGTGAGCAGCTGAAGAGAACCAGAAAAATAATAAAATGGATTCGCATTAATCCACTTTAATGTTATTTTTCTCTTATAAGGTTGATAAAGGGCAGTATTTGTATGAAACGTGGAACTGGACATAAGTACACCAATTCCAGCTGTCTCACTACGCAACAGGCTGCAAGAAATTCTTGTTGTGTTAAGGCAGACAAATATGTTTAGGAGGACAAAATAAATAAATGGGTCTTGACAGATGTTCACAAGTGAAGATGACAACTGATGTATAAGCCTGTACTTCTGTGACTGATTTTCTGTCATATCACTACGATTCTTCAACCGTTGATTCTTACCATGTTCACAAATCTCAACCGAGATGTCTACATCTCCATGTACAGCCCAAAACCGGAGTCACGAACTTCTTCGTATGATGCCACATGTTGGCTCGACTACCTTGATTAATTTTCTAACTCACTTGTACCTCGTCTGACGTCACAAGTGGAGTTAGGTAGTAACTCAACATGTCCAGCAAATCCCAGCTACCTAAGTCACTAAAGGTATAAAACTCCATCCGCCCCTGCTCAGCATTGACACTGCTCCATGAGGATCCACGATAATCAAGCATTGCTATGAAGACAACTGTTATCAAAAAGCATTAACCTTTTCATATCTCATTTCTTTCGGAGGCTGCCTCACAACAAGATACAGCGAGCTACCCTGCAGTATCCTTGTCAGGTATCTCATCGGCACCAGATACAGAGTAGGTTGTCCAATTCTAAACAGATGTCTAGTATCCTATCTGATATTTCGTCAGCAACCAAGCCATTCAAACTGGTGTTACTTCCTAGTCAAGTGAGATGATCAGGGCACTCAGTGACCGCGCCGAATCCTTAGGCTGGGAGTCAATGCTGACCGGTCCTGATACCATTATCATCTTACATTTGGTAGGGGTAAAAAGCAAGCCTAGCATATTCAGATTTCTTCTCAACGCATTTAAAAGACTGTGCACTTTGTCACTGTCCTCCCTTGACAGCGTCACCTGTGCACTACAAGTCAACTCTAACCCTGAGAATTCAGAGGTACCTGAGATTACATCCAGTAGCATATTCGCATCAAATGTATATTGAAATGGTGGCAATGTATCCTTAATCAAAATCACTGGTTGTCGCCGGTGCAGACAATAGTTCTCCATAAACTCATTAACTGTCACGTGAGTCTGAGCAGATAGCTTTGAGTAGCACTGCATAACTGCTAGGTACTTACTGACCAAGAAGTACTGTAGGAGTTAAACACAGATGTCTATGCATGTATTTGGAAATCTGATGAAGAAAGGATTGAATCAACTTAACCAAGGTTCTAAGTCTGAGTCGTTTCTTCGAGTTTGTTGTTCTTGAGATTCACTTAGGTGACGTATAACTATGTACCGTAGGATCTTAGAAACCATTTAGTCAAACTGGTCCTCCCATGGTCGTCACATGAAGACTTCTTTCCTTTCTTATAAATTGGATCTATCAGAGGTTCAGAAATTTTGATACGATTATCTCATACTCAGACATTCGCTATCAATTGCATTACTTTTTCAATAATTTCCCACCGTTAACCGGAAATACTTGTTTTAACTAACCATCAAGTACTTCTGCCTTGCAACATTTCAGATTTTAAACAGCCTTCTGAATTCAGAAGGAAAATGAAGGCCCAACATCTACGTCTCATTCACGTTCAAGCTGGCTCCAGGGGAAATGAAGGTTAGGAGTATCATTATTATTATTTGTCCCTTGGGTTCCTGGTGGAACATAGGCTTCAGTAGCACGTCTCCAGTGAACTCTGTTCTCTCCAGTCTTTTCAACCTGGCTCCACGACTCCTTACAAGCTTTCATTTCTTCCGCACATGATCTCCTCCATGTCACCCTTGGATGTCCAACTGGTCGCTTCCCCTTTGAATTCCACTCGAGGGCCTGTCGCGTGATGTCTCCAGTTGGCCTTCTCAGTCCACGCCCAATCCATCTCCGTTTGTTGGGTGACGGGTTCTTGGTTGGTTTGTTACCAGAGTTCACTGTTGCTTATTCTTTCTGGCCATCTGATCTTCAGTATGCAATGAGCGTAGACAGCAGCTTTTGATGAGTGTTTATAGTTTGTCGGAAATGCTTTTCGTGATGCGCCAAGTTTCTCAACCATGTAGCAGCACTGACCTGACATTAGTGTTGAAAATCCGGATCTTGTTCACGCTTTATGCTGAGTGCAGTGCACTGTAGTAGATCTCCGCACTGATTTCAGGTGAACGAAGGCCTGTCTTACCATTCCGATCCTGGCTTTGTTATCTTCATCTGTGCCGCCTGTAGTTGAAACGATGCTGCGTAGGCAGGTAGGTGAAAGAGATAACCTCCTTTAGGTTTCTCCCGTTGATGGTGATTGGTGCTTGTCGTTCATGCTGTTGTTGATTGGGTATCTTCATCACCTCCGTCTTCTCTACATTCACTTGAAGTCCCGTCTTTGCTGCCCTGCCTCTTCTGCCAGCTTGTTAGTTTTCACTTGTACATCTTCGAGTTTGTGCTCCGTAAGTCAATTGGCATAAATCATCATCATCGGCCGCAGCAGCGACGAAATCCAAATCTTCTCCTGCGATCTTTTCATCGGTCCAGTCAGCATATGACCCTCTTCCCGCTCCTAATGCTTTTGTGCATGATCCAGTTCAGTTCAGTCCAGTCCAGTCGACCACAATCAGGAAGACCATGGGTGATAGTAGGTGGCAGCCTTGTCTTACTCCTGTCTCCTGTCTTTACTGCAAGGGTGTCACTGAGCTCTCCAGTGTGAACCTCTTGGGATGTGGAGTTTTCATAGATCTGTTGAATGAGGCTGATAAAGATTTGTGGCACTCCGTAGTGTTGAAGTAGCTGCCTGTCAAATTACTTCTCAGTCATCGCTGTCGAAGGCCTTCTGAAACTCGATGAAGTTAAGGTAGAGATCAAGTTGACTGCCATTTTGTCCTCTGCTCTATGGTGATGCGTAGTGCATGATAGTGTTGCAATTCGATCCACACATGATTTGTTTTTCCTGAAGCAGCCAGCCTGTTCCGGTCGTAGTTTTGAATTCAGAGCATCTTTAAGTCTCTCCAGCATGATGGGCCTTAATATTTTGCTTGGGGTAGACAGGGGTGTAGCATGATTCCACACCAGTTTCTGCTAACACTCAGGTCTCCCTTCTTTGGGATATTGACATGGTATCCCTTCTTCCAATTCGCAGGAACCTTTCCTTCCTTCCAAACGTTATGCAGTATTAGTATGAGCACGTCCGCTGTTGTCTGTGCGTCCGTTTTCAGTGCTGCTGGTGGAATTCCATCTGGCATTCAGGACTTCTGCTTTTGTGGAATGGCCTGTTTTTATTGGTAGTTCAGTGGCTAGTGGTATTTCTGGACGAGTTTCAGGTGGTGGTGGTCGGTTCAAGAGTCTTTTGAAGTGGTCAACCCGTCGTTTCCTTTGTTTCTCCTCTCTCCTTGGTAGCTTGGTTTCCTTCACTATCTTTCATTGGTTTCGTCTGCGTTGATCTCTTCCCAGATTGATATAGTGTTGTCAGGTCTTTGTCTCTCCTACCTGCAACCTATTCTGCTTCACTCGTCAATGTGTCGTAGAAGTGTCTTTTGTCTTTCAGTGCACTCTTCTTCACTTCTTTGTCCAGTTTAGTGTTTTATACGTTGTGTTCAGTTCCACTTTTTGTTGTGCATCTTTGGATTGGTTCATCTTCTGCTTCACAATCTTCCCCCGCCTGCTCTATCATCCATTTCTTGTCCTGCTTCTTCTTCCTTCCTAACACGGTTATGCGGTATTCTTTCCACATGTCTTTCAAAGAGTTCCAGTGTTCTTTGATGCAGGTTTTTTCAGGGATGTTTCTCAATGCCTCCCATTTTTTCCTTATGACTGACGTGAAGTTGTCCATTGTAGTTTCATCCTTCAGTTCAGTTTCTCTTCTGGGTGTAGAACGTCAGCTGTGGTCGTCTACCACCAACTTCTGTGAGAGTTTTCAACTTCATTTTGAAGGTAGGTTCCTTGCACTACATAGTGAGTGAGTGGTGTCAACCTACATTTGTTCATCAGCACTAACTCTACAGAAAACTGAAACATATTCGAATGCTACGAGAATGTTAAGATGATGTTTTTTGGTTGATCTTAAGTGTTATCTTGTCGTATGTTGAAGAAGATATTTTATCATACCTTAACCTCTATGACCGTGTAGTTGCTTCTGGTGGCGTAACCAAAACGTTGACAGCAAAATATTAAAGCTCAGATAAAACCAAATCACCACCAACCACATCTTCAGCTACAGATTTTCTCCTTTATTTCTTTTTGTTGCAGTCAGCTTGGATAACGTTGCAGAAGTTAACTGCCTTTCACTAAGCTTTTAATGTACTTTACCAACTACCTTATCTCTATTTCAGTAGCAGGCTGAATGTTACACCTTGCCTTATCGAAATAAAGATTGGTGCGGTGTTCAGATACGTATTCATGTACCTCCTTCATAAATGGATATTTTATGTAATCATCTCCCAGTCATGTGTGCAAACGCCTCAAGGATCTGTGTTTTTTGTCAGGAGTAGGACACAAATATCCACATGCCGGTAATAACGTTTGGTTCGAGTTCAGCCAAGTACTACAGAAAGAGCAATTATCCTCCTTAAATCTGTTATGGAACATGCTAGTAGTGATGCAGTGTGTCTATATCCAGCACTCCTTTCATTTCGTTGGATACCAAGAAAGAAAATGTCTCTACCTATGCTACAAAGTATTGCTGGGCATAAACAAGTAAATGTCAGGATGAAATTATAGAAGTTGATGATTGTTTTCGATTCATTGATATGATACACAATAGATACCGTGAAGCTGTCTTTCCAGCTGTTTCAGCTTACCTAAATGAAAGTTGAAATAACCCGTTACTATGAATGTAACTGAACAACTTCCTTAATGCAGCAAACAAAAGCTATTAGCTGGTAACCATTTGAGAAGTAATCTTTATGCTCTAGAACGTACTGCTATGTCTACACCGGTGGATTGTTAGGATCTAGTCATTAGATTTTCGGAAACTCACGAGGCGAGTTTTGTCGACTCATCAGATTGGTGATGTGGGGTCAAGTAAATAGCCACACTTACAAACTGCATGAACATCTCATAGATAGCATACACTCATGACTCAAGATTCCAGTGTTTTGGCAAAAACTGCATGTTATCCGATTTGGCATAGGGTTAGGACTTCGAAAAGTCCCATGTGAGTCAAAAGCTCGAAATGTTTCTGTGCTGGTCAACACCGATACCACTGGTCGCAGAACAGAAAGCTGAAGAACCTTTGGAGAAGTTACTCATGCTGTCAGAAACTAAAGGCAAGTAAGCAGGCAAAAGCAAGGAAGGTAGCTTATGATAAGTTGAATATGACATATTGTTGGAGGTGTATGCGCTGTCGGTAATTCTTAGCTTCCCAGAAAGTGGAAGCAATTTCTCCGGTGTTTGAGTGAGAAAGGGATTATTTTAACCTGTTTAAGAATCCGTGAGGACGTCTGCTTACGGCTAGTTACAAAAGTTATTTCTCTATGTATTAGATTTGGACTATGGTTTGCTACCTCAAAACGAAAAAGTCTTATATCTTAGACCCGAGAATGATATTAAAACAAGAAGTGAAACATTTTCGGCGCTGGTCTTTCCAAACTCTTTCTCTCCTCATAACAGGAAACATCAGAGCTGACTGACGGTCATCCTTTAGGAACTTCTTTCCTAGAAGCCTTTTAGTAAACCTGTCTCTTATCCCTTCTTCATAACTGAAGGTAGCTATCCTATATTGTGTAAGTAATTCCAGAATAGGTGGGTAGAATATTTCACTGAGACGTAACACTTTAGTAACCGAAGAAGATACAGGCAGACCAGAATTTCAATCACTAACTAACAGTTGAGTGATATAAGACTGCTAAAAAAGGGTGAAGTTGAAAGCCATGACAAACGCTAGTATAATTAATATGTAAAAAAGCAATGCTGAATTGACGAACAGAATGATTAGAAATAAGTTTTGCAATAGAGTTTTGTTGGTTGTTTATGGGAAGATTTATCAGCAGCTCGTTTCACTTTTCATTTTCAATGTCATTTACTCATTTATACATAGGCTGTGGTCCCGCCTAAGATCCAAGAACAAGGCAGGTGGTGTTCTTATGAGATTCCTCCCACAGTCTGTGACTTATGGTCTCAGCTTCAGGGCAGTGGATTTCTGTGCACCCACAGTTGTTGGTAATAAAATTGGGTTTATAAGTCATTCGTTTTTTTAAATCTTAGAATTATAGTCATCCATTTCCATTAGGTGGTCTTTAAATACTCATCAATTCGCTAACAAGTTGTGGACATTTACTTTCGTCCTGTCACATTTGTGCAAACATCATTATTACATGAAGGCAGCGAGTAGGCCTTCGCCTGCGAATTCTGATGATATGTGGCCATCTGATAGCATCTTGAGAGGATAACTGCTATGTTTCCACTCTCATCAACAGCAGTAATTCTGGGAGGTTTGTTGAAGCTTAGTGACAAAAGTGAAGAAAGCGGGTAACATGACACCGAGGAGGAATTCATATTAGCACTGTGTTCTCCGTTTTCACAGTTCTTTTTATTAGAACTCAATTATTATTTTAAGGATTGATTAGAATGCCAGATTAAATCAGTATATCATGCAAGTAGATTCTGTAATATTGTCCCAATAATGATTCTAGACCAACATCAAACATTACGCTTGTTGTTAAACTCTGAATGAATCTAAAAATTGAAGAATTGTAAGTCCAAAGGTTTGCTATATTTAGTTTTTCTGAATGACCCTTCTTTGAAAACTATTTCAACTTCTTACACTTCTGTGCTGAAGAATTCATCATGATCAGGTCAGATGTTACATAAAAACACGACAGTCAGTTTGAGAAGTGATAATGTGACTTGCTTTATTCTAAAGTTTTATTATTTGATACATCAGACATGTTTTCAGTAGACGTGGTTATGAACGCCTCATATTTGATCTGCGAACTAGAAGAAACTTCCTACAGTGTATAATATTTCTGTGCAATATAATTAACCATTACATTTGCAACAAAATTCGATAGACTCGGTATCATTTTGACTATAGGGTATTTGAATTTTGGAGGCTTCATCTACATAAACTTATTATTAATGAATTCAATAATTTTAGACAGTGTGAACAGAAAAAAAGTTCCTAATATTCATGCTATACGTTTGAATATGCTGATTATTCGTCAATAGATAAGAGATGAAATTCATGTGCGACTTGGGCTAAAAAATGTTTAACTATTCATTTATGAGCATGATCTGACTTGATAATGAAAAATAATTTCCTCTTTATGCCATATCTGGAATTTAATTGCCCTTGTGTGTAATGAACATGTTTAAATAACTGGTTCCAGTGATTGTACATTTGATGCACCCATCCAACTGTACTGTAAAGTGGTTGTTTTTAATAGGTAACTGAATACATTATAGACCCTAGTGTTTTCTTAAATTCACGTTTTCTGCGAGTATTAATCAGTATGATGAATTTAGTTGCATAGAGGATATATTTAGACAACTCCACAGTAGATCTTCTCAGAGAAACTTATCGTGGCTAAGTGAACGTTATGTAAGGGGACCAAAGAGTTTTATACGTGCATGTCAAGCGAAAACAAGTTAGACGTTTTCGCTTTTTGTCAAAAAAACATTTAATCTTTCACTTTATTTACTTATTCATCCACTGAGCCCAGTTAATACCAGTGTCATATTCCTTTGAAATTTAAATCCCTATGTGATAAAAATCTTTTAATAACTTGATTATGCTAGTTTTCATTTAAACGGAAAGACTGAATCAAGTGTTTAGCTTAGTGAAATTAAATAATTTACGAATAACCTTCTCCAAAGTGTAACTAGCCCTTTTCTTGACAGGTTACCCTTACCCTATTTTTATCAACACCACTTGTCAAATACTGTCAGTTTCCTTGACGATGACTGTACTAAAAGCAAGATGAACTAATCTGTGTTAACTTTGTATTTTTCCTAGCCCGGTTCGCTTATTTATTACTCTGTGTCTTAAGTCATCTATATGTCAACTATAAAAATAACTACTTATTCACTAGCAAAGCAACATGCAGCGTGGACTTTAATTACGACGGAAGAACAGCTTTCTTTCCACTTAAAATCCAATTCAAGGTTTTACAAGGAGTCGAAAGCAATCATAGTTGAATAATCCTGGCAAAATGTTAACTGCAGACATAAGATTCTGGCATTTGAGGAAATGCACACAAAACTAATAACAAAATAGCCTTCATGGGGAGTAACAGTTATAGAAGTAGGTTTCATTAAACGAAAACTGAAAGTGCGTAAAATTCCTGAGGAGTCAAAAAACGTCTATAAAAACCGGTCAAGCTCAAAGTAGTAAGATTACTACACAGGCGTTATCACTGACAGTCAGTATGTAGTCACATTTTGGATGACAAATACTTCAGTTCTTGGCCAGGCCACTCTCCTTATCACATACCAACTTTTTGACTAAATATTATTAAACTTACACTGCCATATTCTTCTACATTAATTAGTATCCCAAAGTACTCACTTCTGTAGCATGCCATACACTTTCGTTAATGCTACTTGGCTGTAATCCATCGACAGAGAACTCTGAACGCAGGTTTCTTGCTTGCAAGACGTTTCTGCAATCTCGAACAAGAAAGTTAATACAAGTGTGGATGGAAACCATTTCCAGGCAGTACAGCATTCTTTCCACTACTGAGTGGTAACAAAGCCGAATTCAATACTGGTTGGTTTGAATCTTTGAAGAGTCATGATTCCCTCCCAAATTACAGACACGCCTTGATGGTGAGTACTGACAAACACAAAACCTGCGCCCAAGACATTCTGTCAATGTCTAGCAACCAGTTAAAACCTAACGATGCGTATAGTGTGGTTCAAAAAGGAGTATTTTGACTGCTAACTCAGAGACATTGTCTATTTCATCATTAATTCCATATAAAGTCATCATGAATTTGAATGCCAAAACCAAATTCTTCTTTATTTTACGGATATTGTAAGTGTAGTTGGTTAAACGGTTAGAATAAGGAAACATTTATGTATTAGACAAGTATAGTTTGTCCACTTACTGTACTTATTATGTAAAATGATTTTCACAGAAGATATTCTAAAGCGAAACCTTGCAAACATTTACGTATGTCTCCTTTCGCTTCTCTTTTCATGCCCTTTTTGAGAAGTAATTGTCCTCTGACTGCTGATAGTACAACTAAATCACCAGGTCTCAACTTTGAGTATGCCAGTGAAAATGACACAGTACTGCAGCAGTGAATTAGCTAAAACTCACTCACTAGCTTGAAAATTCTACTGGTTATTATTGATTTAGACAGTCTATGGAAGGACACTGCTCACTTTTTCATGAGAATAATAGAAAATTATTCTGCAATATGATTATTTTTTAACTTAAGTGCACCTATCCACTGAATCCATCCATTCACTTAAAAACGTACCAGGTTTACTTCTAGAAGTTTGCAAGAACTTTATTAAAGGAATTGAAATTTCCTACTTGAACGTCAGAATTTACAAGAATTTTGAGGAAGCTGCATCTCCCAAAATGTTAGTGTGCTAAAGGATAAGCTTTGCAACATTAATGCATCTTTTCACCACCTAACATGACATTTCAGATTCTGTGCTCCGTGTGAATGGAATTCTTTGTACAGGATATAATAGGTCTCCTTTTTTGCATTGAAGTTAACAGTGAATAGTTCTGATATGCTACAACCAAAAAATATCAGTATCTTAAACTTGTCTGAATCCTTACGGATGATATTTTTTCTGTTTGAAATCGACTGAAGTGCAACTGACTAACTTATCTTAATGAACATACTTTGAACTTTGTCACTTGAGTTCTGTGAGCAATGAGTTCTGCAGAACATGATTTTGGATACCCTTTAGTGATTAATTAGTGCACTTAGTAAAGTGGTATGCTTTATCACAGTCTGAGTTTAGTAGAACGTATTATTCAGTGGCTATTAAAAGCATAAATTCAAACAAGTCGGACATGAGGATAGCTACTAAAACACGACGTTGGGTGAAAGTTGCGCTATATAGTGAACTGGAAGAGGTAGGAAACATGGACCATTAGATTCCAACATAAAGGCTCACTGGTAATATGCTTGCCGCGGAACCTGAAGGTCATGGGTTCGATGCATGGAGAGCGGAGTCTTGGCTGAGCACAGACTAGGATTCATGATGTAGGACGGAACGGTTGTCCAGTTCTCCCAGGTTTCTGATGTTTCCCCAACTGATGTCAACCTACTATAAATACCAGACTGAAATCAATAAATAAATCTTTACAAACCTTGAAATTGAACATTGAACACTCAGGTGGAAGTAGAATGTTGTGTCCAACGCATATAACAGACACCAGATGTAAAGCCTTTCCGTTTAACTTTTAGGAGACATAGAACCACATATAAAGTATGAATGCTATCAGTCACTTGAATGATATTTATTAAGGCATAATTTTCAAAAGTACCTTAAATTAATAACAATTTTTGTTCATCATGAGTTAGATTTCTGTATAAAATTCTCTAACCAACAAGCAGACTTTCACATTTCCCCATTACTTAAACCTGATTGGCTGACACAATTTCATCACACATCCATGTCTAGATGTACACCACAGATGTAAAGAAAACAGACAGATGAATAACTTTGTATTCCCATTGATTTCTGTGCGATTAGCTTGTTTTAGCTTCCCATATGGAAAACTGTGCTTTAAGTTAAAGCACCAATGACCTTCAAAACCGAGATTCAAGTTTACGTATTTTTTTATATATTGAAGGTAAGGCAAAAAAGTACTGACAAACGCAGAATTGAATAAGTTCAACCATATTTGCATCAGTGATATACAGAATAGCAAATAAAACATACATTTAGGTTGCCAAGTGAAAAAAAGAATTTCCCCTAAACATTTAACTGGTGCCTATGAATGTAACTTGATATACAGACATGGTGTTTAAAAAAATTTGTCTCTTGAACAGTGAGAACCTACAGATATTTTGATTCAAACAAATATGTGATATTGTACAAAAATGGCAAATGAGAGCAACCCAGTATTTTCCGAGCAAATATCCATGTCCTACCTTGTCAAACTATCCAACCAACTACCCAAAGACGTGTACTCTCTGCCGTTAATAAAGGCACATCAATAAAGCTTACAAAGAAGTATGCTAAAAAAAATTAATACTGATAAAAGCAATAATATTCACTTCAGTTTTCTATGTGTTGCTGAGATCTATCGTTACTTCAAAACTCTGTCAAACACCAGAAACTGTACTGTGAGTTTGATTTCGTTAATAGTTAGCTGAGACCAGAATAGCGAGGCACGTACCATTGTTTACCTCATTATATGGCTCAAAACACTCCTTATGGTAACAAGATGAATAAATGAGTGTCAATTATTCAGCTGGACTTCTTGGTAAAGTTGAAGCAGCTAGAGGCAGAGACGGTTTGGTAGCGATGAAAGATGACTATCAGGCAAGTTTTAAGCTGAGGATTTAGAATAGAAAACCAACATAATGTGTATGTTAAGAAAAACTGTCAATGGGATATGTTTTCATTCAATATATACGGTCTAGGCAGTTTTTGTTTCAATGCTGAAAACATGATATGTTGCCATGCAGCGTGATAACTTCGTCTGTCTGTTTATTATTTTCTCCTTATGTAGACATTTTCATCCAATCTACCAGTTATTATCCATTCAAAAAGTGTTTTCACCATGTAGTTTTTAGGCTTTCTCATGGGATTGACTCACGAATTAGTTCAAAATAGTCATCGAAATTTCTTTGGGAGCAAAAGGGTCACATGAACTACGATAAGCCTCAAAAATTTGTAAACGAAGCATCCTGAGTGAAATGGTTCGTCATTTATTAATATTCCTTAACTGATAGTTTTAATTTTTCATCACCTTATCGCGTTGAAGTGCTCGACCCCTGTTTGTAGATGCGATCCTTTGCAGGTGCCTCGATACTACCTATCAATTCCTCATTCAGCTACATTTATTACAATTTGTATTGTTTTCAAGTTTTAATTATGTTCCTGAGCCAAAATGCTTCTGAGTGACTTTGACTGACTCCCTATTTGTTTTTCCGGTTCGTATCTGCTAACCTTTCCCTATTGTCTATTGTTTTTTTAAGTACTTCACTTACTAACCTTGTGAGCGCATTAAAAAGTAATATACAAATACGACAGACTTAATCCAGTTTTCATTCGCTATAGTCGAGTTGATAAATTATTCCATTTTGTTAACATTTTATTAACTAGTTGGGGCCGAGAATAGTTGGATGGAATGTGCTCGGTTGTTTTTTTACTTGGCATTCTCCATGGTCATCAACTCAAACTGAGAACTTTCTATTCATTCACAATCGAGTTATTCAATATGCTCTAAACATCATTAATCAAGTGAAGTATGTGAAGTGTAGGAATTTGTGACTAAATCGATGGTTATTTAAGCCAGAATTAAAATATTGTAGCAATTTCCATATGTAGCTATTGTAACGCATATAAACTAATTCAGTGTACTTTTTTAAAAACACGGGGACATGTTATGTGCAAACTATCACGCAAAACACGAACCCAATTGAAATTAACAAGATTTTATGAAAAAAGGTGTAGAGTGAAACAACAGATTCATTATACTGTTCACAAAATAATACACAGAAAGCATTGTCGTGCAAACTGCTTCTTCAGTATAGTGAAGCACTAAGTGCATTTGTTTGGTCGAACAGCGTAATGTCTGATACCTTGTCTATTTATTTACATACGTAGTATTTTTATAACCATACCACTCGTATACCGTAATCCGACCGAAATATTTTCCAATTCCATGAAATACATATATAAAGCAACAAGAAATTCACTAATTATCAAAGTAAGCCAAAGAAATGTAGAACACTGCTGTTCATTAGGGAGAATGTAAATTAAAATAAATATGGAGGTTTAATTTTTAATATTATTGTAGGTATCTGTGTGATGGATAGATCTAGACAAACACCCTTTAGAAGCTTACAGTTGAATTTCTGAACTGATTTGTAAAGGTTTAGCTTCAAATGAAACCAGTCATGATAAGTCATTAGTGTAGGATTTAGAAGAATAGATGACATTCATTCACCGGTTTCCTATTTATTTTTTAGCAACGGGAATGACTGCTTAGACCTGAAACTCATTTGTGAATAAGAATAAAAGACAACTTTGAAGAAAATAAAATTTTTGTACAGTTCATTTTCTACAGTATTGTTTGACTAAACTATGTAAACAAGACCACGTTCAATGAAGAATGCAATTTTAAAAAATCAAAAGAAAGTGGTGTAAGATAAATACTAATCACAAAAGGGAACAAGGATTAACATTACTAACAAGATAGAATATGAAGCTACATAACGACAAGTTTCTTTTGGATCCATTATCCCGGTTTCCCCATGGATACAGTAAGATATTCTTCAGCATAGAGGAGTCGGGAACATTGCACTTCCAGCAAATGCTTTTTCACATTTTAAATGATGTTGAATGTCAAAAATGTTGTGATGTTGTGATCACCTCTGATGGATCCACTTACACCTCTTTCTAACCAGACGGGTAGTGTTTTCTATGTCGAAAAGGCCATATACCTGCGCTCCATAAGAACAGCTAGATTGAACGGCTTGTAAGGAATTCGTCAGGTATGGAGGCCTCTCCTTCAGGTTTCCAGGAACTTAACGACAGTTAGAGAATACTGCTATCAAAGTTGACATGAGGGCTTTTTACCAGGTTAGAAATTTTCAACAAAGTTCTCATCAGCTGTCACCTTTAGATCGGAGATTCCTGTATTTTATCTTCTAAAGGACTATAACTGATCTCTGTTTGTGTTCTAGGTTTTATGTTCTTGTCGGCTAATCCTGCTGGCTATCCGTTTACCACCAGTAAAATTGTCGGAAAACATGAGTTCTTTAAAGTGATCAGTGCGGCACACTTGTGGAGTGTGGTAGCTAAAAGACATGATAATTTTTTCTGACATGACTGCACAACTGAAGAAATCTATCAGCTCGAAATTTCGTGCAAGTTCCTGAAGTAAACCTCTTCAATATCTAGTTATCTGGCTTGGTCAGCTAGACATCCGAAAACGGAATCTTTGATTCCCTTTTCATTTAAACAGTGAATTAAGTTGAGCGTTAGAAACTGCTAGGCACTTATAAGGTATCGTATGAAACATGATCATCAACCCAAATTATAGATATTACTTCACTGAAAATTTTGTACACCATACGTTTGACAGTTATTGGCTTCAGACTGTCGTTCTTCAAACGACATAAAATATCTGCAAGTAGGTGGCCAAGAAAACAGCCCATTCCATTTGCCGGTAGATTATATCTTTGGAGGAAGGTTGGATTTGAAGGTGTTCCTTAACATGTTAGTATTCCAATATTCGTTTACCCGTCATCCATGTATTTGCATACAAGACATATTGTCCATGTGATTTGTGCGTTGTTGAAAAGAGATTATGTGTCGAGTATTAACACATGTTTTCTATTTACACTCAAATTGCTCATGCTGTTGATGATGATGAATTCGAAAGTGTCGGGGAAAGACTGACTGGATAGATGAGTTTTTTACAGATTGTAAACTTTTAGAAAGCCATTTTTAAACTGAACGGTACAGTCATCCTCACATACCCTATATTGGAAGAAGAAGTAGGCCAGTTAGTCTGAGCAACCCACATGATCGAGGAATTACTAAATATATTGTTAAGTGGTGTTCATGGAAATCTTCACTGACTAAATAGTCATTCTTTAGTCTTCTTCGAACATCCGTTATCTGCTGTTCAGTAAGTTCAGTCTTATTGTTCTCATTGATATGCTTAAGGAATTTGTTGTCTTCTGAAATCAAAGTCAGAATTTTTTGAACATTTACGCTTCTTCTCTTAGAACAAATAACAAAATATTTCTCTTCGTCACAGTGACACCTCAACTCTTGTCTAGAGGTGTTATCACCGAATTCTTGCTGCACTTTAGTTCTTCCAGCTATTATTTGTATTCATTGGTGAGGTGATGAACCTTTGCCCTTAAAACATTGGTGGCCGCAATCAAAGACTGCTGATTTGAACCGCTGGAGTTCTCTATTTGAGATTCGAATAATGTCACTTGATTAACTGATTAGATTTCCGAATGGCACATAGTTATGAAGTTTGTCAACATCTGCGTTTACTTTACAAGGTTTTGTCCCAGACTTAAGGCTTTGAGTTGTAGCGTCGATAATGTAACTGATAAAGCGGCAAAAAAGATTTGTTAAGATCAATGGAAAACTCACTTTAGACTTTGATGTTCTTCATTGTTTTAGCTCATAAAGAGCATAAGATCACTGCAATATGTCTTGCTGTAACTCAGGATGGAACGCGCGTCCTGGATCCCACTGCTGGCCACAACCAAGCAAGTTATGACAATAAATATCCAAGCAATCTCAAGGCATCCGCATTGAAGCCAATCTGCTAACAAAGATAGGCCAATTAGATCCAGTATAACAACGGAGAATTACATGTACCAACAAATAATAATATCAATAAATCGTCCTAAAATCTTCCATTAAGTCAAAAAACTAAAGACATTTTACTGAGAATCATTTTTTATTCACCGAAGTCAATCTCAAACTGTGCAATCACATATAATATAAACATTCTGTTTCATTGGTAAAAACGAATTTTTCACAAGAAAGGTTTTACAAATTCAGTTTTGTCTATAAATCAGATCACCGGAAGAATTATGTAGTGATGAAGACAATAGTGAGAAGAAGACTTTATCAAATCTGAAGCAGTATGCAGTTATTGATATAATATGAGTAACTGAACTAGTGAGTCTAATAAGACATCAAAATGTCAAGTTTGAGGAGTTTGAAATTTAAGACAAAATATGTTGGTAAGAAATGATTTTAGGGCAATATCCTTTTACAGGTCACGTTCACTACAATCAAGTGACTGGATAGAGGCTTTTTTGAATACAGAGGTCAGATTTTGGAATATAAGACGTTATGGCTTCCTTAGTTTGAAGAAGTTTTAGGCCCATACCTTTTCAAAAGGTTTGCACTGATTCTGTAGATAGCAATGATATTGTTTTCTGCATTTACTCAATGGTCAGAATCAATCAAATGTTTTAAGATGGAAACGTGAGGTGCTCTGATTTCTCTTTTCGTAGAACAACTCTGCAATATGCCAGAAGATGGATTTAGACAATAAGTACGAACAATTTACGTTAGCTTAAATGAGCAGATGAGTTGATGAACTCACGCTGATGTGGCCCGGAGAGGTAGCTTATCCTTTACATATAACCTAAGCATTGATTAAGTGGAAAAATGTCGTCCGGTTTTGGTATTTCAGAAGATCTTTCTCAATGAGCAAGTTAGACAATATTTTATCATATCTGCTGACGATTCTTGATTTACTGTAAACTAGCGATGAGAGGTTGTTCGGAATCGATGAGTTATAAGTGACTGTCAGACAGAGCGAACCAAAAAGCACTCTTGAGGAATGTTTTATGAGGACTGGTCTCTACAAACTCCATAAGTATCTTTTTTCCTAAACTGATTTGATTTCTCTTCATGACTGAAGAGGTATGATTTGCTTAATATATGTTCAAGAAGCATTGGTTCGTCGAATCAAACTTAAAACGAGTAGTTAGCACCTTTAGTGTGAAACTGAAGTGATGATGCTTTGCACAATGTTAGTAAACTTTCTCCGTACTCCGACTGCTTACAATGGATTGTAAAGCTTCGCTTTATTTCAGTCAGTTGGTTATTTTGTGGTAAATAAGCAGCCTTCTAAAACAAAAATAAATACTGGGGATGTAAGGGGTTAACTATTTTCTTTTCAATTGATTTCGGCAAAGTAATTTATGACACCCTGTTATTCATCCGTGGCCGTCACAAGACTTTAATCCTAGTCTTTTAGAATTTGAATGAATTTCCACTCAGATCAGTTGCTAAGTAGCATAAGCGATCAACAGATCTCACTCAGCCGATACCAATAAATACTGACATTTGTCATCAGTTTATGACCAGTGGAATTCAGATGATGCATTCGTAAGCCTGTATTACGGTTAGACGACAACCAAAGAACACTACTCATTTTTACCACCAAAAACATTGATTCTACTCTATATCAATGAAAATAGCTTGTCCTGGTTTTAGGTTTGCAGTTTTAGAAATCTAATTACTTAATGATAATGCTTTTTCAAGTAACTTAACACGAAATAAAAGCCTGAAGGTGCATATTGTTTCACATCAAATCAAAAATTAATTTTATTTTAGGATTCATGTGAAATCTGTGTTCATTTACCTAAATTTCGAAAGACATTTCCCTCTCAAACCGTACAGTATTTTACTAGTGGATGTGCATCAGTTTGAATAACTACATTTAAGTCCATTTGATGTCACCTTACAGTGCCGTTCAGGACTGAATACTTACAATAAACAAATGAAATATATAGAAATGTGTAAATCGAGTTAGACTGATATATAAACTAAGTGAGTTCGATGTTTACATAACGTAATGTACTCATTTACTCATAAAGATATCGTCAACCGTTTTCTTTAATGAAGGTTGACACATTTGGCGGTGTCTGCATTTTTCATTTAGTTCCTTTTTATAAGGACGAAATTCAAGTGATTTATTAACTTAATAGTAATAATAATCGTTTTATTCCAAACAAAATGTGTGATACAGTATGAAATTCTCAGCATGTAATCTTTCAACAATTTCACTCCCTGTTCAATTCTTCAAACGAAATAATTATTGGACCTTAACAATGTTATTAATAACAGCAGATTTAAAATCATTAATGTGAAACGGGTAGCTGGTGTTACATTGGCCTCCGGTCTGGACTCGGGAATGAACAGAAATTCGGGTGCGATTACGGTGATGGTAGCTCAGTCAACCAGTACAACAATCTACAATCCGACATGCATATCCTAGGAATAGTAATGTAGTGTATTTTTGAGCATTTATATGTCCATTTCCATTAGGTGTAATCATTTTTCCTTGTTTTGTTCTTAGCTTGGGAAATAACAGTTTGAAAACATTTTTAAAATGAGTGAGAATATAGGATGAATTTAGAAGATATATTCGAAAGATTTATACAAACTTAAAGCGGAGAATTTGCTGGAATATATTTGGTGGAAATTTCCGGCAGTCTGTACAATTAGGGTTTCATTCATCAGATCATAAAAAAGAGAATATGTACCGAAATCATAATAACTATGCTTTTCAATGTTTTCCCATTCGCTTTTACCCTGTATAATTATTGTGAAGTAGAATTATAACTTTTAAAACAGTCAGTTATTCATTAAAGTGAAACTCCAGTGTATTCTGTTTGGAAGAACAGACATTTGTATTTCTTTTTAAAACCTATTCCATTCCACATAGCCTAATTATACTAAAATAGGTCGATTATAAACCAGAACTCTTGGTGAATATTAGTAGACCAACACAAACGTGTTTCTGTAAAGGAAAGTGTTGAAAGGTTTTTCTAGAATGTAAGTTAGCGATTTGGAACTCATACTCACCTAAGGATAAAGGAAAACTAAGGTTTTGTGATTATAAATAGCCTGTTGTCATTGACGATTTATTTCAGAAGACAAACAGCAAAAGACGAAAGAGATAAATGCTATTGGATGGGTGATAGCTGGCTGCAAGTGATCAGAAAGTAGCTCTGCTCGTTCGCAAGGCTCATGGCCAAACTCGACTGAACTGATATCGACTGTGGGATTCGAACTTGAACCACCCATTGTAAGAGCCAGCGACGTTACCACTACGATATTCGGGCTGCAACCGACTATCTGTAGAATTGGATTAGCTAGATACATTAAGCTGGTTACTGGAGAGTAGCCAATCGCACGTCATCTAGTCCTGAGTGTTGACCAATTTCTATCACTTATTTCCCAGTCTGGTCACTGGGTGACTTAGGTTCCAATCTCACAAGGGATATGAGTTCGCTCGAGGTTGCCATAAGCATGAAACCTGGTCCAAGCAGGATTTTTTGTTGATTGCCTCAAACCAACTAACATCAATCAAGGTGCACCTTCATGGTAACCTTCCTAGTCTGGTGACCAAATCAAAAATGATCTATAGAATTCGTTGAGCATTCAGGACTAGACGATAGGAAACGAATTGCTCTTCAGTGACCAATCAGTTTATCTAGTCCATTCTTACAGAAGGTCAGTTGCGGCCTTAAAAGCCGTAAGAATGATATATTTCAAGTCTCACTCATCTTCTATGTGTTATTACAAATATAATACCTGCCAATGATAGTGATTATTTCCATGAGAGAATGCTTAAACACTAAACTTCCTCAATAAAAGTTCGCCTTA